>JAYKKM010000337.1:2107500-2510000 GCA_035772405.1 Chrysogorgia sp. JL179-B06 | reverse complement strand
TAACCCATGACGGTAATAATCTATTCTTGTTGTTTTAATGTTTTAAACAGTTTGAAACGTTTAATGACGAGGAACTGATACAAAAAGCCAAATTTGAGTGGTGGTTGGGTAAAAACCTCTTCAATTTGTTTTCATTTGCAGAAATATAGAGCAAATTATAGATTTTGTTGCTTGAAGCTTTGCCATGTTAATAAGTTTTATTATATAGCTCAGTTAGTTTTCAGCTTATAGTTTTCATATTATGATATTGATATTTAGAACGAGACATCCGAACACAAGAGTTGGCAGATGCTTTGATACGCTCTTCTGAACCGAGCAAACGATTGAAATTTAAATACAAAACCAGAAATAATGAAGAACAAATAACTAATGTGAGTTTAATTGAAATATTGACCACTCTTCGGTTCTTCTCCTCTTCCCCCTTCTACTCCTCCTCTTCCTCCTCCTCTCGCTCTTCCTCCTCATCCTACTCCTCTTCCCACTCCTCCTCCTCTCCCTGCTCCTCTTCCTCCTCCTCCCACTCCTCCTTCCTCCTCCCACTCTTCTCCCTCCTCCCATTCCTCCTCTCCCTCATCCTACTACTCCTCCTCCTCTTTCTTCTCCTCCTCCTCCTCTTCCTTTTCCAACTCCTCTTCCTTCTCATACTCCTCTCCCTCCTCCCACTCCTCTTCCTTCTCCTCCTCCTTCCTTCTCCTTCTCCCACTCCTCTTCCTTCTCCCCCTCTTCCTCCTCCCACGCCTCCTTCTCCTCTTCCTCCTCCCACTCGTCCTACTCCTCTTCCTACTCCTCCTCGTCCTTCTCCCACTCCTCTTCCTCTTCCCACTCCTCTTCCTTCTCCCCCTCTTCCTTCTCCCACTCCTCCTTCTCCTCTCCCTCCTCCCACTCGTCCTACTACTACTCCTCCTGCCCCCCTCTACTTATCATCCTTCTTCCTATGCATCACAGGAACCAAAAGACAACCAAGATCCAGAAAATGGAGAATCATTTTACTGCGGTACGTAAACTTAAAGATTATTTTTATCATATCATTTGTTTTATACCAGAGCACGTCAAAATATGGCATGTCCCCCAAGTGCCCCACCCGTACTGTACAATAATCTAATCAAGGCTTTTCTTCAGCTATTGATGAGATCGACACGAAAGACAACGAGGTTAAATCCAAATCGAAATCCAAATCCAAATCTCGTAGAGCCGATGCTAATCCCAAGTTGTTCACGATAGAGGAATTCTCAAAGGTGAGAGGGAAGAAAACGGTGACAGTGTTTGTCAACAAACCACGACACGAAGCTTCGAAACGCGAAGACATTGACGAAGGCCTCCATGCCACAGCCAAAGTACATACGACTGATCCTCCCATTTATGAAGAGCCTGAATGCAGCCAAGCAAGGATAAGGGATAATCCGATGCCAATACCACCCGCGAACACGGGTGCTACCAGTGAAGCAGGTTTCCATATTTATGAGAAAATCAATTATGCTCAAATAAAGAAGAGAGATAATAAAGCTGGGCTGCCTACCATCAAAATTGACAAGGCAAGTTGAAATTATGTGAAATCACTTCTCAGTTCTCTTCAATCAAGGCCTTCGGTGAGAATTGAACTCACACCTCTGACAGCTGAGCAATGTAGGCCGTTGATGAGTGTTATTCTTAAATCGTATTTAAGTAAATGCTTTTGATTAATTGATTAATTGATACAACTTATTTGGTCATTGCAGGTAGATGATATAAAGGATAAAAAAGCGCAGCCAAAGAAGTTCATGATGGAGACACTTCGTTTCGACAACTCAGGAACACACGAGTCAGATGATGTAAACAAAGAATCAGGAATGTAAAAACAATATTATCTTTACTCAGGAACAAAAATCGGTTAAAAATTAGATGAAGTTTCAGGCTTATTAGACAATAATGTAAAATTTAGCAGTGCTAGAAGGAAGAGCTATTCACACGAAGTTGGTATAGGTGTGTTTCATGTGTAACTAGAGAGCACTCAGAGATTAAGAAAAACTTTAAAATAGATTGGTCCTTGGTCCATGACCGCATTTTGGCATAAACTGGGAAGTGACAAGTCCATTGTTTTTTATGAATGGATTTTGTCTGTGAAGATTAACGATTTGCATAATATAAGGGAAACAGACACACAGACAGACACACACACACAGACAAACAGACAGACAGACAGACAGACAGATACACACACACACACAGACAAACAGACAGACAGACAGACAGACAGACAAACAGACACACAGACTGATAGACAGTCAGACAGACACAGACAAACAGAGAGACAGACAGACACACACACAGTCATACAGATAGATAAACAGAGAGACAGTCAGTCAGACAGACAGACAGACAGACAGACACACACACAGACAGACAGACTCCACATTTGAATGCAACAAAACTATCTATGCACTACCATCCAAGTAATATAAGTTTGAGGATTTCATTGTAGATGGAAAAAGACATTTTGAGTGATAAATATGTATCTTGTAGATTGATATTTCATTTACAAATATTAAAACGAATGAAACAAAGCTCTTGAACTACTGTTTTTGCAAGTATTATAAGGGGGTGGTGGCATGGCCCCTGCCACTCCACCAGGTACGGGCCTGTTTATAAAAGAACTTAAAGTGTTTTGTGTGAGATCGCTGAACTGACAGAAATATATTGACAAGGTAATGGTTGTGTTAGCAAGTCGGTGCTTGGTTAGACTGCTATCTTGCTTTAAGATATGGTAACCACTCTGTTTTTTCTGTGTTAGCATTCCGAAGTCGGTGCTATGGTTACAGACTGCTATCTTGCTTTAAGATATGGCAACCACTCTTTTTGTTTCTGTGTTAGCTGATTCCGAAGTCGGTGCTATGGTTACAGACTGCTATCTTGCTTTTAGATATGGTAACCACTCGGTGCTTGGTTACAGACTGCTATCTTGCTTTAAGATATGGTATCCACTCTGGTTTTTTCTGTGTTAGCATTCCGAAGTCGGTGCTATGGTTAGAGACTGCTATCTTGCTTTAAGATATGGTGTCCACTCTTTTTGTTTCTGTGTTAGCTGATTCCGAAGTCGGTGTGCTATCTTGCTCTGATATGATATAACATCCACTCTGTTTTTTCTGTGTTAGCATTCCGAAGTCGGTGCGATGGTTACAGACTGTCACCCTGTTTTTAAGATAGCACTTGGATGGCAGTCTCTTTGTTTTTTGTGTCAGCATTCTGAATACATAGTGGTAATCTTTGGCGGCTCCAGTGTATACTGTCTTTCAGGGAGAGGGGGTTTGACCTCTAAGAGTTTAGTTGCAACACTGATACTTTCTTCATCCGAGGACGAGTCCACCTCTTCGTAATCAGGCTCCTCGAGAACGTGGTACTCGTGCGGGATTTTGGGACTGGGTGGTTGTCGTGCAGGTTCAACTGCTGTTATAATCACTGTTTTGTCGTCGCCAGATAAATGACAACTGTAACGTGGCTCTGATGAAGGTTCCATGGATTCTTCAAAATAAAGAAAAGTAGTACATTAAAGGAGAACTGTACCAAAAAATAAACAACTTTTAAATAAAAGGTCTTTAAGTATAATGTTTAGAAATGTTAATAGTTTTACGGTATCTGCCACTCGAAAGAAGACTGGATCTAGCAACTATTAGTATTGTTCAGAAAATGAAGCCGGAAGTCCGCCGTTACTAAGGGAGTAAAAATTCATGGCCTACCTACAGATTTACTGCGACTTTGGTCCTAGTAATTGCCGCCGTTGACTCTAATTATCCAGTGACAGAGGCCTAATATGAGACGTCAAATTAGGTTCAAGATTTTATGCATTTAATGTTAACAAAGAAACTATATTGGCCAGACACTAAACCTATTTCGCGAGCGTCACAGTTTGATTTGCTTGCAAACTCGGAGCTTCTAATGATCTCTCGTCAATTTACATTATGCAAATATGCAAGCTTCAAAATCAGCTCATCAGATACAATAGAAAGCTCAATCCAGTCCTATTTTTGAGATCAGTAACGCCGCCATTTTAGAGTTTGCTCGACGGCTCAAGGTTGATGTACAGCGGTTGTTTTCTTTTCAATTTTGACGGATGAAAATAAGATACAACGGAACATAGAGCTTACCCATTGACACAGCCTCTTTTAAAATTTGATCAATAACGTCCTGAAAAACAAAATTAGATTAATTATCAGTCAGACAGACAGACTTGATCCGCCGAGCAAAAAAGAAACCTAACATAGATTACACTATACAGTAATAAAACAATGGCAGGGTGGCCGCAACAGCATAAACAATTACTGCGGACCCAGAATTTAAAAGTATATTTACAAATAATAATAATAAATAATTACTGTTAATTTAATAATACACAGCAACTGTAGCTCATGAGGGCCGCAATACTCCATTTCTACACCACGCCAAGATTAGGTATGATCAATAACACATCATTAAAAATGGTAAGGATCGAGATAACCAAAGCCCAGCCCAAGCGCAGAAACACACCATTGCTGCCGCCCGGATCCACAGCCGTTCTGTATTTGATTAGTCTAATATTAAGAACAACAAGTGATAGTACGAGTAATGCTACGAGACGAATTACATTTCAAGCAGATCTAGGATTATCACAGTTATAGGTGTTTGCCAGTGATTTAAAGTAGTACTTGAGCATGGTTGATCTGAATAAATTAAGGGTTTCCATATTACACAGGTTTAGTTCGTCGGCTAAAGTGTTCCATATTCTGGTGGCTCTTATCAAGTACGGTAGGTACTGTAGTTGTTTTACATTTGCTTATTATGTACTTTGTATTTGGCAAGAGGGAGGAAGAAAGGTAGAAGATATTCAAGAACTCAGTTCTCACTCACTAAATCAACATCATCTTTTTGAAGAGGACAATATGGATCATAACTCTCTCGTCTGTCTTGCAAACATGTATAATCATCAGGACTTGGTTCAACAGCCTCAGCTTGGTCTGTTTCTCTGATTAAACTGAATCTTGTTTGAGCTGTGAAGTGAACTAAACGATAGAACTTTATTTTAGTATATTTTTTCCTCTGAGGATTTGAGGTTGAAGTCCATATATTCAAAAAAATAGTTCAGGTTTTCACCTTTGACAACTTCATTGCGAGCGACGGGAGCTTCTTTGGTTTCTCGAACTTTTCTGTGAAGTAAAATTACGAAGAAAGATGAAAAGAGGCTGGGAAGACATGAATTTGATGAAAGAATTAAGACACGTTGCTACTTGCTAATAATGTATTTGAAAATGAATATATATATATATATATATATATATATATATATATATATATATATATATATATATATATATATATATATATATATATATATATATGTATTTGAAAATGAATATATATATATATATATATATATATATATATATATATATATACGTGTAGGTTTTGGTCTACGAAATGCAAAGAGTGCTCAACAACATATAGTTAGAGCAAATAATAGATTTTCGCTTACCTCAAAACTGGTCTGCTACAACTTGTTTCATCTGTAAAAGAATCTTCAGGCAGTGACTGAAGATTCGTTTACAGATGAAACAAGTTGTAGCAGACCAGTTTTGAGGTAAGCGAAAATCTATATATATATATAATATATATATATATATATATATATATATATATATATATATATATATATATATATATATATATATATATATATATATATATATATATATATATATATATATATATATATATATATATATATATATATATATATATATATATATGTATGTATGTGTGTGTGTGTGACATCCACCATAAATGAGCTGTTCTGCAATCTGAATTGGTTCTTATACTAGCAAGCTATCAGCTCAAGCTCATATACTGTACATTAGTAATAAAAAGAAACAAAATGGCAAAACATATGAGCTCATGGTATAACTGTTAAATATGCTAAATAATAAAAAGATAATCAAAAAAAGATAAAAAAAGACAGAATTTACATAATGTAATTTACATAATGTATATCGAATTACAAACCTCATTCGGTATTGTACATAGCAGATTGCTAAGATTACAATAATCAAGATAACCAAACCGACTCCGGCGGATACACCAATGATAACATTACGTAGAGCACTGTAGGTAATATCAGTCTTTTTTGTGGGAGCAATCCTTGGAGTTGGTGAGGACGAGGTTGTATACTACGACGAGAAAAGTGTAGATTAGAAGGCGTAACTCGTAAGATAGAAAACAGTGGAAAAGGATGAAATGGAATGAGTATTAAATGACAATTGATAGCATACCTCGTTACTTTTAGAATACGTTGAAGTTTGCTGTAAATTTTGAGTTGATATCTCAACCTTTGGACTTGCCTTTGGTTTGTTAGAGCTTACTTGAATTTTGTCTGCCAAAAATAACAACACAGGTCTATCAATTAACCTTTCATTAGTCTCCGTTTGATATTTTAGACCCAAGAAGCTTCTAAACTGTGTGCTTAAATTATCATTTTTGCAATTACATCTAGGCCATGTCATGCAGTTGCCGTTTATAGGGATCTTAATATCTACGACGGCAACCTAGGACGGGGACGTCGTTCAAACAAAGCAATCTTTATGCGAAACAAAAAGAATGAATAGTTTCTATTCCCAAGAGTATCTCAACGCCGTCCTCGTTCTGTTTACAACGCCACTGAGAGCATTTTCACGTCTTTAGGACGACGGTAACTCGCGGAGAGATGAGAGCTGTTCCTTATGGCTGACTTGAACACAGACACTCACAATCGTTTTAGAAATATTGAAGCGTTTTGGAGATCAGAAAACAAGTTTTGAGTGTAAAATACGCTAGTCAATCGACCGTGGTTTCATTCAAATGCTAAAATTTATATTGCTTTCACTGCCGTCGCCTTGCAATTTTCGAAATCCTGGCAACATCTGTACCCTAAAATTATAAATACGCTCAGTCTATTCAGATTTGTCTTGGATTGTTTTACTTGTATTTTTTCAAATGTATAATAGTATTGTAGCTGGCGAAGCATATAAATAAATAAATAAGTTGGTAACGAGTGAGCATGTCCAAACATGAGTGAAAACATAAACACAGCGCAAAGCATGACGGTTGGCACTCATACCTATCAACAAGAATCCAAATTTGTCGCTTCTCAACTTACCAATATGACTTCCTTTTGTTTTAAACAAGAAGCAACTGCTTTCACTATCAACGCCAATCTTTGATTCACATACAATTTGTAATTTTAACAAAAGCCCACGATAATCTTTATCGACTCCTTCCCACTATAAAAAAAAACATGCACACTTTAATAGATTAATTATTTACCATTACAGTATATAGAATGACAAGTATTTCATAGATCAGGATAAAACTATTAGTCAAATATATGTATATGAAAAATCTGACTGCCCCCAACTGGGAATCGAACCCGAGGTCTCCGAATCAACGCTCTATTATTGAGACACAGTCAGAACAGTCAAACATCATATACATATTTATACATCGCCCCGACTCCTCTTCGCCCTACTTCGTCGAAGATGGATGTCTTCCTGTAGAGATTTGAGAGTCGGGGCGATGTATAAATATGTATATGATCAGTATATGACGCTACTCTGGCTTTAAAAAGTTTTTATCCAATCTAGTATCTTCATCAGGGGTGATCGTTGTAAAGATAGGATCTTATCTTGTTTATGTATACGATGTTTGACTGTTTTGACCATGTCTCAATCATCATCATATCGAGTCTCCTCGGACCATAACACGCCAAACTCTTTTATCCTGCATGCAACTTTTGATCTCGTTTGCATCTTCGAGACCGGTATCCCTCTTTAACATTTCCACATATCTAAGCCGTTGACCACCACGCGTTGACTCACCATGTGCCGGTTCCGAAAGAATAAGGTCACTCACAGTGAGATTGTTCCTCCTCACACAGTGGCCAGCTAGCGTAAGCCTGCGATAGAGTAGTAGAGAGCCTCAGTAGTTAGAACGCCGATGCATTGATTTGTAGACCTCGGCTTCGATTCCGGTTGGGGCAATCAGATTAAAAAAAAAACCGGAATAACACTAGGATAATAAATTTTGATAAAGTTTCTTACATTCAAAGTCAAATAGCGAGGTAGCTTGATGGTATGATCTTTACTAACATCAATCCTTAAAACGTGGTCAATGTTTTTCAAGATATTCCAATGACCGGTTTGATTCAAATAACTAGACCTGTTTCCAATGATACACTTTATTTTTAACGCTGCGGCCAAATGAAAGGGACCGTTGATATTCTTTGTTCCCTTTTTCGTTAAATCTAATGTTACTAATTTTGCGTCCATATTTCCATCAGCGGTTATTCCTTTGTGAGTGCAAGCTGGAAATGAAGTTATAGAAGAATCATGTTTAGAAGTGACGATGGAAAGTCTTAAAAAGTAAATTAAATATATACAAAGTTATGGAGCGAATGATGTAGTTAAAGCAGTGGCTAAAAATAATATATATATATATATACATTACTCTATATTATATTAGCACTGTGTGAAGTTGGTGTAGGTGTCCTTTAGCGATAATGCAACGCCAACACCGCTGGATGTGCGCATGACCGCTGTTTATCCCACAAGCGGTTGTCACCGGCAATCGCTTGGGTATATAATTAGTTCTCATGCCCATATCTAGATTGTACAAGCTACACTGATGAGCTGTGGAATAGCGAAACACGTGTCTGTAGATTGTAATATATATATATATAGACAAGTATCGAGTTTAGAATCATATGAGTAGAGTGCTCAATACCGAAGTAGAGCGGATAATTTGTAGTGAATAAATGTTTAAATGAAGTGACTCAAGTTTGTCTTTTTTGTTGTATATATATATATATATTGTAATATATATATATTATATATATATATATGCAAAGTGTAAACCACTGCAAAGTGTAAACCGCTAGCCGTTTATAACTCTCATCGACTCTCGTGCACCGGTCAAACGAACTAAAACTCTCATCGACTCTCATCAAAATTTGAAGCAGCTTAAAGCGGACGAGAGTGCATGAGAGTTGATGAGAGTTGGCGGTCAAACGCAAGCGTCAGATTCAACTTTCATCAACTCTCATCAACTCCCGTACTTATACAACTACAATCGTCGGTAACAACTGCATGTGGGACAGTACTCGTGAATCCAGAGAGCATGAAGTGATATGGGTGCTCACTAGCGTTACATTAGCGCTAACGGACACCCACATCAACTTCACAGAATGCTCAACAACACCGAAGTGAAGGAGCGAATATATATAAATAATAAGCAAATACAGGACGGTGTGAAGTTACTCATCATCATGATAACACCAATTTAATTATCCTCCCAAATCGTTGGTCATCGCTTAATATAGATATACTAACCAAACGTGAAACAAGTGTAGCAAACAGGCGTGTCTGGTGTCAAAACTTTATCCCAACACATTGACCGGAGTCCGTCAACACTCTGTGGTGTGATGGCGGATATTATGAGCGGGCAATATTTGCGGAGAAGTTTAGAAAGTTTAACACCAATTTAGACAAGCCAGCTTCAGAATGTAGCTCAATTTAAAATAATTTATCACTACAGTCTACGGTCCAAATTTCAGATTACCTTGTTATCACGTTGCCAAGGTTAATAGTGAATTTAGGGTTTTTTAAGTATTCAAAGAATCAACATGAATTATTAAACACAAATTCGTCTATGAACATAATCGAGAAAATTACAAATACAGACACATTTAATAGTATGAGACAATGAGACTTATGAATCTACCAGACGACCAGATGAAACACTATAGAGTCCTATAAAATATAGATTATGTAGTCGTAGAGACGGTTCGGTGCGTGTGGTTCAATGCGATAAAGGTTAGAGGGTCATGGTCATCAGGTATCAGAAGGTTATTATTCTCGTCAGGGGATATCATTTCCCGAATTTAAAAAGCCTTGAATAGCAATTTAATACAAACACAACAGCAATACCCATCTTTTTAATATTTAGGTTCATACATCAACGATGCATATCGATATTACTCACCAGAATAGTTGAACAAGTCTTCGCTTGATACACATCTCTTTAGGTCAGGACGATACGTTTCATTCCCCGAATTACATTTGCATTCGTTACACTTTTTGAGAAGATCAGCGGAACAGCTCGCTTGGAATTCGGCGCACCCTCTGTCGCCGTCGGAGTAAGGGTTCGTAAATCTATCTCCTTTGCTCATTCGGCTTACGGCTAAAGACCGCGCGTCGAGAAATGTGAAGGTGTCCACTACAAATACGCAAACCATCCAGAATGTAAACAATGCCATCTTTGAATTACTTTTGTATTTGCGCAAATCTTTCCAAATTGTCGTCGTTCAGAACAATCGTCTCAATTCGTTGTTAGTGTAAGCTACAACCGCACTAGAACAGACGGAGTGTATATATATATATATACGACTGATCTTGACCATGAATGCAATTGCGCAGTTTTAAAATGACAAGGGTGCGGTAAGTTAAAAAGGAAATAAGCGAAGCAGGATCAATCAACACTCGACGCAACCTCGTGGATAATTAATGAATCTGAGAGTTGATATACGATGTCTGCGTTTTGATGTTTTAACATTTGGTTTTTCAAAACGCAAAGTACATTTCAAAAAAGGAAAAGCGATCAATATGGAGCATTTCTGCGCAAATATTTGTTCAACACGATATTGATATATTTTCTATAAAAGGAATATTTTTATGAGGTTCTCGGGCTAGTATCCAGCGATGACGTCTGTCTTTCGTAAAACCAACCCTCATGACAGTACAGAAAGCACAGTCCACTCAGTCGGTGGTCTTAATGAGATAGTCTGATCAGTTCAAGTTTTGAAGTTTGACATTTGTGCGGTGCGTTTTGCATTGACCATAATTTCCTTTGGTTGCACCACAATTAATTTAATAATATATTTAATTTCCATGTAGTTTCAGTGCGTAACATGAAAAATAATCGACATGATAAAAGCTGAGTTATGCATGGCAAATTGTTGACTGTTGACAAGAAGCAGCGGACAGGAATTATCTCGAAGGTGCGAGTTCAAATCGCGATTGCTCAAGAATTTTCCGCTGTCGACTCTGGTAGTGTCAATAAAGTTTCATACTAACGCTAATGTTTAAGTGTTTTGTCTCTGAAACCAAGGTACGTAATTTCTATGAGAGTAATAAAACGCGTTGTGTTGCGTAGGCAGTGTAGAAATACAAATCAAAATGAAATATCTAAAAAGGTTGGTGTACTGCCGAAATAGCGTGTAAGTAGTCTAACGTTTCGAGCGAAGGCCCTTCGTCAGAGAGTGAAACACAATTAAGTTGAAGGTTTGTGAATTGAGAAAGCGACTCAATAGTTAGATCTACTGCGTTTTGATTTCATTTCCGAACCATCGCCTCAGGATAAGACATAAGAGATAATCGTGCTTATGCCAAAGTATTAAGTCAACTAAAAAAATTGTTGACTTGAGGACACGATTAAGATCTTGAAACTTCGCAGCTATTAAATACCGAAACACAATTATTTTTATATTTATGTCATAATGACGATAAACATGTAGACTTAAAGCTATTATTATTACAAGATGCATTATCATTATTATTATCATTATCCAAGACAACAGGAAACTGTGTGTGTTAATATTATTATGGTAAGCGGATGTGTACTATAGTGTTGTTTGCTTGCGGGCAGTGATTATAAATGGCATATGATCGAATGAGACAGAGTATATAGCAAAGTGAAAAGGTGGTAAACTGCCAAGATTTTTAGCAACGAAATACTGACGTTTCGAGCGGAGCCCTAATCTGATGGACTCCGCTTGAAACGTCAGTATTTCGTTACTAAAAATCTTGGCAGTTTACCACCTTTTCACTTTGCTATATATCCAAAACACTGTCTACAAAAAGCACTCTACTTTGAGATACAGTATATAGGTGTGTTTGTTTCAAACTCTCAATCACTTGGTATATTGTCTACTTTGCTTTGATATAAGACTGCGTTTACAGCGTGTACATTAAAAGATGGCGAGCTACGAGTGTTCCAACAAGAAGTGAGGTGAAAATCATCTGTCTATATTCGCAAACGATATACGAGATCACACCTATTTCGGGCGTTTATACAGTTTACACGACGCCGTATTCAAACGGCCCAGTTGGCGTACCGTATACTCATTAATTCGTACCGTATTGTAATGATTTTCATGCTGGTATGGTGTATTTGTGTGTATGCACTGGATCAGTCTGGATGGAAGGCCAATGCGATATGGATTCATGCCTTATTCATTTCGCACCAAGATCGTGTGACAATTTGTGATTCAAACATGAGTGTGCGTAGGCGATAGAACAATGAAATAATATCACTAAGTGGACACCTTGCAGAATAATTCAGTGTCCGGTTCGTGTTTCGACAGTTCTGTCTTTTTGGGATATATATTATATATATATATATATATATATATATTATATATATATATATATATATATATATATATATATATATATATATATATATATATATATATATATATATATATATATATATATTATGCATCTTGTATCTGGTTTTGAACCTATTTCTATTAATATTTTGGACTGGTGTAATCCGAACACGTGTACGATGTCGAAATTCCGCAAACTTTTAAAACCGTAAAATGTCACCTGTGTCGTCCCCTGTCTAGTGAGTCTTCTTGTTAAAATGTCTTGTTAGTTTATTTTTTTATCTTATGGACCCCGTAATGGAGCGATAAGCTCTGTGGGGTATGCCTGCTACTCAATGTGGCAAAGCTTGTAAATAAATAAAATAAATAAAAACTTCTTGGTTAGAAGGGTGCAACAAAATCTCTGAAATGCCTGACTTGTTTTCACACGAGCCTCTCCAACAGGCAACAGCGTGTTCAAAAAAAACATTTTAAATTTCCGCATTTTTCGTTCCTCAGCATGTTCCAAGACGTTTTACAGGAGCATTATACAATAGTCTCAATGCTCTTACAACAATACATTCTTAAAGTTACTTAAGTTACTCATAAAACTAGAGTGAACTCTCTCTAAGCGAACACCTCTCTAAGGCGGACACATAATCTCGGCCGCTTCTACATTAGACGCTGGACTTATGTTCGGAATTTTACGACTCTCGCTTGGCCATGAAATTCAAAATCTCAAGTAAAGTGCTGCGCAGAGTTCTGTGCAATTTTGGAGTGCTGAGAACAACCGGATGTCGAGACCTGAACCCGAGTAAGGCAACACCTGAGGTTATTTTGGGTGGATTTAATTAAGGCAAAGTGGAGAATCGAAAGAGAATTGAGCGCAATTGTTTGTGTGTTTTTAATGAGAACTGAATGATAACGGTAAACTGCCAATCAAAACTGCTACATGTATATATATATATCAATAAAACTACAATAATTACAAAAACTATTAAATCGAAAAAAGAAAATTGTTTTTTAAGTTTGCCAACCATCCGGTGTGCAAGGTCTCAATTTTCTGTATTTACATTCCTAGTTTTTGATATCCTGCAGTGAAGTTATCGTTTACCAATTAGTATTTGGGTGGCTTAGACTGCACCCTTTTGGTTTCCTCTCCGGATAAACCTCGGTCCTCGCTGATGTCAGGTTTGTCCTGGGTTTGTCAGCTGATCATAGTTATGTGGGCGACAGTCGCCGATGGACATTTAATTGCGAAACACGAGAACAAGGAGTGGACTTTCAATATTTGATGTCATGCCCATTATAAACTGGAAAACCACAGAAATAAATTACTTTCTTCCGTGTATAAAGAACGAACTCCCACAGAATACCAAAGCTCTGTTGTATATCAATTTCCTTGTCCTGATTTTTAAAGTTCATGTATATCGGTAAAACAGATCGTTGCGATCTCGCATCAAAGAACCGTACGCCACTCATCCTACGTCCGAAATCTTTAACCATGTTACATCCTGCGAACACTTCCAATACTGATCAAAACCCTACTAGAATTTTCTCCAGACACAAACGATACCATATCTTGTAACCTAACCCAACTAATTTTTAATAACTGTAAGATTATTGACAAAAAACTATTGTATAATGAAAAGAGACTATTGTATAATGCTCCTAATACGTCTATTATTATTATTATTATTAAAGAAGAACACTGGTCGTTGTGACTTCTAATGAAGCTAGTCGAAACGTTGAATTCTCAATAAATATGTTTACGTTATTCGGAGTTTATTAGATTTATCACTCTTTTAGGTGAACGGAATACCTCAACAGGCTAGCTGATATTATTGCAAAGGCAGCTCTTTCTCCTCAATTATTTTTAAGACCCTGAGTGGAGGTCCGGTGTCCCCAGCTCATAGTCATAGACATGTGTGGTAACCCTAGACCACAACAGCTGGTTAATTTGTGTATTTTATGCCGATATAACCAGCATATGTATGTAAATATTTTGACAATCAGCAGTCATAAATTGGTCTGGAGAATTTGCAGTGTGAATTTCATGTTTGACCACTTCAATTTTATACAAGATACACATCAAATTATATCTCGACTCATCATATCTTGAGTTTTCAACTTAGCATGTCGTGAAATTTTTATGCCACTCTTAAACGTGTTAAATTTTTCACATATTTGTCAAGTACTTGAATGTTGATCCACAATTCATATCACTATTTCTCAAATTTTGGGGAAATGCCAGATTATGCTGAGAAGTGAGAAAGCTATGTTTCCGATGGTAAACAGTTTGCAATATTGGCAACGTTTCTTGGCGACGAAAATAAAGCGAGGTTGGCGTAAACATATATTCAATGGTTTCTCATGAGTCATGATAGGTTAGCCAGTACACACATGTATCTCCTCGCTATTAAAGACCTGCTTTCAGAGCGTTGACAGAAGGAAATTAACGGTAGGGCCACGAAGTTATTTCCTCAGGTGGCCAAGTAAACTAAAAAGGTGTTTCAGTCTAGACTAACGTTAACCAGATATCACTATGACCCTGTCATATGTAGATGAATCGGCACCTTCTTCGTGTACCACACACACAATGGACACAGACTACGTCATAGACACATATCAAGGTTATTTTCTCGGGATTCAGAAGTTTTACAAGAACAAAAACCCTAACCATAACCCAAATAAAAACTCTAGTCCTAACCCTGAAATAAAGGAATACTAACCCTACTTTTAAACTAAATATTTCAATGATGTAATATTCTGTGTCCGGCACACGAAGCCGATCTGAATAGGATTAGTATTTGGTAAGGATAATGTGGATTAGGATTATTACAGTCTGTTTGGCTGTAAAGCCATGGATTCCAGCGCGTGTATTTTAAGATTAATGTTAGGTGTGAATGGTCAATAGTTTGATACTCAAACGTCTGATATTTATAATAGGATGAATACTATAGGAACGCTTAGGTATATCTCGTCCAATGTTCATTCCAATGTTCATTGTTCACTTCAATGTTCGAACATTAACAACATTGAGATCATGATTCAACGCAGAGCTGCTAGATTTACCCATAGTGACTACTCTAGAAGTAGTCACGTCTCTCCTATGCTTGAAAATTTAGGCTTGAACGTCTCTTGAGCAACGAAGGTTACTATATCAAGCCACAATATTTTATAAAATTAAGCAAGTTCTTGTAGGTCATTTGATAACCTCTCTTTTATATCTAGCGCTTCAACTGCTTCAAAACTCTTGCTATGCCTTCTGTTAAGTCCATGCGCGTTATTCCTAATTTGTTAATTGTGATTTTGTACTTTCGTTCCTGTAATGTTTTTTTTATGTAATTGTATTTTATTATCGTTTGACATAACATATGTATCATGTATAGTGTGATATGATTTTGGAGTATATCATTAAAGCATTAAAACAATAGGAACGCTCAGGTATATCTCGTCCAATGTTCGATTATAGTTGACTTTTATAGACGTAACATGAGAAAGGCTAAAACGGTGCATGCTCAAGTATACCGTATAAAGTCTGAGAGCAACAAATAAGGTGGGGGGCAACACAGGTGGCGAGCAAGCAGAGATATACACAGAATCTTATTCCGGCATTACCACCGCTATATATACAAAACTCGTGACTAGGCTCTCGGTAACGGCTTCCGTATAGCTCAGTGTGGTCAGAGCACTGCACTAGCATCGCAGATTCAATTCCAGCCGGAAGGCCTCTAAATTGCATTTTTCGCAACTGGTCCTGGTTTGGTCTTAAAATGTATATATTCCAACACTCGAAATTTCCTTCACCATAATATATAGAGAGAGAGCGTATATTGCTTTCGGCTGTTTTTGCATTCAATGTAAACAATAATAGTAGCTAGGTACCTCATGTAACAATAACAGTGCATTGAGATTGTTTTGTTGTTATTATAAACCTGGGTGAGGGCCAAAGGCTTTACATAAACAATTTTATGCCAGAAATGATTTATGATATTTTAGTAGAATGACGAATTTGTCGTGGTGACAAATTTGAATAGAGCGTAGCTTTAACATTCAATTTTTGAATTTTATCTCTTGGTGGCAATATGTTTATGTATAAAAACTAATTCAGTATCTATAACATTTCACCGCCATGGTCTCATGTATTGGCGTTATGTTATTTTCTCGTAAAAACATAACGAAATAGTAATTCATTTTTAAATCGAGGCTGAGTTAGAAATAATAATAATAATAATAAAGACGTATTAGGAGCATTATACAATGTGGTGCTATATCAAAAGTTGTCTTCGCTGCTGCTGTTGTTGTTGTTGTTGTTATTATTATTGTTTCTTCTTCTTTTTCTTTCCAATATAGCACAATTATTCCTCCTCCTCCTCTTTCTTCTTTTCATCTTCTTTTTTCTTCCTCTTCCTCCTGCTCCTCTTCTTCCACCTTCTCTTCTTTCTCTTCTTCCACTTCCTCTTCTTCCTCCTCCTCTTCTTCTTTTTCTTCCTCCTCTTCTTCTTCTTCTTCTTTTCTTCTTCCTCCTGTTCTTTTTCTTCTTCTTCTTCTTCCTCTTCTTCTCTTCCTCCTCCTCCTCCTCCTCCTTCTCTTCCTCCTCCTCATCCAACTCCTCCTCCTCTTCTCCTTCTCCTTCTCCAACTCCCTCTCCTTCTCCTTCTCCTCTCCCTCTCCTCCTCCTCTTCTTCATCTTCTTCTTATTATTATCTGCTCCTGCTGCTGCCCCCCCCCGCTCGCCTTAGAAAGGAGCACCTTACCATATCTTTTCCACCTCTACTTCACCACCTCCACCTCGTCGGATCTATTTCCCACTCGAAAGTCGAAACCCAAATAACGCCCATGTAGGTATCGTGGTCACAAACAGAGACACAATTCCTCTTTCGCTCATACTCCCGACCTGACATCTCCGAAAGAATCAAAGTTAGAAACCATCCTTGACATCTGATGTTCCTTCGAGTACGAAATACACAGGTTCGTCAACATCTGTGACAAAATTAAACAAAATATATAATTACGAATAAACACCGAAAAAGATGGCGTCTGTATATTTAACCACAATACATTGCGAACTTAAATTAGCTCTAATAACAATACATCAATCCTTACCAGTAACATCAATATATTTTTTGTCCCCTGGAGCAATCTAAAAGATTAATACATTATAATATTTAAAGATGATGTATATGTATGTATATGTATGTATATATATATATATATATATATATATATTAATATATATATATATATATACCAACTTACGTTCTTGTCATTTTTGGTGCTGGACGCATTCAATTTTTGATACGGGTTTTCTTCTTCTTTTTTAGAGGCCTCTAAAAAGGTGTATCCAGATGCATCGTAGGCAACTTGGGTTGAAAGGTCGAGAATACGATATGGACGACTGTCTTCGTTTTCTGTATAAAATGAGAATGGTGTCTTGTTAAACTAGATTAGAGAAGCTTTAAATGAGATATACGACGATGAAGATGAGGATGTAGGAGGATGTATGAGGAAGGATGAGGATAAGGATGGGAATCAGGATAAGGTGAGGACGAAGATGAACACAAGGATGTAGGAGGATGCATGAGGAAGGATGAGGATAAGGATGGGAATCAGGATAAGGTGAGGACGAAGATGAACACAAGGATGTAGGAGGATGCATGAGGAAGGACGAGGATAAGGTCATATGGGAATCAGGATAAGGTGAGGACGAAGTTGAACACAAGGATGTAGGAGGATGCAGGAGGAAGTATGAGGATAAGGATGGGAATCAGGATAAGGTGAGGACGAAGATGAACACAAGGATGTAGGAGGACGCATGAGGAAGGATGAGGATAAGGTCATATGGGAATCAGGATAAGGTGAGGACGAAGTTGAACACAAGGATGTAGGAGGATGCAGGAGGAAGGATGAGGATAAGGATGGGAATCAGGATAAGGTGAGGACGAAGATGAACACAAGGATGTAGGAGGACGCATGAGGAAGGATGAGGATAAGGTCATATGGGAATCAGGATAAGGTGAGGACGAAGTTGAACACAAGGATGTAAGAGGAGAGGATGCATAAAGAAGTATAAAGATAAGGATGTGAATCAGGATAAGGGGAGGACGAAGATTAACAGAAGAATGGATGAGGATGTATGGGGAAGTACGAGGATAAGGATGAGGAAGGGAATCAGGATAAGGTGAGGACTAAGTTGAACATAAGGATGTAGGAGGATGCATGAGGAAGTATGAGGATAAGGATGAGGATCAGGATAGGGTGAGGACGAAGTTGAACACAAGGATGTCGGCATGAGGAAGTAGGAGGATAATGAAGGATGTATGAGGATCCATGAGGAAGGATGAGGAGACGTGCAAGGATAAAGATGGGACGTCTGAGGAAGGGCCTTCGCTTGAAACGTTAGACCTCCTACACACTATTTTGGCAGTACACCAACCTTTTAATACTTTTGATTTATAAGATTAGAATAAGCACGAGGAAAGGATTAGGATTAGAATAAGGATTAGAATAAGGATTAGAATAAGGATAAGGCCATTAGGATATGGATGAGGTCCAGAGGATTAAAATAAGGATTAGGGTTAGGATTAGGATGATAATAAAAATAATGGAAATAACGGTGTCAATTTTCGTACCATCAATAGGATAATCTTGTTCGTTTTTCTTATTCTCAAGCGTTGGTCTACGAGTAAGAAAATATATCAACAACAACACTCAACATTATCAATTTAGTACTTGAAGTAATTACTAGGACTACGTACTTCTGTTTAGAATGGCGAATGCAAAGGAAAGACACAACGACACCAATCACTAGAGCCAGTCCTACGTTCAAGCCAACGACCAAAGTAGTAGTAGTAGATGGTCCTCCTCTTTTCCGCTCTGTTTTTCCTTCCTGCTGAAAGAGAGAAAATCTTAGAAGTTTCATGTCTCGTAATTATTCATCGGTGATCATCGTGGTGCTTTTCCGATATCCCCGAATTAGGATTACGGTTAGGGATCGTATTATGGTCAGGCTACAGTTAAAACTGTTAATATATTCTTCAGCTTCGTGGTGCCATTTTGAAAAATACACTCGGGGGTGAGAACTGGGATCTTATAATCGACGTTCATATTGATTGATACAGTTCATTTGCTACGTATTGACAATTAGTGTATATAGTTAATTCGAGGAAGACATTGGGCTGGATTAAAACACGAAACGAAGACGGATGGCTTTCATCGTCGATTTGTTTATCCCGATGATCGCCGACCGCAATAAGAGTGTATCACCTTGCACAAAAAAACTCTGTAAGCCATGACATGATACACAGGACTTCATACGCAGGTCTTGCCGTGGTACTTTGTGATAAGACATCTAGGAAAAGCTTCTAGGAAAGCTTCGTTAATAGACCGCTATATATAAGAGTGTAACACTTTGCAAAATGAAACTCGGCGGTGAGCCTACAGGACTTCATTCGCAGGTCTTGGCGTTGTACTTGGTGATAAGACATCCCAGGAAAAGGATCTAGGAAAGCTTGTAGTTAATACTGCTATAAGAGTGTAACACCTCGCACAAAGAAACTCTGTAAGCGATGACTTGATACACAGCCACAGGACTTGATACGCAGGTCTTGCCGTGGTACTTGGTGATAAGACATCACAGGAAAAGGATCTAGGAACGATTAGTTAGTAGACCGGAATAAGAGTGTAACACCTTGCACAATGAAACTCTATAAGCCATGACTTGATACACAGGACTTGATACGCTGGTCTTGCCGTGGTACTTGGTGATAAGACATCGCAGGAAAAGGATCTAGGAACGATTAGTTAGTAGACCGGAATAAGAGAGCAACACCTTGCACAATGAAACTCTGTATGCCATGACTTGATACACTGGTGATAACACATCACAGGAAAAGGAGTCTAGGAAAGCTCAGTAGTTAATAGACCGCTATATTGAGTGTAACACCTTGTACAATGAAACTCGGTAAGCCATGACTTGATACACAGGACGTGATACACAGTTCTTGGCGTGGTACTTGGTGATAGACAAGGGACGGTTGTTGCGTTCAACGTATCAATGGTGTGTTGAAATATCCTCCTCATTCGGCTGTTTAATAGAGGCTATGAATATGATGCAACCAATTGTATTTTCATATTAAGTCTAACTTCGAACATATGACTAACTTCGAACACATGACTAACTTCGAACACGTGACTAACTTCGAACACGTGACTAACTTCGAACACGTGACTAACTTCGAACACGTGACTAACTTCGAACACGTGACTAACTTCGAACACGTGACTAACTTCGAACACGTGACTAACTTCGAACACGTGACTTACTTTTTCAGCAGAACTGGCCGCAGCTATCAGCGAAGATTTCTTTGTTCTCTTTGGCAATAATTTACCTAGAATAAAATAAATAAATAAACCAAACCAAGTTAAACTCAGTATTTTCTTATTCTTTCCCGTTTGTTCTTAAAAGCCCCGTACACTTACTTGTATCTGTTTGTCGTAATATTGTGTAGAATTTGTTTTGTTTTCCTCGGTCATGACCTCTTTTAGCAGTGCAATTTAAGGTAACTAACAAAAACTTAAAGTCTTTTTGGGAATTTCTTCTTCTGGAACACTAAATGAAACATAAAATAAACAATGTTTAATGACAACACGGCTAATAGAGACGATTATTCTATGTTCATTCCGTCCAACCACAGTTAGTAGAGGGTGATGGTTTGGAAGCTCCATTGTCTTTCAAGATGATGCACAATGGTCATGCGTTATTGTATTGGAGAAAGTGTTTGTTATTGGCTGGAGAAAGGAAATTCTATGGACACGTGACGGCGAAGGACTCGCAACACGTGAAACAATGACTTTTGCAGACCTTCCAAACCATCCCTTCTACTAACTATGGTCCATCCATCCATCCATCCGTCCGTGCGGCCGCCCGTCCGTTCCTCTGTTCGTCATAATGGCCTTACCATTAAATGTCCAACAGCTAATTTTGACAGATTAAGATGAAGAGGCTTGATTCTCAGTATATTGTCTTGATCGTCAATGCTAAATATTTCCTCTTGAATACAGTCTTGCACTTCGAGTCTTTCCACTGGGCGTTTCTTGTTTAAACACGAACAATTACCTGGAGAAAAACAGTAACAAAAATAAATGTTATGGTAGAGTAATAATAATTATGATCATTTTATTTACGCCATATATTTAGTTTGTGTCGTACTCATGTACAATCTGTACTGATACATATTATTATTATATTTGTTCTATGGATTTATGGTGAATGAGTGTCGGAATATATACATTTTAAATATAAATTTCCTTAAATAGAAGCAATCTAAGATTTTTGAATTTGAAAATTTGAAGCAATCTAAGATTCGAATTAAAATAAAAAATTAGAATAAAATTAAAAAGATCAGAATAAAATTACCCACTTTGGGTGTGCGTGACGTGACGCACATTCGCACCGTTTAGGTGTTCGCAAAGCACACGCGCACTTTAGGTGTGCGTGAAGCACACGCGCACTTTAGGTGTGCGCGAAGCACATCCGCACATTAGGCGTGCGTGAAGCACAAACACATTTTAGGTGTGGAACGAAAAATGAAATTTAAGCCTCCAAGAATACGGATTATTGACAAAATCTTGAATAATTACAGTGACAGATGAGGGTCTTGTATTTCTATAATAATAAGTTTGCTTATAGAGCATAAACCAAATAGACTGCTAAACTTTATTAATACTTCGTAAATGAACGGGAAAGATACAATTTAAAAGAAGGAAAAGAAGCACTATAGGAAAGAATAGTAAGCATTCGCACGCAATGAAACAAAGTAGTTGATTAATGATAAAAATCTCCATGGAGTTACTGTAATTTAATATAGTCTTAGTCTCGTGTGTACAGTGTATTCTTCAATCTTTATTTTGATGTTGCGTGTGGTAATAAATACGTTCAAAACATGGCAATACTATATAGATCAATTTACAGGGAATTTATATTTATACTTACACAAGTATTGTGTGCAAAACTAAACGTAATCATGCATCGATATAATATAAACCACAGTTAATAGTCTCTGTTCTATTAGCCATGTACTGTGTAAACTCATAAGTGTCAAGTGATGCTCTTCACTGAAAACCAGCTGTACCACACAATATGTCTATGAGCTGGGAGACACAGGTTCAAATCCTGGGTCGGACCACTCAGGGTCTTAAAAATAATTGAGGAGAAAGTGCTGCCTTTGCAATAATATTAGCAAATGATAAGACTTTCGAGTCTTCTCAGATAACGACCTTAAATCGTTGGAACCCCTATCAATTGGGCTCGGAACCCCTATCAATTGGGCTTCTAGCCTGTTGGGGTATTCCGTTCACCTAAGAGTGATAAATCTACTAAACTTACATTTTTTCTTCCATGTATCAAAGCTATCTCTTTGTGCTTCGCTAGTCGCCACCGAACCAGAAAACGGAAGCCACAACCACAACACCGTTTGCGCCAACGCAAACCACGCTGTTAAATTTCTTGGAGACGTTTGTTTTGACATTTCAAGGATGTACGCGTCTATTATTTAATGATGATATTGCTTCGCTAGTCTTGTGAAGGAAATATCGAAACCAAAACCGAAAGACGTCTTCCGCAGAACTAGATTGTGATAGCTTTTGTGAGAGGTATATATATATATATATATATTATTGATTTTGTAAGCAGGAAGAATAATGCGCCCAATCCGTGTGGAACAAATGACGTCAACATTGATATAGTTCCGTCATTGACATGCACGACACATTAATGAATTAATCTGATTAATCCAAGCTACATGGTCGACCAATTTGTTTTTTTATTTTATGGAAGAATAGATAAGGAAGGGTAGGTATGGGACTGAGAGTCGTTAAAAATGGGTAAGATTGAATGGAGATCTATTGCAAAAAAATTCTACTTCGAGATCTCCCAGGAAGTGACGATCGAATTTTAATATATATATGGAGAAATTACTGACTGTTCTGATCGTGTCTCAATTTGGTCTCCGAATCAACGTTTCGGCGCTCTAACCTTTGAGCTATTCAATAGCTCAAAGGTTAGAGCGCCGAAACGTTGATTCGGAGACCAGGGTTCGATTCCCGGTTGGGGCAGTCACTTTTTCCATATATGTATATGACTAGATTAAATCCTCTCTAATATTAACTATTATTCTTAAGGTCCACTGTATACAAGAAGTTGTGTATCGCTTCGCTCCACGTTATGGTTAGATGAGATATCTGCCTGTTGGTGTCGAGTGTAAGCGGCGAATTGTAATATATATATGGAGAATGATCACTGACTGTTCTGACCGTGTCTCAATAGCTCAAAGGTTAGAGCGCCGAAACGTTGATTCGGGGTTCGATTCCCGGTTGGGGCAGTCACTATTTCCATATATGCATGTATATGACTAGATTAAATATTACATTCTTTGCACTTCCTCAATGGCTCGTATTCGTGTTTTGTTTTGTCGGTTGGGGACTGGAGATATTTATATCATTGGACTTCGCGATAAACATATTTTATTGTTACAGAAGAGTCCCTTAATAATTGAGCAAATGTATTTATTCATATTGACAAGTTTGACTTAAAACTTCCTGGTTTGCATTTGATTGTTTTTTGTGTAATTTTGGCCAAACAATAGAATGAGTCAGAAACCAAAAGTAAAGTAGGAAGTATTCAACGAACTTCCTCAAACCAATTTGTCAGCGTCAGGAAATGAATTTGCATAATTGTCAAGGACTGTACTATTGTCATGGCAGTAATTAATCTTTTGTCAAAAACAAAACATAATGCGAACAGAAACTTCGCGAAAAGGCTCAAGATTCTCGGATATGATTCAAAACCAAGACGATATGAACTAAAATAATCAAGTTTCCGGTTTAATAATAACCTCTCCCAGAGAGCGCGGTCATTATGGGAAAAATATCAGACCAAGGTCTTCAGGGCGAGGTCCGTACATGAAAGACGTCGTGCTCTGATATCTTCCCGTAATGACCAAGTGGACGAGGTTAGTAAGAGGTTTATTATATGTCACTTTTGGACAGCAATAGTGTGACAAAGAGTGAGCGTCATGGGCTATTGAACAGAACACATCGAAAGGATAATAAAACTCACTTTCTGAGTGTTCATCCTCTGATTGTGGCTCATTCATGACTTAGTTAAAACACTGAAACAAATTTGTCAACTTTTTTGGCTTTTAAAATTTTTTTGTCATTTTTTGTAGGAAAAAGTTTATCGTCACAACCCATAATCCGGACCGGTTCATTAATGACCGCAGACAAAGAGCGTCTCAGCCAATCAGAGCGCGCAATTTCACCGGAAGTAACTTATGCCATACAATAATATAATAACTTTATTCAAGTGTCTAGGTTATTTAGCTTTTACAAACTAATTGGTGCCACTATACTATCTAACCTATATATGTATGTGGTTAATCGAGAAACAGAAATATACAATAAATAAATAATTAAAAAAATAGATATGAGACAAACATAAAATATTCATTATCTCTGAGCCAAATGATCATGCAGCCATTATCCAACGATGTTATTAAGGTAACACTTCAAGATACATTGCCTCCTGATCTGAAATACTGTAAACGCTTTCGTAAGTTGGGCTATGATGTATCCCCTTAATGTCTCCAGTGTTCTCAGTGTTCCCGATGTCCCCTGTAGGTCTAGTAAGGTCCGTTTCTTTCTCCAGATGTGTCTCATTTAATAGAGCGTCATTGTGAGTGTTAATAGGTTCTACATCACATCCGCAAGATGCTGGGGTTTCGTAAATATTGTTTTCTGGTGGGGACAGTTCATCATAGACTAGCGCAAGTTGTTCGTCAGCTGGTGAGGTGGTAACAGAAGGGATCTCACAGACATTTGAGGATTCGTTTAAAAGGTTGGGTTGTTCTGGTGTGTCTGAAAGAGGCAGCGAAGGAAGTCTGTCCGTTCGACTTTTTCTTCGTGTATAATTTGGTATTTCGCGGTTTTCCGATTCATGATCGGTTAAGCACGCGTGGTTGACATAATCTGAATGGAATGATTTAAAATATAAGTGAAAAGGAAGGAGAGAATGGAGGAATAAAGGGAGGAATGAAGAGAGGAAGCAAGAGAGGAAGGAAGAGAGGAAGCAAGGGAGGAATGAAGGGAGGAAGGAAGAGAGGAATGAAGGAAGGAATGAAGGGAGGAATGAAGGGAGGAATGAAGGGAGGAATGAAGGGAGGAATGAAGGGAGGAATGAAGGGAGGAATGAAGAGAGGAAGCACGGGAGGAATGCAGGGAGGAAGGAAGGGAGGAAGGGAGGAATGAAGGGAGGAGGGAGGGAGGAAGAGAGGGAGGAAGAGAGGGAGGAAGAGAGGGAGGAATGAAGGTAGGAGGGAGGAAGAGAGGGAGGCAGAAGAGGAAGGAAGGGATGAAGGAAGAGAGGGAGGCAGAGAAGGAGAAAGGAAGGGAGGAAGGAGGGGAGGAATGAAGGGAGGAATGAAGGGAAGAAGAACGAACGTAGGGAGGGAGGGAGGGAGGAATGAAGGGAGGAAGGAGGGAGGAATGAAGCGAGGAATAAAGGGAAGAAGGAACGAATGAAGGAAGGGAGGAAGGAGGAATGAAGGGAGGAATGAAGGGAAGAAGGAACGACGGAAGGGAGGAATGAAGAGAGGAAGGAAGAAAGGAAGGGAAGAATGAAGGGAGCGGGGAAGAAGGAACGACGGAAGGAAGGGAGGAATGAAGGGAAGAATGAAGGAACGAAGGAAGGGAGGAATGAAGAGAGGAAGGAAGAAAGGAAGGGAGGAATGAAGGGAGTGGGGAAGAAGGAACGACGGAAGGAAGGGAGGAATGAAGGGAAGAATGAAGGGAAGGAAGGAAGGAAGGAAGGGAGGAATGAAGAGAGGAAGGAAGAAAGGAAGGGAAGAATGAAGGGAGGAAGGAACGAAGGAAGGAAGGAACGAAGGAAGGAACTAACGAAGGAAGGAACGAGGGAAGGAACTAACGAAGGAACGAAGGAAAATGCAAAAAAGGAAAAAGGAAAAAAGTAAGAAATAAAGAAAAAGAAAGGAATAACCTTCAACTTGATAACAACATATATATCAAAGAAGCATAACAACGGTTCTTACCAACAATTTGCACGGGTGTGCTTGCATTATCCCGAACTCGTTTCCTTTTACAATGAAGTAAAATTAAAACACCGACGAAAAAGCCAGAGAAAATACAAACTATTGGGATAACAACGTAAAATACCATCCGATGCTTAACACCACTGCTGTGATTATGGTTTGAAAAATTCTTTACTGCCAAAAGAGATCCTGGTAAACTTGAGTACAATGAGATCGACTGCGAAGGCGACACATGATAATACGAAGTAGGGTGAACAAGTGTTGTTATTGGTGAAGATTTGTAAGTCGCTGACGGAGAAATAGGTGAAATAACGCTTGTCGAAGGACTTGGATGATCTGGTGGACAAAACAGCGTTGCCTGGAAAAAAGATTTAACAATTAAAAGTGTATACACACACTTTTCGAATTATCCACCACTTTCTTCCATTTAGTTAATTTATGTTTGGTGAATTTTATTGTAGAATATGTAATTGTTGAGTTTGTGGTTTGTTTTTTGATTTTTAATTTTAATTTTCAGTAACTTAATAATTTATTTGTTTCACCAGCTATACTTGCACTTACATTGATCTCTTTGCGTTTTGGACGATCTATATATTAGAAAACAAAGAAAATATTATCCACAATGTTTCTTCGGGCAACATAAATCACAATATATTATATTTAAAACTAATCAATTAATGACTTAGTGTGTTTGCTTTTCTCCAGTGGGAACTAAATCTACTTTGTTTTTTGTTTTTCCTAATATTGTACAGAAAGATAGAAAGACAGACAGACAGACAGACAGACAGACAGACAGACAGACAGACAGACAGACAGACAGACAGACGGAGAGATAGATAGATAGATAGATAGATAGATAGATAGATAGATAGATAGATAGATAGATATAGGTATTTTACCAGCACACAGATAGTTATTGTTCCATCCATGAGTGTCATTACTACTCCACTGAATGCATTCCTTTCCCTGAATTGGTCCAGAATACGACCAATGAAAAATCAGAGGTGCTTTTCTTTGAACGCACAAGTAATTATTTTTCCAAGAAGTGTAATCCGGCTCTTCCTTTTCTTCGATTTTGGTACACCTCCGTTTGCTGAAAATCCGTTCCTGTTTCCTGGAAAACCAAGTAATTTTTAATGGTTTCCCGATTTTCTTGGAACAGAAGTAAGCGTTATTCCAAAACTGTAAATGTTTTGATTCTGTTATGGCTGTGCAGCGATACTGGACAAAATCCAAACGTCCATTTGCGGAAAATTTAAAATCATTCGGCCATTCTAGGATTGGAAAAGAAATAAGAAATAATTACTTCGAAGGTGAAAACAAAACGCAAGAAAATCTCAGAGAAAATCTCATTTATTTTATTTTAATGAATTTGTCACAATTACATAAGAAAGAACAATAACGAAATCAATAGATAAGAATCAGTAGATAGTATTTACAAATGTGACAGGGATAAGAAACAGAACTTGCGTTCCAATTGAGATCAAACCCCTTGGTAATGTAAAAATCATGCTAGCATGAAAGCTATTTAGGTGGACAATATGTAGTGAACTTGGCTTAATAGAGAATGCATAATAATGTAAAATAACTGTTATTTTTTAACAATGTATTCATTATTTTCCTGTTTACCTGGCATAGTTCTGTAAGCAGAGTAGGTTTCCTTCCCTCCACAAAGCTTTGATGGATCCCCGGTACAAGGAACAACACAATTCGACCGCTTTCTCTTCCAGCTCTTCACTTGAGTAAATTCTCGACAGAAACACTTTGTTCCGCCCCTTAACATGGCCAAGGAACGCCCCAGAGCACGACAGAAACCTTTGCAAAATGATGGCGTCATGGCTCTACACGTATGTGGGAATGGTATCTGAATATTTTTGTCTGGGACTAAACATCCGATAAAGTGTTTATCGTTATCTGTAAAAAGCAAAGACAATGATAAATATATATATACTTTTATCAGGTTTATAAGGTACAGTAATTATGTATTTGGCAGTTGAATGGATCAATCAACCAATCAACCAATCAATCAATCAATCAACCAATCAATCAATCAATCAATCAACCAATCAATCAATCAATCAATCAATCAACCAATCAATCAATCAATCAATCAATCAATCAATCAATCAACCAATCAATCAATCAATCAATCAACCAATCAATCAATCAATCAATCAATCAATCAATCAATCAACCAATCAATCAACCAATCAATCAATCAATCAATCAATCAATCAATCAATCAATCAATCAATCAATCAATCAATCAACCAATCAATCAATCAATCAACCAATCAATCAATCAATCAATCAATCAACCAATCAATCAATCAATCAATCAATCAATCAATCAACCAATCAATCAATCAATCAATCAACCAATCAATCAATCAATCAACCAACCAACCAAAATCTACTCACAATTTTTCCATGTCTTGAAAACGATTGTTGAATTTATTGTTGCACACTGAATAGCGAGACGAATGATAAGTCCTTGAAACTTTGAATTTCCTGTCGAGTTTCTCATCCACTAAAATATTTAACAAGAAATTTAAAATAATAAAAAGCGTTTTAACAAAAGCACCTCTTCGATACCAAAATACCTTAAAACTGACCTTCAAAATCAGAGAATCGTTTTGTTGTCTGAGTTTAAATAACGTTTTCTTGGAAAGATTTTTCAAACGTTTCCAACCGTCTAGCTGATCTTCGGGTAAATACTCCGATCTACTCCTCACAACTTTGCACTTGTTTAAAGGTAGAGGGGGGACACCTACAGTGCTAATTTCTCCAAGGTCTTTTGACTGGGTTAGTCGATGAAGATGTATCTTGGCTCGGGTTTTTCCATTTGGAATAAAAGAAAATAAACTACCTATTAAAGGATTTCGAGGGGAAAATATGAGTACCAATATTTAACATTGAAATTGATAGATGAATAACAGACATTTCTAAATAATATAATTCATCTATTCACTCGATTAAACTATATGTTCTAAGGATTTATGGTGAAGGGAAATTTCGAGTGTTGGAATATACACATTTTAAGACCAAAACCGGAACCCGTTGCAAAAAAATGCAACTTCAAGGCCTTCCGGCTGGAATTGAACCCGCGACCCTGCGATGCTAGTGCAGTGCTCTGACCACTGAGCTACGGAGACCGTTGCCGAGAGCCTATAGTCACGCGAGTTCTGTATATATAATGATGGTAATGCCGGGATAAGATTCTGGGTATATTACAAGTAATATTTGGCATTTCAGTAGATTAAACTACATGTTCTAAGGATTTATGGTGAAGGAAAATTTTCGAGTGTTGGAATATATACATTTTAAGACCAAACCGGGACCAGTTGCAACTCTGAAGTCTGATCACTGAGCTACGGAGGCCGTTGCCGAGAGCCTAGTCACGAGTATATATAATGGAGCATCAGTTATAGATGGACCCCATTGAAGCGACGATTATTTTACTTTAAATAAATACCACTTAATCACAGGTAACTCTTTCCGTAATTATAGTTTTATTGCATGGTCGGTCATTAATGCATATCATAAAGCGTTTCTTTGGGTGTCTTTGGCTAAATATGGTAAACCCCGCGAGACTTAGAGACTTCTTCTCGACCTTACGAGTTACTTCTTTGCTACAGAAACATTAATCACCCTTAAACGAAAATCATTACCACCGTTGTCTCTCTATTTTTAAACATGTCAACCCACTTACAGTGTACAGATTTCGACTTTGAGCTGAGGAACATTCACCACGACAATGGAATGACTTCTATCTACTACGGCCACGCAGTAACTGGGCAAACAACAAATTGTATCAGTCAGTGTTGGATTGAAATTCCTAATCACCTAACTTAATACAATCTATAAACTTTTACAATTTTTCAAACTTCTAATTCATTCGTAGTTCTTGTTCATAGTATTATTATTTCTTAAAACATCACATTACATTTGAGTGTTGTGTGACAGGACAGAAAATCACCATGGTGAGCGAAATTTCCTGTATAAATTATTGTTCAATAATAAAGTCCAGTTCAAAGTTATGCTATGTTGTAAGAAACACCGAATATGAGCGTTTGGATGCACATATAAATTGGAAAAGAACAACTACCAAATAATATGGCTCAACTATGATTAGTTTAGCTTAGTTTCGCAGATTTATTACTCTTAGGTGAACGGAATACCCCAACAGGCTAGAAGCCCAATTGATAGGGGTTCCGAGGGCCTACGATTTAAGGTCGTTATCCAAGAAGACCCGAAAGTCTTACCATTTGCTGATATTATTACAAAGGCAGCACTTCTCCTCAATTATTTTTAAGACTTTGAGTGGAGGTCCAACCTAGGATATGAACCTGTGTCTCCCAGCTCATAGACATGTGTGGTAACCACTAGACTACAACAGCTGGTTCGTTCTTCTGGAATCTTTCGAATAAAAGACAGTTAAAAGTTTTTAATTGTTCAAATAGGAAGTGTAAAAGTTGTTGTAGTTACACGGAATTGTCATAATGTACAAAAATATGAAGCAGTGAAGCCGATAATGGAAGAATGGAAGAGTATAGATCAGAGTAAAACTGTGGCCAATGCAATGAAAGGCAGAAAAATTTATTTTCAAACGTAACATTGAAGCTAGGTAAATACAGTTTTCGCGGCATCATGAGATTGTCAGTTATGGAATGCTTTCTGTGGCCACAATTAAGAGTATTAGGAATTTAGGAAACAACCGACAATGAAACTTTTCCTAAACGAATTTCCTTGGTAACTAACCACTTGACAATCGGCAATTCAGATTGATTCACATGACTTAATAATTCACACTAGTAATAAAGAGTCTATCACAGTCTACAATGTTTTACGTATAATATTTCAATTCCTATTCCTATAAAGATTTCGGAGGTTTTTTTAATTTGTGAGATAATTAAGAACTTCCAATGACGCATAATATATATATATATACCGGGTGGCGCAAAAAATGTTCCCCCTCTTCGACTCGTTGTAATTAAAAAACTGAAAAAGCTATCTTATACAAATAAAAATTATTGAACGTAGTTATGTCTAACTTAAATTTTAATGTATGCCTTGCACATTTCTATAAAATATTAGCCGATATATAGGCGTTTACACTCAATGTAGCGTTTTTGGAAGACGTGAAAAATTGTCTGAAATGGTCTAATAATTTGCATTATGGTAATAAAATGGTAAAAACACGCAACAGTAAGAACAAATATTTGTCAGTGTCGTCCGAGTTTAAACGCCTATATCTCGGCTAATATTTTATAGATATGTTTAAGGCATACATCAAAATTTAAGTTATACATTACTGCGTTCAATAAACTTTAGTTGAATAAGATGGCTTCTTTAGTTTTTTAATTACAATAAGTCAAAGAGGGGGAACATTTTATTGCGCCACCCGGTATATATATATATATATATATATATATATATATATATATATATATATATATATATATATATATATATATATATATATATATATATATATATATATATATATATATATATATATATATATATATATATATATATATATATATATATATATATATATATATATAAGACTGATTAACCAAAGAAAACACAAACCGTGAGACAGGAACTACAACTATTGTTTACGTAAAATGACTATATATAAAGTGTAAGACGGAATTAATATTGAGCTATTGAGTATTGTGCGTGTATATATATATATATATATGTATATATATATATATATATATATATATATATATATATATATATATATATATATATATATATATATATATATATATATATATATATATATATATATATATATATATATATATATATATAGATGCGACAGATTACGCGACAGATTATGCGACAGATTAGATTGGAAAATAGTTGTATATATTCGCCTAGATATTTAAGCAGAGACATTTTCGGGAAATCTTATCACTCTGATGATGTCACTTTTTAAGTAACGAAAGGTTATAGCTCTTGATGTTTGTATTATGGCTATATCTTAAGAATTATTTGCTGAGTAATAATTTTTATTATGAGAATATCTGCTTCCGGCCTGATATCTCAATTGCTACATTATACAATATAAAAATATGTACTAATACAGTGAACCATTGAGAGATAGTGTTCGATCATCTCTTACAATTAAAAAAACAACACCTCTAATTGTCACTATCTACATGCAAATTAAAACAATTTAACATCTGAATTATGAAAGAACATTTCACACCATTACTTTCTTTATTCCATAGTTCCAAAGTAACCCCAATCGTATATTTTTGTTTTCGATAATATTTGCACTGAAACAAAATAAAACAACTCACCTGAGAGCAGAGATGCATCAGATACACATCGTCCTTTGACAAGGCTATACGTTGAATATCTTGGAAGACATCTGCATAAACAGCAATAGTTCTCCTCAAGGCAATCTGCTTTGTAGTCTTTACACGAGGTATTATTCGCAATGCAATCAGAGAAGGAAACTGCAGATGGATAGCTTGGATTTTGGAATACATCTCTGACACCAGAACGATAGACTTGAATTCGAGCGTCGTCAGCAAACGTCAAGTGAATTAAGATTGTAAAAATGAGAACCAGTTTACACTGACTTTCCATTTAAAAATACGTGTATACACACCTAGATCTAGCGAAACTCAAAGCGTCTGAAGAGTAAGGAAATAAATGATCTTCGCTTGTTTTCGCGGCTTTTCCACAATTCGATGGAATGTTGACGTTTAGGCGTACCCGCGCAGTGGAAAGTCCAATACTTGAATAAAATGCATACGCAGCTCGCAAAATACCGGAAGAACTCATTGATTCGTGTGAGAGAAATTCAAGTGAAAGAGATAAAAACACACCGACGTTCAAGTATTTGGCAAAAGATCACCATGGTTAGGAAGACAACAGAGCTAGCAAAACAACAGTAATCCGCCAAGTAGCAAAGAACTTGTTTGAAAGTGAAAAATACGGGAGGTCATTCAGCTGTGAGTTACGAGTTAAAGGAACCATTCTGTTTGGCAATTCAACAAAAAATCTATTGAAGTGCTGACCGAACGCCAAGTTAAAGCCAAATTTAAAAAGTTATGGTAAATCAAGAGTGTGGAATCATGTACGTTTGAGACCCAACCCGCGAAAAATGCATCTTTAAGGCCTTCTGGCTGGGAATTGAACCCGTGACCATATAGCCACATGTTTAAGTTACCAATGGCAGTACAGTACTGGGTCATTCTCTCGCGAATTCTCAATGTTACAGAGCTCGGAAATAATTTTGGCAACATCAGCGGTCATTCTGACTGGTCAAACGTGAATTCAGGCGGTCAGATCTAAAATTTGGATGGTAAACTATGTTTTCTTTCATTTTGCATTAAAAAATTCTTCTTTTGTTCTATAACTTTTGACAGCAACTTCCATCCCAGGGCTTTTGTTTAAAGTTGAAGTCAACGCCCGGTGCGACAACTTTTGGCCTCAAATCAAATATAATTTTCAAGTTAATGAGTAACCCACTTTGTCAGGAGATAACAGAAACAACCTTTTAAGTAAGAGATAAAGCCCGAGAACGAGGGATAGGAGGTTTTCCAACAAAGTTTGGTCTATTTTTTTCACCTTGGACATAGATTTTCCTGGTTTTTTCTTCATTTCTTAGTATTCATGGGCTTTATGCTATATAAAGCCCGCAGTACATCAAAGAAAACCGACTCAACATGCAATAAGCCCTAGTATAAACCAACCTCGTTCCCAGGGCCTTATCTCCGCTCCCCGCTCGCCCCCGTTGGCGGGGAGCGGAGATAAGGCCCTGGGAACGAGATTGAGTATAAACATATAAATTCTCCTCATTGGTTTCCAAACATTTCTTATAGTACTAGTTGGGAGAAGTTGTTTTAACATACATGTCAGTTTATCTTTGGTGATCTGAAACACCCAATTTCTTCCATTGCGAGAAATTGAGTGTTTGATGGATTTTTGACCCCATGCTCAAATTAACATTTAGACTTATAGTATTCCATTTCATGAAGGCAAGTCAGTATTACAATGAAACTAAAGTCAAAAGGAGACTACAATAACAAACATTATTTTAGAATGTTGATCTCATTCTACTGGATTAACAAGAACATAAGCTACACAACATTTAAGCTACCAGGCACCAACAGATAATGTACAGTTGAGTGGGGGAGATTTAGGGAGGGTGGGGTGGTTTAGGGAGGGTGGGATGGTTTAGGGAGGGTGGGGTGGTTTAGGGAGTATGGAGAGGTTTAGTTGGGAGGGTAGTTTAGGGAGAGTGGGGGTGGTATAGGTAAAATGGGGTGGTTTAGGGAGGGTGGGGGTGGTTTAGGGAGGGTTTAGGGAGGGTGGGGTGGATTAGGGAGTGTGGGAGGTATAGGGAGGGTGGGGAGGTAAAGGGAGGGTGGGGAGGTAAAGGGAGGGTGGGGAGGTAAAGGGAGGGTGGGGTTTAGGGAGTGGGGTGGTTTAGGGAGGGTGGGGTGGTTTAGGGAGGGTGGGGTGGTTTAGGGAGAATGGGGTGGTTTAGGGAGAATGGGGGTGGTGAAGGGAGGGTGGGATGTTTTAGGGAGAGTGGGGAGGTTTAGGGAGTGGGGTAGTTTTTAGAGTAGGGGGTTTAAGGAGAGTGGGGTGATATAGGAAGGGTGGGGTTGTTTAGAGAGGGTGGGGGAGGTTTAGGGAGGTTTTTGGGTGGACAAAAATATCTTGCTAAAATATTTTAAGAATGAATATTGTTATCAGACAATTTTGGGGAGTGGGGGATTATTGGATTGATAAGGAACTCAAGGGAGAGAAGAGCATACTTCCATTACTTCATGTTTTATAAACCAGTAATAGTGTCGACGTCAGGATTAGGTTAACACTGGTTGGGATTACGTTGTTCAGGTTTATATTTGGACCAATTTGAGGTGTCTTATTTGTGTCATTGTCACATCGATGTTATTTTCTCAAGATTCAGAAGCTTTACAAGAACCAAAAACCCTAAACCATAACCCAAATAACAACTCTAGTCCTAACCCTAAAATAAAGAAATACTAACCATACTTCTGAACTCAACATTTCAATGATTCAATACTATTCTGTTTCCAGCACACGAAGGAGCGTTAGTAGCCAATATTTTGCTGCCTACATTTGGACAAAATAAGTAGTGTTAAACATAAAGATATAACTTTCTATGTTAATAGTATTCAATATCGCAAGTTATACAAGATTATGTAGCGTGCTTTATTGTACTTACCTATTCTTTTTTAACAACTTTGTATGAAGAAGTCAAGTGTGAAGACTGACTAAACGACATACTGTAAATAATTGTAAAAGTCTTAAAGGAACTTTCGCCGTTTCGTGCTCAAAACAAGATTTTAATACGCAAGAAGTGTTTTTAGATTGTTCCCATACAACGCTCTTGTAATACTTTCGGCAAAAAGCACGGGAAAACCAAGGTAAAATTGAAAAAAACCACAGTAGAAGAACATGAGCCATGAACGGATTTGACTTCTTGGACGCCATTTTGAGCACCAATGGTGGTGTCCGCTGATAAAAGTAATTTCTGCGTGTTGGCTCATGCTAGTCGAGGCCATTTATATATTTTTTCATTAAAAACAATCAGGATAAAATTAAAGCAAATATTTTAAATTTCACTTGCTTGTACTGGTTGTAATATCACTACTGAATGCGACTGCGAACCAACTTTGGATTCATTTCTTCCATTTCATTTCATTTCAAGACAAGGATTTTACTTTTTCTGTTTGCAACTCATTGACAGATGAGAAGTGCATTATGGGATATTGGAAGTGAGTAAAACTCACGGTTGGCATTCTTATGTACCGTAAATGATGCATAAATGACGGTTGAAAGGTTCAATACTTGGAAAGTAAGCGATATCAATATAAAGTCACGCCAAGGTATAACCAAGAACGCAAACTCATTTCTGGTATCCCATAATGCAAAGCGTTCGTGAGATTGGTGATCCTCACCGTGATGCATTGCGCGAGTTCACCATCTCGATGGCGGCCATTTTTCTGGCCACGAAATATGGATAAATTAGTGGTATTCTTATTTTCTTGAAAGACATACCTGATTTAATTAATATTCATTATGTTATTCTGTCGGAAACTCTAGTCAGACCACTGATTCTAACTCTGCGAAATATTTCGCGGCGGCCATCTTGAAGGGACCACGCTATATAGTTTTACTATAGGCGACAGAGACTATCTGTCGCTACTAATACGGCTCCATTACAGTAACTATGAAGCCCGAAATATCGAGTGGCGCGGGCCATGTTGGAGTGACCACCGTGGTCACTCCAATATGGCTGCCACGCGCTAATCCCGGCTTCATAGTTATTGTAATGGAGTCGTAGTTTGTGTTCTATATTACGTGAAAACCTTGGACAACTAATTCATTTTAGCATCTTAAAAGATCAGAGACAAATAGTCTTTGTCGTCTATAGTAAAACTATATAACGTGTTCCCTTCAAGATGGCCGCGCACGAGCTACTTCCGGCATCATTTTCTGAACAATAGTTGCTCGATACAGTCTTTATTTAGAGATCAATGCTTCAGACTCCTCCTTTAAATCATAAATGTCAGAATCAAATCAAGTTTAATGATCAAGAGTCGCGTAGAAATGAGAGTCTTCGGAATCACGTCCGTTGGTATCTGACCTCTCACCGCCATAACCTGTCTTCGCATCTTTCTCAATGGTCATTTCGAATGGTTTTTCAGCAGGACATTGCTTTAGATATTTCCCTGGCAATATCTCATCCCTTGTGGCATAATCATAGACATCTGACTCATCGTCTTCCGCCGGTGATGTAGGTAGTGGTCTGATGTATGGTGTAGATAACCTGCTGAGTTTGGTGTTTTCAGCATTGTTATTTGGTATGAAACTCAAAGGATCACAATACATCTCTTCCTCGTTGTAATCAGCATCTGGAGAGATTGATTGGTCGAACTTAGCTTTGATTAAATCGACTTTCTTCACTTCATTTGGACTTGAAGGAAGAGCTCCTGGCTTAATCTTGGTTGGCTTGTTGACAGTTTTCGACGACTCGTCCTCTTCGAATACTTTTCTCCGAATTTTCACGCTTTGAATTGGTTTCTCGTAAATTTCTGAATCCAGTCTTGGTTGCTTGAAAACTGTGCTTTCGTATAATTGATTACGAGCTAAAACGTACAATAGCATTTATTTTTTAATGTGACTATGTTTGTGTGCTTTTAAATTTTTAATATATATACTTCATATTATCATCAGCTATAATGAATTTCATATTCATGCCTCCTTTCCTGGTAAAGTCGGTTAACTATTGACAGCAAGTAACGTTATCCAGCGACATGCAAAGACATATTGTACAGTGAATCAACAATCTCAAACTCAGTAATAATTCATGAATCGAAAACAAAGGAAATAAAAAACCAAGACAGAGCAATTTGGATATCGGAGGAAAAGATTACATAAATTCATAAATTAAGCAAACTTTCACATCGAATTTCTCTTAAAATACTGATTTGTTTGAGATGTAATATGAAACACTCGGAAGAGTGTTTCATCAGGATATTCAAACACATCGAAGTTTGTTAAAAAACATCGGCTTTGCCTGGGTTTTCAATAAACTTCTCGGTGTTTGTATATCCCATAAAACACTCTTCCGAGTGTTTCGTAGTTACGTGAAATACGAAGACAGTTTGGTCTAAACAGGTCTATTTAAAGTTTAGAGCAATCTCTCTTCGTATTTCACTGTTGAATCATTGGGCAACGTCTTTGTGTGTCCCTGAGTTGATATCACTTCCTCACCTATGAAAAGTATTGGATGCAATTAAGTCAGTGATTAATAAATATATTCATTGATACTGTCTGTAGCTATATATATGATATTCAAATGTTATATAAAGAGTGCTGAGGAAATAAACAAGAATATAAATCACAATAACCTTCGCCCTAATATCAACCCTCATACTAACCTTCGTATACTAATTATCCAGTCAAACAACAAGTGTTTAAAGTATATTAATTTCTAGTGATCGTACCAACTTCCTTACCTATGGTCACGGCAGGATGCCTAGGCCCACGGTATTCTTGGTAGCATGGATCATCATTACCCTATTGATATATAGATATAATAATAATAATATATATAAGAACCTTTTTAAGCTAACATGGAAAAATCTAGGTTTTATATGCGTAATGTGTTTGCAAATACTACTTGACTGTACCTCAGAAATACGAACTCCTAGATTATCCATTTCGTTTGAACATTGATTTACGATGTGGTCTTAAAAATAAAGCAATGAAAAACAATATTATTCTTTGACGACTTTAGAAAACGACCTATTAGCAACGTCAGGACGTCTTATGTCTCTCGGTATATTCCAGCAGGTGATCTGATCTTGTGCTGAAAGCACTGGAAACTGATAACAGAATAGAAGTTCATTTATACCAAATTTAATTGAAAATATCTCACGAAATATTAATGATAATGTCAGCTAGATTAACACAGAGTATACTCTTCATGATAAGAATTATAGTTATACAAACTTTCAAACCGTTTTAATACAAATACATACATTTACAACTCATGTCTAAAGATGCAAACTGAGATTTTATTCTGGTACTATATTTCACAGCCATATCATAATAATTTACCTTCACTGCCTCTGTGCTTGTGACTTTTTGGAAGTCTAATTTTGAAAACAACATGAAGAGAAAAAAATATCAAACGATCAGAATTTTAGAATTGTTATATGCACTCGATGTTCGTGATAACCTTAAACAATTATTGGATGAGGCTGAGCATGATATGGTTACAGAGGTCATGAAAGACACGTGTCTTTCACTGTGCCACCAACACCCCCAAAAAATGTAGAGTGTTGCGTAGACAGTGTTATGGATATATGGCAAAGTGAAAAGGTGGTAAACTACCAAGATTTTTAGGAACGAAATACCGTAGAATCTCGAAAGTAACCGCCCCCCGAAAGTAGCCTCTTTTTTAACAATTACTACGAAAACACAAAAGTATAGCCGCCCCTCTTAAAGTTACCGCCCCCAGAAAGTAGCAACTTCCGATGTCTATAACTATTGTATAAATAAGTTGTAACATCTGTTTAACAATGTATTTTGAATGGCATGGATTAAAACATGTATAAACAGTAATATCAAAGACTGAGGATTTTCAGACAGTAGTTATAAGTTTGTCTTTGTCATCGTTCAGACGTCCTCTTCCATTTCGGTATCTGAATATTCGGTATCGAGTACGGTAAATTATTAGCATTAGATAATAAGTAACACTCTTATGTAATTTAATCAAAATAAAACAAAACTTTGAAACGTTGTGCAAAATGTACAGTAGTGGTTAAAACTTGGCCGATGCTAAAATAACAACCCGAAAGTAAGCGCCCTCCGAAAGTAGCCACCCTTAGAGGTCACTAATTTCGACCTCTATATCTATTAATATAATCTATAGCAAAGTGAAAAGGTGGTAAACTGCCAAGAATTTAGTGACGAGATACTGACGTTTCGAGCGGAGCCCTTCATCAGAGTAAGACGATTTTATTTCATCTCGTCTTACTCTGATGAAGGGCTCCGCTCGAAACGTCAGTATCTCGTCACTAAATTCTTGGCAGTTTACCACCTTTTCACTTTGCTATATATTCAAAACACTGTCTACGCAGCACTCTACTTTTAATATAATCTATATATTAATTATATTAATTATAATAATAATATAAATTATAATAGTTGAATGAACCTTTGTTTTCGACGGTGATAGCAACAACAAAAGATCACCAGTAAAACCAGAAGTAAAATTGATAGAAGTGAAACAGGCAAGATTATTTCCAACTTCACGACACGTTTTTTAGAGCCAGAGTCGGATGGTTTAACGTTTTCGACAGGAGCTAAATAAATAAAACAATGGAATTGTACAGAATAAATATGAAAGCTGCTAAGTTCTCAAAAGAACTGGATAATATGAAAAGGAGAATTAAGAGAACTTCAATGTGTCGACTGAAAATACTTAAGTCAAGAGTACTTACGTATATTAATGGACGACATTTAGGACGATGTGTCCATCTTTAGGTCAGATGAAACGTCGTCCATGAATGTACATAAGTACTCTTACTTAAAGGACATTGGCAACAAAAATTAAGTTTGTCTAATATGAAAGAACTCGTAAAATGATAGAGCAACACCTTTTACAACTTTTCCGTATTTTACTTCGTTTTTGAAATATTTCAGTTTGTTTGATATGTAAATGAGATGGAATTTTCACTCATTAAAATATTAGTTACATCTTCAAGTTTGTTCCACAAATTTACTTGAAAATCATGTGCGTATAATAACTCCCCATGATAATGAACGTTGTAAACTTAGCAATCACTGAGATATAATACATTTTTTAAGTGAGGTTATGCAATAACCAAGGTTAACAGCTAGGTAACCGCGCGCCGCATACGATCGAGGCAAGCACGTGGTGTGGGGAGCAGGCCTGGAGACTGGCACGAACTGTTGCGCACTTCATTAGCGCACTTGCTTGAATAGCGGTGTCATGCATTATCAAGAGCTCCACGAAATCGCAAACCCATCATCCCTCCCTGTAATCAAATCTACAAAGAACAGTAAGTCAAATTTCCACCAATTTATTGGTGTGAAGGTGTAACCTGTCCCGAGGGGGTGGTCAGTTCAAGATACCACCTGGTTGGATCTTAACCTGAATCCAAGTACCACTACTCGCTCCAGTCCAAGGCTCCCTCGGCCAAAAGCTTACACCTAACCAACCAAACGGGTAAGTAAGGTGAACGAAAATGTTAATGTGTGAAAATTCTCTACCCCACACCTGACGTCAGAGACCATCTCAAACAAACTGAGATATTTAAAAAACGAAGTAAAATGCGGGAAAGTTGTAAAAGGTGTTACTCAATCATTTTACCAGTTCTTTCATATTAGACAAACTTAATTTTTGTTGCCAATGTCCTTTAAGTATTTTTCGACACATTGAAGTTCTCTTATTTCTCCTTTTCATATTATATCCAGTTCGCTATCCCACATTTGAATTTTCAAAAGTTTAATCTTTCGTAAATAAGCCGTTACCTTCAGGACTTCTGGCAGCACAAACCGTCTCATTTTTGTTAGGATAAACCGTCCAACGATTACCTTCACCTGTGATGTTAACAGTTCTGGCGGAAAGCGATGGCTGCTTCGAGTAATACCTCACGGCATGCGTGAGTTTCGTTGAGTATTCCTCGGAGGATACTCCAAACCACGACCTATTGTTACAATGCCATTTCTGGGAACTTAATGAAGAATTACATCGCGACATTCCAATGCTCCTATATGACTTTATCTTTTCCTCGATTTCAAGGCATTGTAATGTGAGAACGTTCATCACGAGATCCCCTGGTGTCCAAACCCACAGTTGATGTAGATCATTCGTATCGCACGGCGTGGAGTAATAGATAAAGCGATTTTTAGTTTGATTAGTTCTTGCGCAAACATTTCCTGCAGGATTGTAAACGAGGAACGTGTTACCAAATCCAGCTGAAAATTAGACACGAATTCTGTGAGAATTGGACTAGTAAAACATTCTTTCTTGTACAGCCGGGATTACTGTTACAGAAAAATTAACCAAAGGACATTGGAAACAAAAATTAAGTTTGTCTAATATGAAAGAACTCGTAAAATGATAGAGTAACACCTTTTACAACTTTTCCGTATTTTACTTCGTTTTTGAAATATTTCAAAAACGTTTGATATGTAAATGAGATGGTCTCTGACGTCAGGTGCTGGGTAGAGAATTTTCACACATTAGAATATTATTTCCATCTTCAAGTTTGTTCCACAAATTGATATTTTAAGTAGTTTTAAGTCAGCACTTAAGACTTTTCTTTTTTAAAATTAATAGTTTTTTGTTCATAGTGGTAATATATGTAGGCTTTATCTTATAATGAAACTGTAATTAGTTTTATAAGTAACATTAAGAATATATTGTTGTAAGAGCATTGAGACTATTGTATAATGCTCCTAATACATCTTTATTATTATTATAAATGCATTATTATGGTCATTGTTTTGTGGGTATCAAATGAAATTTGGGAAGTGCCCATTGGTTATGGTGTAATATAAAAATGAAAATATTTAGCTACTGAAGCTTCATCTGGATTACCTCTGTCTTCCACTCACTCAAAAATATTTCTGAGTCTAATCAGATGGGAAATTAGCGAGACAAGTAGTGGGAAAACATGACATGGCATTCAGTATGATGGAGCTGTAATTTCACCTTAATTAATTAATTACATACATGGGGCTAAGGACGATTAATTGGGTATAGATAAAACGCGGATGCGGATTTGCGGAATTGCGGATTGCGGATTTGGAGATAAAACGCGGATTCGGGGTTAAAACGCGGATTTGGGGATAAAACGCGGATTTGGGGATAAAAAAGACAATGCTAACATAAAACGTTATAATGCGTTTGCGGTTTGGCAATTGTTTTACTTTATTGTAACACATAATAATTTGCATGCCATCCGAATTTAAGCAAATAATACCGGCTATATGTAAAAACAGGACCCGGACCAATGTGAAACTGGGCGGGGGGTTAAGAAAATTTCATATTTGGTGGCGGGGGGTGATATTTTATTTTATTTATATAAGAACATATAAGAACGGTCGGTTGAAATTGCGCGACAACCTCGTACGTACCCAGAGGCCGAGTCGCACGTCACAGCAAAGTTTAGTTTACTCCTGGCTTCTTTCATGTCTCCAAAAGACGCCTGCACGCTTCGCGAGTCGTTTTTATCATAAATAGTCTCAACGCCTACGCATTATAAATAAACTACATATATAAATGAAGTCCATTTTTTAGCTGTATGACATTTTGATCAACATAATGCAATACGCGTGTATGAAGTTAAACGTATTGTACGCGCGCTAGTCTTCTCACGCCAGTAACGCGACATATTCATAATAATTGATAATCGCATTCTTTCTTTTCTGGCATTCTGCAGCTTTCAGTGTTGGAGTAAAACCAGAAGATCTGTCACTCGATCTGTCACATGCTGTCACATGCGAATGCGATCAGAGATGAGACGAGCGAGCCTGGCTGATTTTATGCCACGAAAATCTTTCTTTGATTGTAAGAAATAATTAGAATACCCTGTGTGCTATGCTTATAGAAAAACAAAGGCGATTTGACTTGTTATGTCATTCTGCATTCTGCATTATTGCAGTCGCAATAAGATTTTCGTAACATAAAATCAGCACGACTTGTCGCCTCATGAACGCGGTGCATGTTTTATGGTACAGGTCGACAGCTGTGATATCCGTCAGTTTATTGTGTTTTGTTAATATGGGGATCGTGTCCGTATGTACCACACGACGTATTTGAGCTAGGATCGAGTCAAATTAACATTGAGAAACTCATTAAAATCGAGAAAACACCATAACTAAGGTAAAAAATATAGACAGCCGGCCCGCGAATCACTGCGAATATAGCTTAACCAGCTTATTTATGGCCGCTCAGTCAAACCCTCACGCCAAGTAACGCGACTACAATAGACCGTTTGCACTAGCAAGAAATATTTCTGTGGTTACCCATTTGTAATGTTACTGGTTAAGAAACGAAACGTCAATTCAGTATATCATTTAGTCTTGTCTTTTATGGCTCTTCATTTAAAAGTTTTGAGCTGGGCTCTTATTTTTATTCTACGTTTCCGCTTTCCGCCACGATCATAACAAATCATAGCCCATAATTACTGACATAACTAAGTTTCTTATTACAATGAACCCTATGAAGTATATGTACAATACAATAAAAACCCGCTAGCAAGAACCTACATTTTACCCAATCAGCCTGGGATAGGTTCTTATATGTTCTTATATCAATAAATTCTTAATTTCAGCCTGCGGTTCTTAATAATCATAGGTTCTTGTTTGTGGGTTTTTACTGCATGTTGTGGAATAAAATATCACCCCCTGCCACCAAATATGAAATTTTCTTAACCCCCCGCCCAGAATTGACATTGGTCCGGGTCCTGTTTTTACATATAGCCGGTATTATTTGCTTAAATTCGGATGGCATGCAAATTATTATGTGTTACAATAAAGTAAAACAATTGCCAAACCGCAAAGCATTATAACGTTTTATGTTAGCATTGTCTTTTTTATCCCCAAATCCGCGTTTTATCCCCAAATCCGCGTTTTAACCCCGAATCCGCAATTCCGCAATTCCGCAAATCCGCAAATCCGCATCCGCGTTTTATCTATACCCCGATTAATTATAGTATGTTTAGAGTTTATCGCTGAACCCTTATGCGAGATAGGTTATCGCAAAGCTGGCTTCCGCAAAGCGTGTACACAAAAGTGCTAAAAGCTCTTGACGACTCTCAAGGAAGTGAAGAAATGTGAAATATGAAGCGTTCTGCGATTACTTTTTAATTAGATACAAATACCAGCTAGTCTTTGTGATGCTACTGGAATAAGCCAGTTCGTATTAATGTCGACTGCGCTGCAAAATGACGTGTTCAACATCAGGCTGGGGGAATTCGGTATAACGAATTTGCAAGTGTAAATGTCTATTGTGGTTTTAGCCTGGTGTTATGAATTGAAATAAGTTTTATCCCAACGCAGAACACGTCATTTTGATACACTGTCGACATTACGAACTGGCTTATACAGCCTCTGTAATACAGCTTTAATAGCCTCTTAATGCGAAAGGGAGACCAATTATGAATAACTTAAATCTTAGGATGTCAACTCAAGAAACGTATTCACTCACCAGCATTTAAGAGGTCACTCGTGCCCAGACAAAGCACTCTGTTTCTTCTCTTGATATAAAACGTCCTGTGCTCGCCACTAAGACAGCGACAATTTTCACAGTTTTTTATGTCACTGTCAAGACAATTCCTGCCAAGATTTTTACATTTACAGTTGATGTCTGTAGGGTCATGAGACGTTTGGCAATCCATCAATATAAACCTTTTCTGATAGTCCGCTGGTATTTCAAACATATTGGTACCTGTGGTTGCTGGAATTGCTGTGATTGATCCATTACATTGTTCGATAATGGCAAAAGTTAGCAACAAATCGATGATTAAGAAACAAACCGACACCACACTAACTTGTTTCATCAGTCCGCCGAATATTATTCCCCAACTCTGTATCGATATCTCAATGTTCACACGGTACACGACCTTTCCAAAGGAAGAAATTCCTGATTTAAATTACTGAGAAGAATGTTGCTCGTTGGAGATATCACCACGATTTATTATTGATTTTTATACTCCACCATGAGTCAGTAAAACCGAGTAACCCCCGAGGTTAAAACTTGTTGGACCGGCGCTCAGAGATATTACGTTTGTCGGTTGGTATTCTGTTAATGTGTGGGGGACGTTTACTTATTAGAGTTGCAGTATTAGAGTGTAGGAGTTATAGATATCAAATTTCATCTCGAGAATGTGGTTTTGTCAGTTTGGAAATCAGATATAAGTAGTTGTGATAACGAATTGTTAGTAAGGTGTTCTCTGTTGATGTCAGTGTTCAAAGACTGTGATAAGAAATGAAAGAAAATCGAGCAATGAGTGGCTTTAGACTGGACAAGTTGCTGCAAGTAGACTTTGAGCTGTATGCTTTGTGCGGCGCCATGTTTGGTATCTCTTATTGCAGTGTCGACTGCGTTGTGTCGATATTGTGCAAGCGGGTAAAACAAACAATAGTGTAATCTAAAATCTTTAAGTTGTCGCGTGTCGTGTACTCACGAGATCGCACACAGTGGTGATGAGATAACGTGCCATAAAAGGAAGGGGCGAGGTTGGCAATTGATATGAAGAGTATCATCAGTAGAGATCTTTCTACATAACTCTACGTTGCTAGGTAATTACTAATTACTAACAGAACTTGAATCCTACGATTTCCTGTTTCCTTCCTCATTTATTTCACACCCAGTTTGCACCCTCTCCCATCCACGTCGACCCTCCGTTCGTCTAATATCGCTATGTATGGAGGGAACAGAGTAGGCATGATGTAACCAGACTTCCTTATCACCCTCCTTCTCTCCCAGACGATACAGCCCTTCATATACCCCAGCCTATATTTCTTTGTATTTTTTTGTTCGAGTTCTTATGCAAGTTCTCCTATCGTTTCTCCCTCGTTAAGTCTACACACAGCTAGCTATTATTATTACGTTGATTGTTAGCCTATTATGTGAATGTTGATAAACGAGACACAATTTAATATGGTCATTACGGTAAATACGACGATAGCCGCGGATCGAATATAGAACGATATTGATCTAATATTTAACATAATAATACTTTATTTACTGAGGGTGACACCAAGGGTGACTTAGGGAGAGCAAGGGTGACTTAGGGACAATCAAGGGGGCTTAGGGACACCAAAGGTGATTTAGGGATAACCAAGGGTGACTAAGGACGATCAAGGGTGGCTTAGGGACGTCAAGGGTGACTTAGGGACATCGAGGGTGACTTGGAGATAATCAAGGGATACTTAGGGACATGAAGGGTGACTTAGGGACACAAAATGTGGTTATTAAGGGTGACACCATAGTACAAACTGATAAACTTGTGGCTCTCTAAAGAACCAACTAGGTATAGATATATTGAATATTACATAAGGATAAAAAATATCAGTTACAGTCCAAAGACCTATTAATAACTGAGCCTACAATTATATACATTACAATAAACTTATCATATTACTAACAGTACAATGAACTATAATAATAGAAACTAATTTAGTATATAAGTTGGAAACGACACATGTAAGTATAAGATATAATAGTGATACTATACAAGGATTAAAAATGATCTAGTTGAGTCTGGTCTTCAGAAAATATCCGTTTAAGTAGAGAAAACGGATCTAACTTCTAAAGGCAAGGAGTTCCATTCATTATACTTCGTATACTGTGAATGATTTTAACTTATACCAAGGACATATAAAAATAATTGTCATTATTAATTATAAACTAACTTTTAGTTAAACTGTTATAATAGTTTGTTTGTATAACATCAATCTATTATTGATGTTCATCTACATGTATTAAATTCTAACGTATATAAAATTACATCCGGATGACAATTTACAAATCATGAGTTTGTCCTGGATGCTTTCGTCGTATTCTTAACAGTTCCTTCATCCGAGTTCACGTTTTGTTGATCTTTACGTCCAATACGTGATACACCGGATTAACAACCTGACACATCTCCTACCGATGGTTTCCCGAACTTTTCTGGATTTGTATCTTGCACGGCATTGGGATTTTCCAGAGTTTGATACACAGGATTTTTACTATGTTGGCGAGGAGATTGTGATGCTGTAAATGGTCTGGCTAGATTATCATTGCTGGCATAGCTATATTCTCCCTCCACACGAACACCAGGATTTTTGATGCCTTTCTCATCAATATAATCATACTTCTCCTGGGAGTCTAACCCCACAAGTCCTTGGTAAAGCTGCTCTGTCTCAGTCCCTTGTCGATCCTTCTTTAGTGGCTCGTAAATTTGCGACGGATCTTGGTCAAAAGGATTTTGACTCCGTTGGTCCTTGAGTGGTTCATGAGTGGAATCCAATGATTTGTCATTCAATTTATTATCTTTTAACTTTAGATCTTCAACAGCTTCTTGCTCTTCAAGCGTTTGGTAAACATGATTTTGACTCCGTTGGTTAAGTGGTTCATCAATAGTGGGATCCTGACTTTTGTTAGTCAGTTCATCATCCAACTTTAACTTTGGATTTCCTGGGTTATCTGAAGTCTCTGGTTCTTCGAGTGTTTGGTATATTACCGGAGCAGATGGAGGTTGTGATGCAAGTCCTTGGTAAAGCTGCTCTGTCTCAGTCCCTTGTCGATCCTTCTTTAGTGGCTCGTAAATTTGCGACGGATCTTGGTCAAAAGGATTTCGACTCGGTTGGTCCTTCAGTGGTTCATGAGTGGAATCCAGTGATTTGTCATTCAATTTATTATCTTTTAACTTTAGATCTTCAACAGCTTGTTGCTCTTCAAGCGTTTGGTAAACATGATTTTGACTCCGTTGATCAAGTGGTTCATCAATAGTGGGATCCTGACTTTTGTTAGTCAGTTCATCATCCAACTTTAACTTTGGATTTCCTGGATTATCTGAAGTCTCTGGTTTTTCGAGTGTTTGGTATATTACCGGAGCAGATGGAGGTGGAGGTTGTGATGCAAGTCCTTGGTAAAGCTGCTCTGTCTCAGTCCCTTGTCGATCCTTCTTTAGTGGCTCGTACATTTGCGACGGATCTTGGTCAAAAGGATTTTGACTCCGTTGGTTTCTGAGTGGTTCTTCAACATGAATAGAATGCAGAGTTTTGTCAGTTAACTTTGGATTTCCAACAGCTACTTGCTCTTCAAGCGTTTGGTAAACATGATTTTGGGGCTGTACTAGTGGAGCAGATGGTGGAAGTTTTGATGCTGTAAATGGTCTGGCTAGATTATTATTGCTGGCATAGCTATATTCTACCTGCGGTCTAAGACCAGGATTCGTGATGCCTTTTTCATCAATATAATCATACACGGACGTGTCTTTCCCCTGAGAGTCCAATCCCACAAGTCCTTCGTAAAGCTGCTCAGTCTCTTGTTTATCCTTCTTTAGTGGCTCGTACATTTGCGACGGATCCTCGTAAATACTTCTCGGAGATCCACAAGATCGCATTTCTAAGAAAGAAGAGGGAAATAAATGGTTTACCATATTTTCTCCGATCCAATGTAGATGCATAAATGTACAGTACAAATACACAAACTGGGTGACACTTCGCGGTTGTAATTTAATAAGGCGCGATTATCTATTCTTGGAGGGGTCTTACACGTCAATACATGTCGATTCTTTTTACTTCTGAGAACTGATTTTGAAATTCGTAGACACGGCATTTCTTCACATATTTGACAATGAAAAATGACCATTCAATTTACCTGCTTCGTTTGTTCTTCGTTCAGATTTTCTTTAAAAAAAATAATAAATTAATAAAAATAATTATTAAATATTTTCAATCATCTTCACAATTTTAAGCTAAATTGGGTTTCAACGTTCGAATGATAGTCGTAAAACGCTCTTGTGTCGCCATTTTGAATATGACTGTGATGTCATGTCTTGGTGAGACTGGTGAGTGTTGTATTTCCTACTGTTGTGCCACCTATCGTGGAGCCATGGTACAAAAATAACACTAATCTCAAACTAACTTAAGTTCCGGCCTTAAGTTACGTACTTTGATCTAAAAGGTACTTATTTTTTGTTGCCTTTAAGTTACCTTTTTCGTCGAGTGTAAACCATTATGAATCCTACCACCAGACATAGAATAACAATGAGAAGAACAATGGAAACTGAGATGGCAATGGCCTTGTACGAGCTTGATCCTGCACTGCTAGGGTTTGATGGTGAAGACAATGTTGTTGAAGATGTAGAACTAGCTGCTGTCATTGAAGGAGAAATCAATCCTGTGGGGGTGGTGGTAGTCGTTTTTGTGGATCTATACGGTTTTATTATATCCTTAATAATATGGGCAGTAAGTTTTATCGAGCTTGTTCCACTGGTAAGGTCTGATTTTGCTGACAATGTTGTTGAAGTTGTTGAACTAGCTGCTGTCGTTGAAAGAGAACTCAATCTTGTGGTGGTATCCTCCATTGTATTGACAGTGGTTTTTGTCAAGCTTGGTTCAATGTTAGGGTTTGATGTTGAAGACAATGTTGTTGAAGTTGTTGAACTAGCTGCTGTCGTTGAAGGAAAACTCAATCTTGTGGTGGTTGTCATATTTGGGTTTATATGTTTTGTCATATCCTCCATTGTATTGACACTGGTTTTTGTCAAGCTTGGTCCACTTCTAATGTCCGATGTTGAAGACAATGTTGTTGAAGTTGTAGAACTAGCTGCTGTCATTGAAGGAGAATTTAATCTTGTGGTGCTGGTGGTAGTCGTTGTTGTGTTTGTAGGTTTTGTCATATCCCCCATTGTATGGACAGTGGTTTTTGTCAAGCTTGGTCCACTTCTAAAGTTTGATGTTGAAGACAATGTTGTTGAAGTTGGAGAACTAGCTGCTGTCGTTGAAGTCTCAATCGATCCTGTGGTAGTGGTGGTAGTCGTATCGTCAATTGTATGTGTAGTAGCTGTTGTCGAACTTGGACCATGATATACCTCTGCACCATCGTTGGTGTTTAACGAGGGGGAACTATGATCTGTTGATAATGCCATCGTTCGTGCAGTAGACGTAGGTTGAACAACAATGGTCGCTGTAATCTAGAAAGGATAAACTATACTTATAATAATGACTTTTAGATCAATGATTACGTAGATTATTGGTGCCATATTAATGTCAGATTACAATGACAGTGAAGATGGTGTGATGATATTGTGATAATGATGAATTACCACTCAGAAACCAGAAACTCTATGAACCTATATGAACAAATTTATCATGAACAGAAAGAAACATCACTCAAAGTATTACAGAAACTAGTCAAATATAATCGGATTCTTAATTCGGAAAACTTCTAACCAGTCCAGATAAATTTAATTTTCTGGACTGGTTAGACGTTTTCTTGCTCTTTGTCTCTCTCATCAATATTATTGTAATAGGTTTTCTTATATATCTGAATTTGCATCAACAGTTTACAGGGGGACTGTAGTAAAAAATAATATCGGCTCATGGTTTCTGAAAAATCATATCTGTTCGTGGTTTCTGGCTCGTTAACGGGAATCGAACAGTAAGATTTTATAATTGGTGCAAAAAGAACTAAAAAAATGAACATACTACAAAAAATGAACTAAAAATATAATAATTAAAATAATCACCTTTGGAGATTTTGGTAACGTCTCAAACTTAAGTAGGACACAGTGCTCCTCTTCGGACACTTCTGTTTTTAGTATTACTCGTTTTTCGCATTTAATATTTAATTTTATTATTGAACCATTCCATGTTTTAAACGCAGCACCATCAATCTAGAATTATAAACATAATTAACATCTGATTCGTATAGTTGCGTTGTGATATAAGTGGCAAAGTGGAAGCAGATTCCAATTGATATGTAATTAAGTATAGTTATAAAATAACCGGAAGTAAATGAGCGAGAACACGCTATCTGATTGGTTACTGAGCTCAAAAACCGTGCATTATAACTCAATAAAGCATAAGCTGACGTGATTCTTCGCGTGGATTTTGTCGTTTTTGACGGATTTTCAGTAGTTTAAATCACAAAAGATAGTCAAAGAATACCTGGATACAAGGCTAATCAATGTACTAACACAACAGAATGTTTTAACTGCAACGTTGAGTGCATTTTCATCGCTAAAATCGCCAACGTGTTTTCATCATAGACTTCCTAGCAACGCACATAGCAACGTCATTTATAACAGGTAAATCTACATTTTTCATGGCTTTATTGTTAATAATAATGGTGTTCTTTTATAAAAGAAATAAAAAACTTTGTCTTGTGTGATTATCGAGTTATAATGGCACTCGAGAAGCTAGTACAACACTCGGCTATCGCCTCGTGTTTTACACGCATCTCTCGTGCCATTATAACTCGATAATCACACGCGACACGTTTTTTATTTCTTAATAGCTATGAATAATTTAAAACGAAAATAGAAAATGACAACTATTAATACATGCATAAACTATTTGCGGTGTTTGTTCGTAAGACTGTAGAATATTGACCCGGTATTGTCAGCATTTTCAGTAACAGCGGTATATTATTATCATTATCATTATCATTATTACCATTATTATTATTATTATTATTTTATATACGTAGCCAGATCAAAAAGTAAAGTCTGGTCAATGAAACATTCCCACCAATAATTGTTGGGACGTTAACCGAGTTTTACTCCGATTGCACTTATCCACCCAACACTTTCCGTATAATTGTCTCTCCTTCCATAAAAACTGTCTGTTGCATTCTCCTCACTATTCTTGTTACGTTCCTTTCTCCCTCAATCACTTTTGCCACCGCTTTGCTCGTCTTCTCCACACCACGACCCATACATCCAATGATAACTGGTACCACTTCCACTCTATAACCTGGTCTCTTCTCCCTAGTCTCAAACGCAAGTTGTTGGTACTTTCGCAGTTTGGTTCGCGTTACCACCTCTATATTCATTTCCATTGGGCACGACATTTCCACCAACCATATCTTCTTGTCTCTTTCGTCCTCCAGGGTCATATCGGGTCTACGTGCTGTACTCGTTTTCCTCATTCTGTACTCAAAGTCCCAACAAAGTTTGAATTCATTACCCTTGAGTACATATGTCCCTTCTTCCATCTCTCTCCGTACCATACTGTGCTTTCAGGAAGAAATCCTTTCTCTATTGCCAAATTGACTCCTAATACCATCAGTGCATTATTATTATTATTATTATTATTATTATTATTATTATTATTATTATTATTATTGTTGTTATTATTATTATTATTATTATTATTATTATTACTAAAACTGATTTTCGATTAAGTAATATGCAACTGTTCTTATGTATTATCTGTGTTAAATTCCTCTCGACCATCGTAATCAAATGAAATTTTGATATCAAATCTTGCCTTTAGCAATTGTTCACTTCTGTTTTCTTTTTCCAGGGAGAAATAGTTATTTTCGTCCTTCGCTAACTTCCAGGGATACCCATGACGCAAATATTTGGATTTTGACCAATTAAGATAGCATTTAGAGTTTTGAAAGAAAATAGGGGCTGAAATGAGTTCTCGGTGATCTGGACAAGAGCCATGGTGACATATTTTATTAAAACTCAGAAAGCGTAAAAACGAACCATCACTAGTAAAACGGTAACATCCTAGATAAATAAAGAAAATAAAGCAATATGGTGAACGCGGACTTGGAAAATGCTTGGTTACGGCAGTTTCCATACAGTCGTAACAGTCGTCGACTCGCAACCAGACGTCAACTGTTCTTGACTTTTCTATATGGAAACATCTTGTCGGCGTCGTCACAGTAGTCGGCGTAGTCACCGGCCATAGTCGGGAAAGTTGAACTGAGTTCAACTTTCACAACAGTCGCCGACTAGTTGGCGCAACTGATCACCGACTAGTCGCAGTGTAGCAACGATATGGAAACACCGACAGTAAATGTATCCCATAATGCACTTTGCGGCTAATTTCAAAATGGCTTCCCAAGGCGACTTTCAAACCGTTGTCGGCGACTTTCGTGACTATATGGAAACATGAGTCGGAGACTTGTCGGCGACCAGTCGGCTACTGAGTCGGAGACTACTCGCGACTGTTACCTGAGGCCGTCGAAACGTAAGTTACCAAGAATCAGTCTTTCTCAAGACTACAACAACTTGAACGATCAACTTCACCCTTCCATTTAATGTACGTTAAGCTTTGTTTCTTTCCGGACAAGCTTGGAAACTTTGTCAGCTTATATATATAATATGTTGAAAGGATTTATGGTGAAGGAAAATTTCGAGTGTTGGAATACATACATTTTAAGACCAAACCGGGACCAGTTGCGAAAAATGCAACTTTAAGGCCTTCTGGCTGGGAATTGAACCCGCGACCCTGCGATGCTAGTGCAGTGCTCTGACCACTGAGCTACGGAAGCCGTTGCCGAGAGCCTAGTCACGAGTTCTGAATATATGGTGGTGGTTATTGCCGGGATAAGATTCAGCTGGGTATATTATAGGTAATATTTGGCATTTCACTCGATCAAACTACATGTTGAAAGGATTTAACATGGTGAAGGAAAATTTCGAGTGTTGGAATACATACATTTTAAGACCAAACCGGGAACATTGTCATTCATGACTATATATATATATAGGTGTCTTACGGATCGACCGCCTCGGCCTTCCTACTAGTTCAAACTAACCTTTCATTGGTCTAGTGTATGCATGCAATGTTCATTCAATGTGTGAATACATACCGTTTGTATACGCCGTTGCCTGTACCTGACAAAGTTTTGTAGGTATACTACCAGCATATGCATGATACAGGAGGCTCCACTTATGGCAGTCACTCGTACTAATCCCTGCGTATTTTGGATGTATTATAGACCTAAACTCCTGTATTAAACAGTATATCTTGTTTTCTCTTCTAATTATTATTTTTCCATCTTGGCTGCAAGATAAATTGCTTCCTTGTGACTCTTTTGGTCTGTTTAGACTACACTGCTTCATTTTGATGGCGCCTGTAGACACAGTACCTAGTGCTATACACTGAAGTGTTTTAATGTTCATAAGTTGCATCCCCTTTATCCGAATCCAGCGTATTTTAGGAAGAAACGGATGGCATTGTGTTCCTATTACATTCCTGGAATTATCTACTGCTAGACATAATCCACTGTCATTCATGATGCCAAAGCTCTTGTTAGGAACTAGAGAAAAGATAAAATCAATTTCAAATTTATAACAGCAGAATCGCATGATATATATATATATATTGGTCACCCACCACATGTTAAGAAAGTAGAGCGTGATCTTTAAAATTGTTTGCTGTTATTTCTGTTTTTATGCAAGCCAGGAAACAGTTAAAGAAATAGAACGCTACAGAGATCCGCACATGAAATCTTTATATAATGACTGACAACAAACAAGTGGGGTAGCAGCGCTCCTTCTTTGTTTGGAAAAAAAGCTTTACATCATGCAATTCGACTAAATATTTTAGAAATGCCAGCACAAAAATAAATTTTTAATATCCAAAGAGAAGAGCATGAGTCATCCAGCTCGGTGGATGTTATGTTCTTACGTTCTTGTGTTCTTACGAATGTTTTTGCCCGAACCAGGACTTTTGTACCGCATTTAACCGAAACTCTGACTAATTTTTCTTTTGCTTTTGCTTCTGACTCGGTGGATGATTCAACTTAGAAAACAAACTATCATTATACTTTCATTAGCGTAATAATTTTGAAAATTGACATTGTCTAAACCGTATAAAATTTATCAGTCTTAATTACTGGAAAGTGTTTACCACTTTACCCTCGATCTTTCGTCAAATGCGAGTAACAGTTCTTCCTCCAAATTTAAAACAGTTAAAAAAACGAGCAACTGCACTAGCCTACAATTATTCAAGCAATTTAAATTCGTTTCATATATTCTATTCTATTATTAATTTTGGCCTTGAATATGTAATAATCTGAATATTTATAACATTTATAGCGAGTCACGCTTATACTTGAATAAGAATGAGGAAGTAAATTTATACAATATTAAATACTATAGATATAACATAAAATGTTTTATCATCCTTATACACTGAAAGATACTTGATATGTTGAAGCTAATGTGTATACTCGCATCTTCATCAGTCGGATTACAAGACACTGCTGTAGTGTATAAAGGCACCATGCTGCATAATACTGTATGTCTTCATACTTTCAATAGTATCATTTCAAATGGTAGATTACATTAAAGTATAATTCAATACAACCTGTCTGAGTTGAAATGATGTTATTATTCATCTTATTGGCTACAGTATAGGTTTATGTATCTAAATTAACTGTTAACCAAGTTAACTTAACACTAAATAGTTAGATTCGCAGTCTAGTTTCGATTGTATCGTCTTCCGGGTGATACGAAGATGATTTTACGGACTTGAAATATTTATATTTATTTTGAGGATTATTCTAAATGCTTAATAAACAAACCTGATTCAGGAATTATATCTTCATCTCTCATACATCCTTTATCATGTTTATAGGAACCATTTCCTATATATGTGTTCTTTTTAAAATACATATTACAAATACAGTAACTACAGTCCATGGTGTCATTGCACGCTGCTGCCAAACGCTTGCATGCAGATTTAGAGCACTGGTTATATACTTGGTGATCAGGTCCTTTGCCAGATCCTTTGCCAGATCCGCTGCCAGATCCGCTGCCAGATCCGCTGCCAGATCCGCTGAGAGATCCTGTGGCAAATCTGCTGAAAGAACTCCATGTCTGGGAGCAATCTGGTGAATTTGAAAACACATCATGATTACCGCGAAATAACTTGAAAGATTCTTCAACACTGACTACTGTTTGCCCAAAACAGACAACCAGAACAACCAGAATGACGATAACATAGAGTCGAGACATCCTCCCCAAACGCGAAATCTAAGTTTTAAGTATCAATTGATTAGTTCTAGCTTCGACTATTGTTGACCACCAATTGCAAACAACATACCCTGTGGTTCCTTTTGTCTATATGCATAATTTTCAACATATTACATGAATACATTTCAAAACAGATATAGAAAATGACTTAACTATACACAACATTTCCGGCACTATTTCAAAATTGAAAATGACTTGTACTGTTCATTCAATCGATACCGTTGTTATAAACACACCATTAAATCTTTCCTTTCTGGCCCTGTCAAAATCAGTCGTATTATAAGACTAATGAAGTCGTCAATCGAAAAACACGGCACACGGTAACGCAAGATTGAAACCACTGATTTCTAAATAAAGACTGGATTGAGCAACTATTGTTTGGATGCTGCGAAAAATTGAAGCCGGATGTCGCTCGTGGCGGCCATCTTGTTGGGACCACGTTATATAGTTTTACTGTAGGCAACAGAGACTATCTGTCTCTGATCTTTTAAGATGTTAAAATGAATCAGTTGTCGAAGGTTTCTCCGTAATATAGAACACAAATTACGGCTCCATTATAGTAATTATGAAGCCTGGAATATTTTGCGGCGGCCATATTGGAATGACCACGGTCAATCCAATATGGCCACCACGAGCTACTGGCCGCCACAGTCTCTGTCTCCTATAGTAAAACTATATAACGTGGTCCATTCAAGATGGCCGCCACGAGCTACTTCCGGCTTCATTTTGTGAACGATAGTTGCTCGATCCAGTCTTTATTTAGAGATCAGTGATTGAAACTCGACAAGCGCCAGGCACATGAGATCCACTCACATGCCAAGTTTGATTTGATTTCATAAAAACTCTGCGATTGGTGGCATTTTGAATTTTCATGATGCTACGCGGGCGTGCAAGATGGGCTTTTCTAGAAAAATTTAAGTTTTTCAACCTGATTTATGATAATTAATGCTAATTTTATTAAGATAATGTGTCTTGTTCGGGAAATTTAAAAACAGTTATGGTTATTTCCAGAGATATCAATAGAACAAAGAGGTCGTTCTACATTTAGTTGTATTTCCGAAAAGGACAGTATTGTTATATCCACTTCGTAGGCTATACCTGCGTTCGTTCATCTTAGGTTTTGGGAGCATAAAATGTAGAGGGTGATCCTTCTTCTTCATTTTTGACATATATTCTTTGCATAAATATTCGCGTCTGCTCTCTAATGTTGGTATCTGTGCCAGGATGACTAGCTAAGTCATAAACTTCTATATAAAAAGTACTTTTTGTTGCCAATATCCTTTAAAAACTACAATAGCTATACCAGGAAATAATCTGTTTGGGCATTCACTAACGACAAACGTAGCACAATGTGATTTGTATTATCCTTTTGTTTACCAGACTGTGCAGAATACCTAAATTAAATCAGAGGACGTACCCAGTGCAGGGTATGTACAGTATTTATAAATGAGTACACCCATATAGACTACAGTTGTTTGACCCTTTTCTCTTAAGAAATTAAGATTGTCTATTTACTAAATATCCTCAATTCTCGGTAGACACCAAATATATAAGAACATTTTTAGTAATAGATGACAATTTACAATTCATCTTTGTTCTTACATATCGCCTTAAAGCTTAATTATTTGTATTCTTCTAGTCAATTCATCAATCTCGAATCATGTCTATGTTATGTTGATTTCAACGGGTTGTCCAATACGTCGTGTTGCACAGGATCATTAGCCGGAACATCTCCTACCGATGGGCAACCGAACGCTTCCGAAGAAGCATCTTGTCCTGTATTGGGATCATTTTCAAGCATTTGGTTAACAGGATTTTGACTCGGTTGGTCAATTTGTTCTTCAGCAGCGGAATCCAGACTTTGGTCACTCAATTCGTCACCTAAATTTAACTTTGGATTTTCAACAGCTTCTTCCTCTTCAAGCGTTTGGTAAACATGATTGTTCATGAGCTGTTGATCAAAATGTTCTTTTTTAGAATCTTCATCTTTATCAGTTAACCTATTTGAAGTTTCTGGTTCTTCGTGGTATACTACAGGAGCAGATGGTGGAGGTTTTGATGCTGTAAATGGTCTGGCTAGATTATTATTGCTCGCATAGCTGTATTCTCCCTCCGCATCAACACCAGGATCTGTGATGTCTTTCTCATCAATATAATCATATACGGACGTGTCGTTCCCCTGGGAGTCCAACCCCACAAGTCCTTGGTAAGGCTGCTCAGGCTCTCGTCGATCCTCCTTTAGTGACTCGTACATTTGCGACGGATCTTCGTAAACATTTGTCGGTGAATTTGGAGTTTCACGCGATTGCATTTCTGGGAAAGTAAGGAAAATAATAAATGGATTATTACTATAATTTGGAGTTTCACATGATTCATGCATTTCTGGCAATTTGTAGATACGTTTCTTTATCTTTTTTATTTATTTATTAATTTTTTTATTCATTACACTTTCACCTAATTGATACCAGAAGGTGCGGGACAATACAACAGAGCTAGGCTGCAAATGCCTTTAAATGATAAAAATGAACATAAATTACAATAACTGCAGTACATAGAGTGTATACATAAATACATATTAGGTATGGGGGAAGTTTAAATATGTACATAATTATATAAAAGCAATATAGTAAGATACAATAGTATTAGTTACAGCAAGGGTCAGAAGAGAGCACGTTACGTGAAGCGTGACATTTTAAGGAAGTACGTAGATAACTATTGCACTTGGAAATCTATCGTAATTACTATTTAGAGCATTAGTATAGTGATTATAAAGTTGACTTTTAAAATGTTTAACTGAATTAGAATTTCGTATTAAGCTTGGTGGATTATTAATTTCATATTGAGCTTCTATTTGACAATCAAAATGTTTGTTCAATTTACCTTCTTCATTTCTTGTTAACTCTGGTTCTCTCCTATGAAATAGAAAAATAATGTTGAGAAATGTTAATATAGTTTCACGGTATCTGCTCTTGTACTCGAAAAATAACATTTTCATTTTCGTATTTTATGCTTCTGGATGTCGCCATTTGACGTTTTCATTGTACCATTTACTCGGATATGTTGGCGTATGTTCCTTTTACCTTTTTATTTTCATGCGAATAAAAAAGAATCCTAGAACCAGACATAAAATGATAATGACAAGAATGATGGGAACTGAAATGGCAATGGCTTTTGTCGAGCTTGATTCAATGCTAAGACCTTCTGATTTTGAGGACAGTGTTGTATGATGTTTTGTCGTAGGTTTGGTCGATGAAGACGGTGGCAAAGTGGACGAGGTTGGAGTTACCTATAAGAAAGTTTAACATCTTGATTAATTACATGTAATGGAGTTAATTACGATTCACTGAAATCTCAGTTTGCGGCATTGCTATTTTTTAAAATATGAATTACATGGTGATGATTAAGATCATGTGATGATTGTGATGGCGAGGAACAATCAATCAATCTATCAATCAATCACACCTACATGTCTATGAGCTGGAGTTGGACCACCACTCAGGGCCTTAAAATAATTGAGGAGAAAGTGCTGCCTTTGCAATAATATCAGCAAATGGTAAGACTTTCGGGTCTTCTCGGATAACGACCTTAAATCGTAGGCCCTCGGAACCCCTATCAATTGGGCTTCTAGCCTGTTGAGGTATTCCGTTCACCTAAAAGAGTGATAAATCTACTAAACTAAACTAAACATGGAATTTAATCACCTGCGAATATTTAGGTAACGATTCAAACTTTAGCAGCACACAGCCTTTCTGCTTCCCTTGTCTACCGCATTTAATACCTAGCTTTATTAATGAACCGTTCCATATATTAAATGCCTTGTCTTTCACCTGAAATCACAAACATAATCAAGTTTGGGCACGTAAATAATAATTGTGGTATTAGTTTACTCGGAGCTAGTGTACGTAGTGACTAGTGATTATTTGTACATTCAAAACCCAAATACTCAATATACAGCGAAACTAGCTGTATTAAACGGCCACCGTCGGGGAGTTCTCGAGTGTTCTCTTAACAGATCGAGATGTCCTCTGAATAGAGTGAAAGTTAAAACGAATAGGGATAACTCAAAAAGCCTGCCCTGCCCATTTTTAAAGAGCTAATCTAATCGTAATTGTAATCCTAACCCTCCTTAAACCTAACCCTAACCGTAGCTAACCCTAACCTAACCAAAAATAAAGACCAAAGAAAAACAGAAAAGTCCTTTTTAGTTAAAAAGTAGTAGAGTGCTGCGTAGACAGTGTTTTCGATATATAGCAAAGTGAAAAGGTGGTGAACTGCCAAGATTTTTAGTAACGAAATACTGACGTTTCGAGCGGAGCCCTTCATTAGAGTAAGACGAGATGAAATAAAATAAATAGGGCGGAGCAATGACAGGTCTAATATTCAAGGGGATTATGCGATAGTAAAGCGGCAAGCCGAAACAATTTACTCTGAATAGAGGTTCTCGTTCACAGGCTTCCTCACCTTAAGTATTTTTGTAAGTCGTTGCTTAGTAAGTCTTGTTACAGTAAAATAGGTGTTTGCTCCCGTGACTGAATTCCAGTCTTTTCCACGGCGCAGATATTTTGATTTAGACCAATCAATGTTGCACGTTGTTCTCCTATTGTTGGTAAAATTGTAATAACAAGATCCTGAACATTCATCATGGCTGAAAAACTGTAAATAAGTTCTGCTACCGAATTTATAACAGTCTGTTAAAAAAATCAAATATTTTACATATCAGTATCAAATCAAATATATTTTTACAATGTATATTAACATAGGGAAAACCGAATTTACGGCTGAGGAAAATGATCTTCGAGTATCTGAGCCCGTATAGAGTGGAATCCAGTTAATACGAACACCGAAGGGTAAGAAAAATGTCCGTATTAACCGGGTTCAACTATGGCTTAGATTTTCGTAATGCGGCTAATTCGTCACCAACGTCAACTACAACTGATAGACTTACAGTACGTAAATAATTATTTGTTTCAGTGGGTCATCACCTACCTATACTATCAAGTTTTGTGATTAGTTGATTCAAACAATAAAACAATAGAATCAACCGTCCTAACCCTATCACTTTTGTTCCATATAGCCAATCACAAAACCTGTTCATTTTAGGTACGTACACTGTAAAAACAGACTGGTTGACACAACCGATTTTATAGGTTGTCTCAGATTCATACCAATCTTACTGGTTGAAATAACCAAATATTTTGGTTAAAATGACCGTATTTTGGTTGTTTCAACCAATAAAATTGGGTTGTTTCAACCCGTAAAAAAGGTCAATTGGTGAATCTGAGACAACCATATTTAAGCGGTTGTTTTAACCAGTCTGTTTTTACAGTGTATTTACCCGTTTCAGTTGATCATGTTAACATACTGTTTAGCATAACAAATTACGAAAACCCACAAAATAAATTACCATGACTATTTAACCGAAACCGAAAGTTCAAATTGAGTTGATTATGGTGGACGGTAAATACAAAACGTGCAGTAGTCCCAGTGTCGAGAATTAGCTTGGAGGCTGGCGAGTCCATTAGCTGCATGAGCCAGGATCCAGCCAACAGTTTGAGAAAATTATACGATGAACGCATGCCCATATATACAAAGAAATTTATACTTGGTGTATCACTCAATTCTATTTCAGGTTCACCTGATACATTCTATTCATAAACTGTCAAATGTGGATAGTAGATAGTACATGATATCTATGAAACTTTTAATTAAGTTCCTTTTAACGAGGCTTTTAAAACATGCGAGGAATGCAGGATGTCTTTGAATTGTAGAATTCAAACACTGGCTCCTCTTTATCTAAATACGTAATAAACAAACCTAAATTACCAGCTATATCCTTATCCATCACACATCCTTTACCATTCCCATCTTCCATATAAGTATTTCTTCCGCCTTTGTTACAGACACAGTAACTACAGTCCAAGTTCTTTTTTGTATCAAGTTTACATTTTGCATCAAATTTACTGCACGATTGAGAGCTGCAAGTAGAGCTTCCGCTAGAAACACCTGCAGGTAAGCATTCTGAATTCGAAAACACATCATGAATATCTCGAAATAACTTGAATGATTCTTGAGGATTGGCTGTAATTCGCCCAAGCCAGACAACTAAAATGATAACATAGTGACGAAGGATTCTTCCAAAAGCCACCATCATGAAAAGCGATTCGATGGATAATTAAATCGCAAGTAAACTTATAGTTTCGACTACACTCGACCGTACACCAATCACAAACAACATGTCCTGTGGGGCTTTTGTTGTTTGTGCATAATTTCCAACAGGCATGCATTTCCAAAACAAGTGGAACGCATAATTTCCGGCGTTTAGAAAACTGAAAATAACAGCTCATTCAATCGATACCGTTGGTAACGAGGTTGGTAACACTCCCTTCGCAACAACATAATTGGTTTGATACAACTACATATTACCAAACTTCTTTAGATTGAACAAGGTTTGAACAATTAAACAAGGTTAAAACAACCAGTCTTGTGGCCTTGGTTGACTGCCAAACTTTCTAACACGACGTCTGGTTCCAGCATCTTCTTCGTAGCACACATAATGGACACAGACTACGTCATAAACACATCAAGGTTATTTTCTCGGGATTCAGAAGCTTTACAAGAACAAAAACCCTACCCATAACCCAAATAAAAACTCTGGTCCTAACCCTGAAATAAAGGAATACTAACCCTACTTTTAAACTAAATATTTCAATGATGTAATATTCTGTGTCCGGTACACGAAGTAGCATCCGTGGTATTCCTTCCTTGGGTAGCGGACATGCAGAATATTGCAATATTGAATTATAAGGTTTAGGAGTTGGATTATAGTATTTCCTTATTTTGGATTTTTTATTTGGATTATTGTAAGAATTTCTATTCCTGTGAAGCTTCTTGTAGTTGGCGCTAACTGGAAGAGATCAATTGTACTGAAAAGTCCTGAATGTACGCGAGTTCTCTTCCGTCACAATGCGCCATCGAGGCCGTGACATTGGAACTTTTCTCTGTATTTTCTATTATTTTTAATTATTCGCTGTAGTTTCGCCACACACTTCTAGCAATTACTTAAGTAAGTTTAAATAAGTAAATTTAAGAATATATTGTTGTAAGAGCATTGAGACTATTGTATAATGCTCCTAATACGTCTATTATTATTATTATTATTATTATTAAGACACTTGTACGACCCGGCCGGCTTCGCCCTAACCAATCACAAGAAACCATCTCGTGAAGTTTGTTATTTGCATACAAAATGGGCAAACCAGATGATATAGAAGATATATAATATTAAAATCATCAAACACAGTTCGGCCATTAGCTCTGCGCAGAAATACGTTTATCTCGCTGCTGGTTCTATTCATCAAAGATATCGGCCCCGTCAGGACGACTTGGGAGGCTGTTCCAGAATATAATATAGGAGGGGGTAAGTCTGTAATAGTTAGTACAATTATATAGGAGGGGGTAAGTCTGTAATAGTTAGTACAATTATATTTAGTACAATTATATTCTGGAACAGCCTCCCAAGTTGCCAACCGATATAAAACGAAAATGCAATCAATATTCTTGTAAAGCTTCTGAATCCCGAGAAAATAACCTTGATGTGTCTATGACGTAGTCTGTGTCCATAATTGTGTGTGCGGTACACGAAGGAGATGCCCTTAAATACTTAATTACTAAAACTTGGAGTCCGCTAAAAAGTGAAGCCACCGGAGATGACGTGGGTTACCAAGATGGCGGCCAGGAAACAAAAAGCAGGCCGCTAGGAATTGTGAAATTGGGCACAGCTATTATATTGATTCCCTAAAAATTAACCAAGAATACCAAATTCATGTCCTGCTTGCAATTTCTCAAGCCGTTTCAAGCAAAAACGGGACTTGAAAACTAGATAAATTTGCTGCCGAGTTGCGCATGACTCATGCGAAAACTGGCCTTCCTTGTATTGGTCTGATCACACTGTTTTTTCCCTTTTATTATCATTTGCTTAATAGTCAATGAAGTCTAAAAATTACAATTAATTTATAACCATATAACTGTGCAAATAAAAATTTGAATTGAATGATAAAAGGTTGTACATGTCAGGCGCGTAGGAAGCATTTAATAAGTGGGTAGGCAAGGAGTGAGCGACGATTTTTTTGATTTTCTAAGGCTCTGAAACGAAATTTCATGCATTTTGAGAGAAGCAGTAACCATCAGATTCAATAACCCAGGCCAAACAGCCAAACTAAAACATCTGTGAGGAACGGTCTATCTTAAAACCGTTGAACAAATGGCGCTTGTGCAAACGCCCAAGATAAAAATACCAAGAAGTTTAAAAATAAATTATAAATTTGGTAAATAAAGGCGGAGAATGGTAAGGTCGTGCAAAAAAGTGCAGCAGCCAAAGCCGCTACTGCCGCTACAGTTCCTACGCGCCTGCATGTAAGTTTCGTTTTTATGGGCCAATGTGGCTTCAAAATTTTAACTACTCATAATAAGGGATGAGTAAACCAAGGTATAAATAGAGATCAGTGGTAAGACCCTATCTCGCGTCATTAACATTAAATATATATACCAATATAATTATATACCATTAACCATGGCATTATGTTATCATGAAGCAACTTTGGGTATATACTTCATGGTAACACTAGACCGGATTTCCATCTGTTTTTTATACCCCTAACCCCAACCGTAACCCAAATCCTAACCCTAATCCTAACCCTAACCCTACCCCTAACCCTAACCGTAACTCTAATCCTAACCATAACCCTAACAATAACCGTAAAATACGGTGGGAGACTATATGTATTGTTACCATGAAGTATATCCCCAACTTTGTTGTCTAACGTATCTGGTTGCATTGCTTATATCTGACTATTGTCTCCTTTGTATTACATAGCTTAAGCTAAATTTGACGTATTCTTCCCGTCTACAGCGGCCATCCATCAAATTTGTTCCTCTTCAGCTTCACAGAACGGCTGAGATAGTGCATCCGGCTTTGTAAAACAGCATACGCCGTTCAAATTTCCCCGTCGTCTGTAAACAATGAAAGCTCCAAATGCGAACAACACAAGTAGAACGCAAAGGACAACAGAAAGGGCAATGGTGCTAGCCTTGTAGTTGTAGGAGTTTTGCGCCATTGCTGTTTTCACGATGATGGTAGGAGTTCGTCGCTGAAAAATGAAAGAAATTACTGAAATAAGTCTGTTAAATGTCCACTGTTGTGTGTGGTCTATACCAAATTATAATATCGTGTGTGTTCAATATCTGTTTAAGTTTACGTCAACGTATATGCATAACGTAGTATATAGAGCTCGTGAAATACAGCTAAATGCTAACTAATATTTATATTAGACATTTGACGCTACTCCATGAAGCTTAAAAAGTTTATGAACGTAACTTTAAAAGTTACTGTCCATGACCCAACGTTTCGACACTCCAATCTAGTGTCTTCATCAGGGGTGATCATTGTAAGGTTAGGATCACTGATCTCAAAAATAGGACTGGATTGAGCTTTCTATTGCATCTGATGAGCTGATTTTGAAGCTTGCATATTTGCATAATGTAAATAGACGAGAGATCATTAGAAGCTCCGATTCTGCAAGCAAATCAAACTGTGACGCTCGCGAAATAGGTTTAGTGTCTGGTCAATATAGTTTCTTTGTTAACATTAAATGCATAAAATCTTGAACCTAATTTGACGTCTCATATTAGGCTTCTCTTCTCATTTACCCCTATAACAAGAGTAGCGTTACACAATTTCCTAATATTTATATATATATTACCTCTTTCTTGTTATACCATCCCCCAAATTTCAATAATACACAGTGTTGTTCACTTCTCGATGTACCTCCGCATTTAATTTCTAACTTTAGTAAAGCACCTGCCCACAGGACTTTGGCGCCATGATGCATCTAAAGCGATAACAACAGAGATGTTTACACTAAATTAAAAAAAGATAGTAAAAACTTAAGACTTATTAGGGGGTGTTTACATAAAGGAGGGCGAGCCCTCTTGGTATGGCTGCCTCTAGTAAGAGGGATGGATTTCACCTCGCGTTTACATGGGAATATTCTAGCCCTTCTAGGAGGGCTGACTTGTTTCCCAAGTTGACAACATGGATTTTCCCGCGTAATCCGCTGAATCCAATTTTCCCGCATGAGTTTTCAATTTAAAACCTACGTATGAACAAACAGAACTTGTGAAATAAAGAGTTGTCTTAAAATATACGGGCGAAGACCAACTTTGTCGCGTGTACGGAGCTTTGACTTGCCAGCCCTCCTAGAGGGCCAGCCCTCTTGAGTGCGTTTACATGGAAAATTTCCAGCCCTCGTAGGCGAGATCCCGGATAGTCAATAGCGAGATCTCGCCAAGGAGGGCTGGCCCTTCTCTCATATAAACCAAAACAAATTTTACATATGGTTTCACTGAGAGGCGGGATCTCCGTAAAGAGGACTAGCCCTTCTCCATATAAACACCCCTAACTCTGCCATGAAGGGCTCCGCTCGAAACGTCAGTATTTCGTCACTAAAAATTTCGGCAGTTTACCACCTTTTCACTTTGCTATATATCCAAAACACTGCATACGTAGCGCTTTCTTTTTTACTTTTCTTCATTAGTATTCTCTATATAAAGAATACCATGAGAGAAATCGCTATCAAGAGGCAATCAAATCTAAAACCACTCGGGGTTCACCCTCGCGGTTCTAAACGCTCGTAAATCTTATAACGGCAACTCGGGGCCTAGGCTTGCCTTTAGTTTTATCTCTCTTTCTTTTCCTTCGATGTTTAAAACAGTGAAATGGTTGGGGTAGCCAGTTAGCGTGGTCCAAATCTCATCATTTACTGAAAACATTGAGTCATTCCAGAGCAAAGTACAGCGAGAGTTCCCCACCAAGATTGGTGCAGAAATTCTCATTTCGTGAAAACAGTTACTGGTCTTCTTATTCTTGCAATCATTTTGCCACGTTTGAGGAATATAGGTAAGAAAGTCGCCACTGTGGAATCGATAACAACCTAGTAAGAATCAAAATGTTATCCCAGTTATATCCCTAAATTTAAAATTAATACACTTGCGTTTATGTTTGCTAGTCAAGCTTTTATACACAGAAAAAAACTGAGAATGAACTCGCAACCTTCTGTACAAGTAGTATATATTCGGTATCAATTCAATGATCGACAGTGTCCAAAAATTAAAGATAAATTATAACACGAGCTTAGGTTAGCTGTGCAATTGAAACTGTTTCAAAATGGCGCCTGTTTTTTGTCAACGCAAGGTTTTAATGGAGGATGTTTGACCATTTCTCAAGGCCTTCTCGGTGCAATTTACAAAAAAGTAAATGCGAAAAACACCAATAATAATGAAACTACACATTGTCTACTTTGAAACAAGTTCTTTTTCAAGCGGAAAAGTGATGAGGAAACGGAATTTAGACACAGACCGCCGCCGGCACCGAGCGAGGCTAGTCTGCAGTAAGTACTATATTTTCTCTTTTTAACGATAGGATAATAGGATATTTTTCTTTTCCATACTTCATACATAGACCATTGCGTACTATAAGCTATAATAGCTTACAGTATTGTTATTCGGCCACATTACGCAATTTATTTTAATATATAGTTTATACTGTAGCAGCGAGGGAGCCTGGTAAATATATATATATATATATATATATATATATATATATATATATACAGTGGTCGACCGGGGGCATGATTTTGGCCGGGGCCGGGCCGGGGCCGGGGGTGCATGATTTTGGCCGGGGCCGGGGCCGGGGCCGGGGACTGGTCGAGCATTGATAAAATGATATTATGTGATGTTGAGCGATGTTATTTAAGCGGGATTTGGATAGGCCAGTGGAATTTACTGGACAGCGGTTTATTGCTATCGTCAGCCATATTGGAAACATTTTACGAGAATAAATGGTACGTACCTTTTCTGTTTGTTGCTTTCGATATAATTTTGTCGATTGTTTTGAAACTGTTTTAACTTTTACTTGATTTAAAGTATAAGATTTTTGTAAGATTTAAGATTTATATTAAAATAATAGAAAGAATTTGACAAATTTGAGCTTGAAATCCCCGGCCAAATTTCCAGAATTTTGGCCGGGGCCGGGCCGGGGCCGGGGGTGCCAATTTTGGCCGGGGCCGGGGCCGGGGCCCCGGTCGAGCACTGTATATATATATATATATATATATATATATATATATATATATATATATATATATATATATATATATATATATATATATATAACTGCCTGAAGATTCTTTTACAGATGAAACAAGTTGTAGCAGACCAGTTTTGAGGTAAGCGAAAATATATATATATATATATATATATATATATATATATATATATATATATATATATATATATATATAGTTGATAATAATAATATATATATTATATATATATATATATATATAATACATATATATGTATAACACATGTTATACATAATTACATATATATAAGACATGTCTATTTCATTGGAGATAAGCAATTGTTTTTTTTCGAAAAAAACTCCGACTTTTCTGTGTCACAACTCGATATCTATCGTCCATTCATAGATAGCGAGTAGCATATACACCAGTTAGTTTCTAATACAGCTTAGTTTCTGTCTGTCTGTCTGTCTGTCTGTCTGTCTGTCTGTCTGTCTGTCTGTCTGTCTGTCTGTCTGTCTGTCTGTCTGTCTGTCTGTCTCTATATATATTAATATACTAACCTTGGTAAACATCTTGTAAATCACATATTGATTGATTTAAGTGTTTGCCATTATAAGGTATCCTATAAGGTATCCATTCATACAGCATTAAGTCCATCTCTTTGGTAAAAAACGAGTCAACATAAAAACCAAGGTATTCACGGTTATGCTGAGCCAATTGATACAGACCAGATATCTTACGATCACACATCCACTTTTGGCTTACACTCGCATCAGCCATACAAGGTCTTACAGCCACCCTGTGATGTGTTGCGTCAATGCATTGCAGTTTCTCCATGTTCATTAATTGACCTGTTCTCGTGTACATCCAGAGTTCGTTTGTTTTACCCGTGTATTTGTTATTAAACACCAAATGAGAGTTATCTGCTGTTAAAAAATTCTGTTCTTGGGTGTCTGAGATGCCAAACGTGGTGTACTTTGGGACTGTAAAAAGTGTAGATATAGAATAATTTTTGTGAGTTTTGACAGAAATTGTCTGAATAGAAGCCAAAATTTTGTACATTTGCTGATCTGATATTGTGAAAACGTTTTAGGAGCATTGTACAATGGTCTTAATGCTCGATAGGGGTATCTGGTACGTGTTCCTTAATATAAGAGGTGAAAATAGAAGGTATTGACGAGCAAATAGAGTGAATTAACATGCAAATAGCTGACACATTGCAACGGACCCCAAAACAATACAGACTGTTGTTTTGTTGTTGAATGCTGAGGTTTATTAGTAGAATCTGTAGACATACTGTATTGTCATTTGGTTTAGTGCAGTAGACCATTATAGATCTTATATTGAACATAAGTGACATTGACAACGACAATAAAGAAAAAATTGCTGGAACTCACAACTGTAAATACTGGATTATCAATTTGAACGAATGATTATAATAGTGGGGCCCTAGACTCTAGAGGAAATACTAGATAGCATATATATCTATAATATAAAGGCTAAAACTAATTAAGTAAGTTAGAGCATTACAGTTTGTTTAAATCGAGCAAATGGTAGATTGCGGATATGCTCTGAAAGGCTGTAACACGATCCTGTCCCCAGAATATGTTTGAATTCTGGCTTACATTAATTGTGGTTTACATTATTACCAAGCAGAAAGCAGCCTAGGTAACAAACTCTAGAAGAAGTCTTCGTATTTGCGATAAATAATTGTGTTTGTGTCGCGACATCCTTTACGGAAAAGGTAATTACATGGCAGACTCTTACCCGAACGACGAAAGACTTCTTCATCTTTAACACATCTTCTCTCCGTAGCTATATACGTCGTCGCTTCTTCATCGCACGTACAGTAATCACAAGTCTCTTCGGCACATTTTGCGAAATACTGACTACATGTCGCCAGTTTACATTGTGAACCTTCACAGTCTGGGTTAGAAAAGCGATCCCTCTGTCCACGAAGTACCTTAAAATCGTTGCTAAATACTTCTTGATTCCAAATTACGAGAAGGAAAAAGCTGAGCAAGGGAAGACAGCGAATCGCTTTTCCATCGGTAAACATCGTCGGGGTAAGCGAAGGTGATTTTATAGGGCTGCAGACCATAGACGAACGAGTTGTGTCATGTTAATTAGCAGCAAACAAGCGTACTTATTGTAGACATTAATATTTAATGTGCAAACAATGTTCTTGAATAAATGAATATTATAATACAGTGTGATATGTTGACGGAAGTGCGACGTGACAAGTTCAAGGATCTTTCTGTTAAATTAATTTTTGGTTAAATTAGGTTAATAGACGACTTTCATAATGGCTGCTAATTTAAATATTTTAAATATTCCTTTATGTGCATCTAAATTAGCCTTTATGGCCTCGTTTGCATGTCAGCAATTCAAAATAATTTTGCTTCGTAACGAGGTTGTAAAGACGACAGTTAGTAGAGTAAAGACTAATTTATATGCACATAAAAGAATATTTAAAATGGCAGCCATTATGAAAGTCGTCTATGGTTAGGACATTAACTCTTTCCCGACCGGCGCAGTTAAAACGGGTCGTTGAAGACCCGCAAAGTCGTCAATCGAAAAACACGGCACACGGTAACGCAAGATTAAAAATTGAAATTCGACAAGCGCCAGGAACATGAAATCCACGCACACGCCAAGTTTGATTTGATTTCATAAACAACTCTGCGATTGGTGGCATTTTGAGTTTTCAAGATGCTACTTATACGCGGGCGTGCAAGATGGCCTTTTCTAGAAAAATGTAAATTTTTCAACCTGATTTATGATAATTAATGCTAATTTATATTAACATAATGTGTTTTGTTCGGGAAATTTAAAAGCACAAGTAAAAGCCGGTTTATTGGGCTTCCAGAAAATGTATAGCTTTCGCAACAGTTATGGTTATTTCAAGAGATATCAATAGAACAACGTGGTCGTTCAATTTTTGATGTTTCTCAGCCGTCGGGAAAGAGTTAAAGGACATTGGCAATAAAAATTAAGTTTTTCTAATATGAAAGAACTCGTAAAATGATAGAGTAACACCTTTTACAACTTTTCCGTATTTTACTTCGTTTTGGAAATATTTCAGTTTGTTTGATATGTAAATGAGATGGTCTCTGACGTCAGGTGCAGTGAAGAGAATTTTCACTCATTAAAATATTAGTTACATCTTTAAGTTTGTTCCACAAATTGACTTGAAAATGTGCGTATAGTAATTACTGAGTGAAATTCTGACGTCAGAGACCATCTCATTTACATATCAAACAAACTGAAATATTTCAAAAACGAAGTAAAATATGGAAAAGTTGTAGAAGGTGTCACTCTATCTTTTTACGAGTTCTTTCATATTAGACAAACTTAATTTTTGTTGCCAATGTCCTTAAAGTGCATATCTTACGTATCCGTAATATTTGGGTCTTCATAAAATTTCATCTTCATGCCGAGTTTTTCGTTGTCAAAGTTACCGGATGTGATGTCACAAGAGGCATTCCAAACCAGTTTTCTTTTGTTACTTGCCACAAAAATGCCTCTTGTGACATCACATCCGATAACTTTAACAGCAAAAATTGTTTTTATTTTTTTATGATTTTTCTCAGGAAGACCCAAATATTACGGATATGTAAAATCCCCAAACGTGAGATAGACACTTTAACGTTTTGACGTTAAAAAACGATTTGATATTTTAACGTTTTTAACGTTTAACATTTTAAATGTTTTTCGAATGCTTCTCTATAGTACTATTTCTTGCCACAAAGTCTAAATTTTATGTCAATCTAGAAGCATTAGCGTTAATATTTCGCGAGATATTGTCTATTCAAGATTCCAAAATGGGTTTCTATTTTGCTAACAGCTGCAGTTCTTTCTCCTCATGGTACGTGGCGGTTAATTCATTTCATGGCTCTTCCAACACATTATAAACAGGTGCTGGATTCTTCTCGATTCCGTTTTCATCACTTCTCGCCTTTGAACCATCACTTTGTGGTTCTTCCAACACATTATAGACAGGCCCTGCATTCTTCTCTGCTAGGTTGTTATTGTTCCCTGCCTTTGGACCATTACTTTCTGGTTCTTCCAACTCATTATAAACTGGATTCTTTTTCAACTCTCGTTGAACTACATCGTCATCATCTCCATCAGTCGTACCATCACCATTCTCCAAGGTGTGAAGATTTTTATTCTGATCTTCTTTCTCTCGTAACTCGGTCGCATCCATGAAAGCTGTGATGTTGCCAGTGCGCAGATCTTCTGGTGAGATCAAGGGCATCTCCTCACGAGTCGCGTAGTCGTACATTAATGGAGCGCCGCGATTTTCTGGAGCGGCATGTGGTCCGAAGTTAGGATACTCATATTGTCTCTCTGACGCTATCGCGTTTCCCGGGCATTCGTAGGCATTGGCGTTGGATAATCGCGGGAGATCTCCTGATTGGCCGGCAGAGATTTGCGTCGGTGCATTCCGGAGAGGGTTACTCTCTGTAGAAAGAAGGAAGATTATCAAAAGTGTTTGAAATTTCTGATAACACGAAACAGCTTATAGGCAGTATATATATATATATATATATATATATATATATATATACTATTATGTACTATTACGTACTATTATGTACTATTATATAATATGTACTATTACGCTCCTTCACTTCGGTGTTGTTGAGCACTCTGTGAAGTTGGTGTGGGTGTCCTTTAGCGATAATGCAACGCCCACTACCTTTGTGGTAGTTTGAGCACTCTGGCCCTATACCGCTTCACGCTCCGTGGATGTTCGCATGACTGCTATTGTCCCACAAGCGGTTGTCCCGGCAATCGCTTGTGTATAATTAGTTCTCGTGCCATATCTGGATTGTATCGAGCTACACTGATGAGCTGTGGAACAGCGAAACACGTGTCTGTAGATTATACTATATATATATATATATATATATATATATATATATATATATATATATATATATATATATATATATATATATATATATATATATATATATATATATATATATATATATATATATATTATATATATATATATATATATATATATATATACAGGATGAACCATTGTCGCTTACGCATTGTGCGCACGCTCACTGCTTGCAGTTTGAGCGCTCTGGCATGGTTTTTGATGTCCCACATTTTGTGTGCATCAAGGGTGACTGTAAATAGCAGTCATCTTCATCCTGCTCATCAGCACTACACTGATGAGGCCCAAAAGGCCGAAACGGTACCGTCTGTAGTTATATAGATACGCTCTATGACCTTTAGGTCATATTGAGCGCTCTACAGGATGAACCATTGTCGCTTACGCATTGTGCGCACGCTCACTGCTTGCAGTTTGAGCGCTCTGGCATGGTTTTTGATGTCCCACATTTTGTGTGCATCAAGGGTGACTGTAAATAGCAGTCATCTTCACCCTGCTCATCAGCACTACACTGATGAGGCCCAAAAGGCCGAAACGGTACCGTCTGTAGTTATATATATATATATATATATATATATATATATATATATATATATATATATATATATATATATATATATATATATATATATAATATATATATATATATATATATATATATATATATATATATATATATATATATATATATATATATATATATATATATATATATATATATATATATATATATATATATATATATATATATATATATATATATATATTAGTTATATAGGTAAATATAAGCATACTGTCCAATGGCCACATACCTTCATGAAGATGAACATTATTCCGTTTAGACGCTGATCTAAATAACCAAAATAAGATCCACATTAACTATATATATAGCATAAATTACGGTATGACTCGTCCCACGTTTAAATACCGTAATTAACCTTGCCCTGCCATCTGAGTTATATTGGCTTAATCGGCGGGTTAGAGCGTCTGCAGGCTAGCAGGTTGCGGGTTGGAGTTCTGTCTGCAGCTCAGAGTTTTTCTGAGTATTAACCAGCTGTTGTGGTTTAGTGCAGGTTACCACGTCTGTCTATGAGCTGGGAGACCCGGGTTCAAAGCCTGGGTCGGACCACCACTCAGGGTCTTAAAATAATTGAGGAGAAAGTGCTGCCTTTGCAACAATACCAGCAAATGGTAAGACATTCGGGTCTTCTTGGAAAACGACGGCTTAAATCGTAGGCTCTCGGAATCCCTATCAGTTGGATTTTCCGTTCACCTAAGAGTGATAAACTGAATAGTCGAACACTTAAAGTGCCACTACGATCAAATTTTTACCTATCGATATTTTTACGTATTTATAAAGCAGAGCTGCTAAATATTGCTTGGTCGAAACCGTTTTGCGATTAGACGATGGCAAGTATTATTTTTCTGACTCCGAATCTGGACTTGTTATGTCCGCCATTAATCGTTCATGTTCCTGACCAGCGTAAGGAAGTGACGTCAAATTCTCAACGCGAAGACTCCACATGGCTAATTCTTCAAGTAAATCAAAGTCGTTTATTCAAATTCTTCATCTGAAAGGCTGAACATTTCATCTACTTCTCGAAGAAAACAAGTAACCTCGACTGAAATTCAGGCGTAGAATTGAGAATCTGACGTCATAAACAATATTACCTTTTGAAATTGCGGGCTCATTTGGAACACGTTTTTAGTAATGGTGGCCTAAATAATAGTGATTTCAGAGCTCAAAATACTTACTTCAAAATACCATTTTTTAGTTTTTTTTTACATCGATGATCGCTTTCGACCCTGAAATACTATTCTATGCTAAAGAAAATCTAAAAGACGGGGGTGCATTTTCATCGTAGTGGCACTTTAAAACATGAGCCTCTGGCTCGGATAAATAGGGCAACCTTATCCTGCGTGATCGAATAAAACCTAAAAATAAATCATATTCATAACGTAGATTCATTGTTGGAAAATTTGATTACCTCTTTCGGCGGCGGTACAACAACACAATTACTATCGCTGCCACTAGTAAACATAGAAACACAACAGCTGAGACAATAATAATAGTTGAATTGGAAGATGAGCCTGGAATAATCTTGGATGTTGCGGCCGGCTCAGACGTTGATGGGCGTGATCGCGAAGTTGTTTTACACATTTTTTCATTTGGGATCTATTTAAACAAAGATAATACGTTAATATAACCCGCATTCATACCAAACAGCTTTATTTCATTACCAGTGACTCCTAATGGTCTCAGTGCGTATCTCACGTTTGGTGATTTTACATATTCGTAATATTTGGGTCTTCCTGAGCAAAATCATAATATATCTTGTCAGCCGAAAATTTCATCTTCATGGACTTTTTTGCTGTTAAAGTTATCGGATGTGATGTCACAAGAGGTATTTTTGTGGCAAGTAAAGGCGTTGTTACACTGTGCAATTTTTCAATGCTAAGTAAAAAGTGTAAATGCAAGCATGGGCCCACGTTGCACTCTGCTGACCGTTTTCTTACTTAACATGCCTCTAGATCAGTGTTGCGAGACAAGTTGCATGAAAAGTTGCACAGTGTAACAGCGCCTTAACAAAAGAAAACTGGTTTGGAATGCCTCTTGTGACATCATATCCGGTAACTTTGACAGCGAAAAACTCCGTGAAGACAGTGAAATTTTCGGCTGCCAATATATATTATGATTTTGCTCAGGAATTAAGATCCCCAAATATTACGAATATTTAAAATCCCCAAACGCCCAGTGGCTTGTTGAAAGGCATTGTAGAAAAATTCAGCGATTCTCTGTCAGTGCAGGGGTGGTTAAATTTTCCACTGAAATTTATCAACATCGCCAAATTGCACACCTGTAACAAACCCATAACATAGTGTTTGCCAGTCTACCGAGCTGGCTTAGTGCATAATACAAGAAGTGTACAAGATGCTATAAAAGCATTCGATAACATCATATAACACAAATCTAAAGAAAAGGCCAAGTAGAAACTAAATCAATAGCTAATTTAAAGGTGATTAGACATATACATACTTTTTGGACAGAGCTTGCTATCTTGAGAAGAACGCAGTGTTCCTCGACGGCTCTCGCATTGTCATCACATTTGATCTGTAATTTTATCAAATGTCCTGACCATTTTTCAAGAAGTGATGTTTTATTTCCAATCTGTAGAACAAATGTTGAAAAAAATGTTTATTATCGTTTATTAGATTTATCATTCTTAGGTGAACGGAATACCCCAACAGGTTAGGCAGACAGTTTTCCAAGTTCGAGGATCATCAACATTGTAACAGGATAATTATTAGTCTAATAGTGACTTCTTAAATTTTTTAAAGTTTAAATTATCTAGCCTTAAGTGTTCAGGGAGAGAGTTCCAAGTCCTAGTTGTTCTAATAAGAAATGAGCGATTGAAAGTAGTTGTTTTACATTTACGTTGACGGAATGAGGTTGCATTGATATTTGCGGAGGATCTAGTAAGCCTTAAAGCAACAAGACGTTCGGGTAGGATATCGCTTGGTGTAGGTACAATGCCATTGATGGCCTTAAAGAAGAACAAATAAGCCAAGATACTCGTGCCAGTAGGAAAGTGGTTGTAGTTTTGTAGAAACGAGTCTCTCTTTGTAGGATTCTTCGCACATAAATGGTAGCTTCAAGATAAATGATGAATAAATGTAATCTTGTACCTTTAGGATAACCCCCGTCAGTGTATTTTTCAATGAAAATTGTTTTGTTCCTGAAAATGTATCCCATTTGTGGCCATCACTGGAGCTTCTTGCATTATCCCTTTGCAACTTGCATGTATTTATGTCTTTTTCATCCCTGCGAATCCTGCCGAAGATAGGAGCTGATATATTCAATGTAACACTACAACTTTTTTCTTTACTTGTGCCACAGTCTGAATTGTTTACCAGTTGCACAAACTTCCCATCCGAATACTGATAACAACCTTAAAAATTAACAATTAAAAATTAATATTGCCTTTCTTCTTTTCCTGTTTTATTGCGAAAATGTGTATTATTGGTTAATTTATAGGAATATTGGCAATTTAAAGGACATTGGCAACAAAAATTAAGTTTGTCTAATATGAAAGAACTCGCAAAATGATAGAGTAACACCTTTTATAACTTTTCTGTATTTTACTTCGTTTTTGAAATATTTCAGTTTGTTCGATATGCAAATGAGATGGTCTCTGACGTCAGGTGCAGGGTAGAGAATTTTAACTAAGTTTACAACGTTCATTATCATGAGGAGTTATTATACAGTGCACACATTTTCGAGTAAATTTGTGGAACAAACTTGAAGATTGAACCAATATTTTAATGAGTGGAAATTCTCTTCCCTGCACCTGACGTCAGAGACCATCTCATTTACATATCAAACAAACCGAAATATTTCAAAAACGAAGTAAAATGCGGGAAAGTTGTAAAAGTTGTTACTCTATCATTTTACGAGTTCTTTCATATTAGACAAACTTAATTTTTGTTGCCAATGTTCTTTAACATGAAAACTTCAGAAGGAGTTTCATAGTTCACGCCGCTTGTGATTGGCTTTCATCTTGTCAATAAGCCCTGGATTGATATTGTTAATATTATTGTTAATATTATATAAATTATATTTGTTAATATTATATAAATTATATATTATATATAAATTATATATATTATATATAAATTATACATATTATATATAAATTATATATATTATATATAAATTATATATATTATATATAAATTATATATATTATATATAAATTATATATATTATATATTAAAAATAGGTAAATTATATATTATATATAAATTATATATTATATATAAATTATATATATATTATATAATTATATATATTATATATAAATTATATATATTATATATAAATTATATATATTATATATATATATTTTAATCAGCGAAATAAACTTGTTTTTTATTTTGTATCTTATTTTAAGTTATGTTATAAAAGAAATATATAGACTAAATAATTAATTTACCTTTGTATTTTAAGTTATAATCACAATTATCATCTGTCAAATCCCTACAAGTGATTCGTATTTGTCTGTCGACTTGTCCATCATTCGTCCAAAAAGAAACGTGGGATCGCCATTGTTGCGACGCGTTGTTTTTCCTGCACGGATTAATTGATAGGTTCTCATTTTGGTTTTGTTGCAGGCACTTTAGCGTTCTCAAATTTAATAGGTGTTTGTTGTCATGCCACAACCACTGGTATGAAAGCTCGTTTTTGCAGTCCAATGTCTGAATTTTATCATCCTTATCGACTTCCAAGCATTTACCATCTTTTGGTATAGTGAGATGTTGCAGTGCTTCTGTATATAAACAAATACTTGCATGAGAAAACGAGAAAAATGTCGTTCTGTTCATTCGTGAACAAGGATTGGTATGGAGCCCGAGCTAAACTCATCGTCGTCTGCCTACTTCGTCCTGGTCCGACTTCATCCTAGTCTGAATTTGTCTCACACTTCGTACGAGTCTCACTTCGTACGGGTCTGACTTCGTTACCGTAAGCACAAACAAGGATTAGTTCAAATTTTAGGGAGTTTTCTTTGTTCTTTATACTCTAACCATTTGAGCTACCGAGACTCACACGGAGAGCGAAGGTTACAATGATGTACTGGTTCGATTGATATAGAGCAAGATCAAGATCTCACGAAATTATGGACACAGAGTACGTCATAGTCTCATTACCTAACCATGAAATAAAGAAATAATCGTACTTCTATCTAAACCCAACATTTATATTTCCGTCAACACGAGGAATTAGAAGCATTGAGTCCAAAGGGGGGGGGGGGGGCATGGCTTCCGTTAGACGTAACTGTGGTTAACCACTTTATCCAAGAGGTTAGTCAGCACAAGTACTTACATGTGTTTACAAAAAAACCTCTTAGTCGTTAACAGACCCTCTTAAACGGCGAGCATCTTACTATTTCCCTCGTTAATTATACACATGCTGTATGAGCTCATATAGCTTTACAAAATTTACTGTATCAGAATATTATCGAGGGTTTACCAGACGACCGGAAACAGCAGGAAGTCGTACTAGCAGTGAATACTAATTAATATTAAAATTAATAAAATATGTCGTTTGACACGTCTCTAAAATATTTAGAGCTATAATTAATTAATTGCACAGTGACTCATCATGCAGAGATGTCTGTAACTGGTGCCAAGTCTCGCTAAATTTAATCACGCTAAAGTGTTTGAATGTGTTAATATACACACTGCTGTAGTGAATGTGGAAGAACTTGGAGTAGACAGACGATACGTGGACGATCGTCAAAGTGTTTGAATATACTGTGTACAATAAACTCGAAACTCAATATAGCAGTATTTTGCCTATGATATTAAGTTAGGCAGCACTTCATTTGCGATAGTAATTCGCACTAATTCCTAGTATTAAGTTATATTCTTGGGTGAAAACTTGAACGTCACATAGAATATCGGTAGTGAAATTCGAAATTCAGCTGTTATTTCTAAAACAAAGCATTATCGTAAGAGTTAGGGTTAGTATTAGGTTCAGGGTTGGTTAGGATTAGGTCGGGGTTATGACTATGTTTTGAAATGAAACGTTAGCCATATTCTTGTTATATGATAATCATCAAGCCCTTTCTAAGTTCCAGGGTCAAATTTTCAGCATATCAAATGACAAATATCGAAACCATTATTATAGCGATACTCAAATACAAGTTTTGTTTACATTTTTCATTATTGTCAAACGATATATAATTATAAACAATTATAAGGAATGTGCAACATAACGTGGATGGCGCAACGGTATGAGGGTTGATACCAAGGAAGTCGTATTATGCAACGTTATGACTTCCTTGCTTGAGTCGCAGTTTGAATCGCAACATGAAAGCATTCAAAGACCAGATATGTATTGTACCTGCATACATTAAATTACAAATTGTATTTACGTTTCACTGTATGAGGAAGGGCTTTCGCTTGAAACGACAGTACTACACTAATCTTGTAGACGATACATATCTATGATATATACATATTCTAGCCTCGCTAGAATTCGTCTTTAGACTTAACACATCAAAGAAAAACACAAGAAATTATATAGCACCAAGGAAATGATATTGTAATACACTGTTGTCTCGGGAAATGTATCGCTGGGTGTGTGGAGATACGAGAGGAATCTAAGCTGATTCGCTCAATGAAGTTCTTCTCACGGCTACTAAGACACCCAAAATATGATATTTCAAAGCAGAATTGGCTTAGTTTTGGCTGTAGGAAGAGCAGTCGAAAGTAAATAAACAGCCTGTTGATGGAAGAGATAGTCTGATAGATATATATCGTGACCTTCCTCGGTGTGTGCTTTGGGATGGAGGAAAAAGATTTCCGTGTCACAACTTAGCCTGGCACAGCCTCTAAATATTATAATTTTTAAAATTTTATATACACATATATTTTCGAACAATTGCAGGGAATTTGTCTTAAGTTATATATCGTGAATGGGGGAACGTATTGGATCCACAACAGTTATAGAATATCCATATTGCGAACCATTCCTCTTGTGTTATAAATATCAAGTGTAACGACACGTATACATAATATGGTTCAATATCGCTATGTATATGGCGAGTCTATATACATATAAATACATGGCAATAATAATTATTAATATGAGATGTCCTCAAAGGGATTCGTTAGTTCGTAGAATTGATGAAGTTATTGAGAGATTAAAAAATATGAGCCAGCCGCCCATTAACTTTGACCTTGAAATACGCTAAAGCATATGACAAACAGGAATTAAAATCACAGTGAAATCATATTATAGTGAAAACTTACTAACCTGGTTGACTGATGGGAATAATATTTTCATCTTTAACACATTTTCCAGCAGTACAATTGTTACTATTGTACACGAAAGTTTTATGAGACTCCGGACAAGAGCAGTAACCATTTGTGGAGCAATCGGTAAACCTATCGCGATCATCACGAATAACGTCCCAACACTGTGAGCATCTGGTTTTCGCTATTTGTATTAACAGCAATAGCAACAAAAACTTCGCCATTTTCAACAGTTTTAAGTCGAGAGTAAATAAACAGCTTGTTGACGGAAGAGATATAATCGTGACCTTCCTCGGTGTGCGTTTTAATGAATGCCTTTGTCTACCATTTGCACGCTAAAGAAATGCTCGATCAACTGCACGCTGGTTGACCTCAGACGGAGACAGTAATTTACATTTACATGCGATAAAGTCTGTTTCCGTCACACGTAGCAGTTAATCAGGGCGCGGTAGGCAGGTTTGTTCGTGGTTTCTTGCAGGGTTGCCAGGTCCAGCAAGGGCTTGGAGCCAAATATGATTTGAAAAGTAGCCAAATTTGGTAAAAAGAGGCCAAACTTCCGTTTTTAGCATCTACGCTGTCCGGTACTGGGGCTGGTAGCCTGCAGGTCGTACCCAGTGCTTTTTTTGTTGTTGTGTGAGTTGTGCAGCTTCGTACCCAGGCGCTAAAGAGAAGAGCTAAGCGCGCGTGGGGCTTGGATCGGAATCAGAAGCAGGATCGGATCGTTGAGCATCTCCAGAAGGATACGCGCCTTGTAACGTGCATTCTGGTTGGTTGCTGGCTGTGCTATCAGGAAGTATGCTTTTAACTCATGCCAACTCATGAGAATACGGAAGATGACCTTTCCTCTCACCAGCCACCTTGTCTTTGAATATTTTTCAAAAGGTGCCTTTTGGTCATCGTCGGGACTCATGGTTTCGTAAAGCTGCTTGTATGCTTCTCTTCTGATGGTGCTTTTGGAAAACCACTTGGGAATTTCTGCCAGAAGGAATCCAAGAGTCGAGGGCAGTTTCTCAAACGCGTGTTCTACGCACAAGACAATGAATGGCAGACGCAGGTCACCTTGACGCACTGGGGAGCAACAGCAGCTATCCTTGTCCACACTGAATTATGCTTACCAACCATCACAGAAGCACCGTCACTAGCGTAGCCAACACAGTCCACCAAGTGGAGGCTAAATTTACCCAGACAATCTTGAATGGCTTTAAAAAGGTCGTCTGCGGATGCGTGGACAACAGAAACCAGGTCAACAAACGCTGTGACAATCTTCTTCTCGGCTTCGCTGTAGTACCGGACCATAACGCAGAGTTGCTTTTCCGTAGCAACATCGGTTGTTTCATCGACAATCAATGAGAACTTCTTTCCCTCGAACATCAGCTATCAGCTTCTCTTTCAGTGCTGGGCTTACAACACTCGTCAAAATTTGTGTGCACTTCGTCCTGTGTAGTCTAATTTTTTCGAGTTGGCTTCCCTTCGCGTTGCGGGCAATTACCTCCCCGAGATGATCCATCGTCAAAAGCGCTGAATGACATGCCATTGTTACGGCTAGTTCCACCTCTGCGATCTTGATTTCGTCTGCAACCTTCGGCTTCGGGACACGTACGACTTGGAGGGTTTCGTGGAATTTACACAGTTTGACACGCTGCACGTGTTTGTCAGTTTTTTCGTGTTTCGTCAAATTCGCTTGTTTGGGCTTTATCGACACATGACACAGCTTACAAAAGGCATCTTGGCTCCCGTCCGAAGCCTTCGTGATCCAAATAAATTTGCTTTCCCATGCTTTACTATATTTTCTTCCGCTATCGTATGAACCTTTCCATTTGGACGCCATTAATAATGTGAATTGTGATTTGTGAATACTAATTACTAAATAGATCAGTGATCTATATATAGATCAGTGACTAACGCAGTTAATGTGAGGTTATTAATGTAACGCAGTTATTTGGTCAGTTATCACATCTCGTTCCCAGAGCTTAGCGACCCCAACCGCGTAGGTACATCCGAGTCCTGCATAATTTAGAACTAAATATTTTTATAATTAATCTAATTTTCTGTGATTGTTCAAAAGTGAAAAGAGGCCAAAAAGTAGCCAAATGGCCAAATGTTTTTTTCGAGGCCAAACAAGAAAAAAAGAGGCCAAATTCGAGTTATTTGGCCTCAAAAAGGCCAATCTGGCAACCCTGGTTTCTTGTTGGTAGCAATTAACCGGTCAGGGATAGCTCGCATTGCTCCACTATTAATGCGATTACTACATATCATATCTAAAATTAAAGTGTCCATCTCACGTTTGGGGATTTTACATATCCGTAATATTTGGGCACCAGAAAATTTTATCTTCATGGATGTTTTTGCTGTTAAAGTTATCGGATGTGATGTCACAAGAGGCATTTTTGTGGCAAGTAACAAAAGAAAACTGGTTTGGAATACCTATTGTGACATCACATCCGGTAACTTTGATAGCAAAAAGCGTAATGAAGATGACATTTTTGGCTGACAATATATATTGTGATTTTGCTCAGGAAGACCCAAATATTACGGATATGTAGAATCCCCAAACGTGAGATAGGCGCTGTGAAGTGTCAGGCTGCAATAAATTAAAAACTTTATAAAGGACCAACAAAGCTCGAACACCGTGAGGTAAACTGGAAGTGACAAGAAATCTATTCACCTTTACTTTGATCAAAACTAAACAAGAAAGCGAATCTAATGAATACATGCTATAAGCTTAGCCATATATGACAATGAACAGAACATATAATAATCAACATACATATAATAAACAGCTTATTGACCTCGCTTGTCCGGTCTGTACAGAGGAAGTATCGTACCTCCGAGCTATAACCATATATATATATATATCAAAGGAAATCCAGAGAATATTCTAGTAAAAATTCAAAGACTCAAATGGTGTGAAAAAGGTCCAATGACTAAGATGTAATTATGAAAATTCAACTACTAACGAGTGAACATTCAGAACGTACTTCCTAATTTAGATAGCTATATAATCCTCTGTAATTACATCTTAGTCATTAGACCATTTTATCTGAAGAGTACCACACCATTTCCGTGTGGCACGAAACTAACTAGTAATAGAATGTCTAGTCACAACTGTTGAGTCTTTGAATTTTTACTATATATTTTTATATATATATATATATATATATATATATATATATATATATATATATATATATATATATATATATATATATTATATATATATATATATATATATATATATATATATATATATATATATATATATATATATATATATATATATATATATATATATATATATATATATATATATATATATATTATATATATATATATATATTAAGTACTTGATTAACCGAGCGCGAGGTCCGTACGGGAAAATATTTGCTTGAGATCTTTTGAGTACGGACCGAGCTTGTGAGGTTAATAAGGAATTTATTATATGTCTCGACTACAACGAGAAATAATTTAGAGAAAACATTATCGTGTACAGTACGTCTTCCTCCACGTCAGCGCGAGCGGAGCGGTCTCACAGTCGCGATTCGATATAATGACAACAAAAACAACCAAAAGGGAAAACATTTTGAAAAGAATATAATTATTTTATTTTAAGAAATTTTTTTTAAGATTTTTTAATCGAGTAATACCGTGCGCGTCCGTACACCGAGTCCGTACGGTAAAGTACGGACCCGCACGTTAGCCAATCAGCGTTCAAATACGCCAGTTCGGACTCGCAAGGAACATATAATAAATATATATATATATATATATATATATATATATATATATATATATATATATATATATATATATATATATATAATATATATATATATATATATATATATATATATATATATATATATATATATATATGTGGCATCAAGGGTGACTGTAAATAGCAGTTATCTTCATCCTGCTCATCAGCACTACACTGATGAGGCCCAAAAGGCCGAAACGGTACCGTCTGTAGTTATATATATATATATATATATATATATATATATATATATATATATATATATATATATATATATATATATATATATATATATATATATATATATATATATATATATATATATATATATATATATGTATATATATATATATATATATATATATATATATATATATATATATATATATATATATATATATATATATATATATATATATATATATATATATATATATTGTTAGATCATTTCACAATCACGGTCCTTCTAAAACGTTATAAAAATGCTCACTCCCTCCTTCTTTCTCGTTCACACTTTCATAAACTCGTTCGTCATTCCGTCTCATTCCATCATTATCCTCCAACGTGTGGTAAAATGGTTGTTCACCCGACGGTTCACTGATTTCCCCTTCATCCCCACCAATTGGTCTTGGAACTCCATTTTGTGGTCCAATTTCAACTGCGTCATAATGATGATTGGTGGGCGTGATTTCCGAATTTGGTTCGAAGTTAGTTTCTTCACGAGTTGCGTAGTCGTATGTTAAATTTTGTTCGCCTATGTTCTCTGAATTTTCTCGAGACTCGTTTGTTTCGTTGATTTCGTCGTAAGGGTAATGATACTCTTCTCCAGTTGTACTTCGTATGTTCTCTGGATTTTCATAAACGTTGGGCAATTCTTGGTCAGCGGGATCGAAGCTAGATGAAGCTATACTGCCGACATGATGAATCGGAACTGTCTCATTTTGTTTTTGGGTTGCTCTAAAAATTAAAATTAATTCAATAAACATTGAGTTTTAAGATAACATATTCAATAATAATAATAATTCGAACAGTAAACACTAATTAAGAAACTACAGTCGACTCCCAATAACTCGAACCATCGCTAACTCGAACCAAAATCGATTTCTCCTGGATTTCCGTCATAGTGATACATTTACTGTAATTTTACCCTCGGTACGTAATTCGAACCCTCGACAACTCGAACCTAGCTCCCGCTAACTCGAAGCAATTTTCGTTTCCCTTCAGGTCATTTTCTATATAATTTTACCCTCGATAACTCGAACCACGTTTGTCAAGACGTGACAAGTCAAAAAATACAGTACTATAGTCCAAAAAATTGAATTTATTTTGAAGCAGCCGTGTATGGCTGTCTTGTAAAAAAGTGAATCGCATGAACTCTGTAGCAGTAGCCAGACGTTGTTCGCAGTACCTAGCCCATCCTGCTGCTTTGTTTTGTTTCACGTTACGTTACGTTCTGATTTATAATATTTAGAAATATTGTTCCATTCCATTCAGTAATTAAACTCCACTAAAATGACACTATATATGAATAGAAATTGTTTTGACTTATTTTCGGCCATTTGTTCTCCAACTCCTGGTAACTGGAACTCCCGATAACTGAACCTTTTTCTATTTCCCTTGAAGGTTCAAGTTATTGGGAGTCGACTGTATTATTAGATTATACTGTTATTATTTACAATATTCGTTAAGAGACTAAAAATCTAAAAATTATAAACTAAAATTATCTGTATAGTATCATCCAATTCTAAAAGATATTTAGAATTGTTAGAATTAAAAACTAATGACGCTTTTATACCTTCGTCGCCACGAGAGAGATAGAGAGAGATAGAGAGAGAGAGATAGAGAGAGATAGAGAGAGATAGAGAGAGATAGAGAGAGATAGAGAGAGATTGAGAGAGATAGAGAGAGATAGAGAGAGATAGAGAGAGATAGAGAGAGAGAGATAGAGAGAGATAGAGAGAGATAGAGAGAGATAGAGAGAGATAGAGAGAGATAGAGATGAGAGAGATAGAAAGAGAGATAGAGAGATAGAGAGAGATAGAGAGAGATAGAGAGAGATAGAGAGAGATAGAGAGAGATAGAGAGAGAGAGAGAGATTTACAATATTGGTTAAGAAACTAAATATCTAAAAATTATAAACTAAAATTATTTGTATTTTTATCCATATATTCTAAAAGATATTTAGAATTAAAAACTAATGACGCCTTTATACCTTCGTCGCCACCGATACAATAATGTTGCCCCAATCGCCGCAAGTAGTAAAGCAAGCACCACTAGAACTGGGACCATAATGACAATTACCACGGATGAATCTTCGTCATCTCTTTCACCCAAACTATTATTTTTCTGTTCATTATTAGCTGTGGTCGAGGTATCTGTTGTAGAATGTCCACTGGACATAAGAGAAACATAAGATGACGTATGTGATGTCGTAAGATGTGACGTAGTAGGAGGAGACGTAGGTGATGACGTTGTTGACACTGTTGGATCCTAGAAAACATATTAACAAACGTTATAGATATTGTTAATAAAATATCTTAAAAATCAGTATCTTAAAAACAATCCTTGATCTCACTGGCAACCAGTGAAGATTACGAAACACAGGGGAGATATATGATCTGATTTTTTACTCTTGCAACAAGTCTGGCAGCTATATTTTGAATTCGCTGTAACTTGCCCAATTCAGATTCTGGTAAGGCCATAAAGGATGCTATTGCAGCTGTCAAGTCTCGATGTTATAAATGCATGCACCAACTTCTGACAGTACTTTACAGTACTGTATTTATTGACAGTAAATATTTCCTGATCTTGCTGATATTTCTGATAGCCAAAGGGCCGATTTACAAATGTTATTTACATGAGTATTTAATGTTTAGATGTCGGGGGACGTCACTTTTGGGGGACCGTTACTTTCGGGGGCCGTTACTTTGGGAATTCTACGGTACTAACGTTTGTTGTTGCCGTGCCCGCAATCTTGAGTAGGACACACTGCTTTTCAAGCGACCTTGTAGAACGACACTCAATGGTTAGTTTTAACAGCATCCCTTGCCATTTTGAAAGAAGTGAAGTTCTATTCATTATCTGAAAGAGAAGTAAACACAAATAACACATGTTTATTACTATTGTGTAACCTTTATGTATACCATCAATGCTTGAGTTATGCCAATTTCTCTAGCACCAGAATATTGTATACGAAATGATAACATCATTAGCATTTTAAAAATATAAACCTATATAACGTATTGATGAAAAGATCAAATCAAATAAATATGGCACTGTTCCACTATTTACCTTATATAGAATGTTTATGAATAATAAGTATACATTAGCGCGGTGAAAGACACTTTATGTTTTGACCATATACATGCGTGACCATTGTATCTGAGAGAGTCTTCACTGTATATTATATCTAGGTATATTAATATCAGCGTTTTATAACTCGTAGCGATTGTTGGGTTGACTAAAAAGTTCAGATATATGTGTCCAGGGCTTAAATAACGATATCTTGTCGATATATCTTGAACGATATCTTAAATAACGATATCTTGACATTGCATTGACAATCATGATCTATATATCTATGGTGCTGAACAACACTGTGACAATGCGGCTATTATGGCTGCACGCCTGCACAATATTGTTGAATATTGTTGATATAACAATATTGTTCGCCGACAATATTAATAGCCGAGCAAGCGTGTTTTCCATTGTCATATAATGGTTGCTCTGCGTTGTTAATATTGACGCCGCTGTAAGTGTAACAACATTGTTATCATGGGTGAACAACCTTATGTAAGAGATAAAGCTTGAGAAGGAGGGCTTTATGCTACATAAAGACCCGAGGACGTGCAGCGTCCTCGGGTCTTTATGTAGCATAAATCCCGACGTTCGAGGGCTTTATCTGACTTATTTCACGAGTGAGGAGGGTTTCCAACAAACTTTTGTCCATTTTATCCACCTTGGACAAAGATTTCCCTTAGTTTTTCCCTCATTTCTTATCTAATTAGTATTCATGGTCTTTATGCTAGATAAAGCCCGCGGTACATCAAAGAAAACCGACTCAATCGTGTAATAATGAATATTGATAACATTGTTCACGAGGCACATTGTTCACCGTTGGCAGCACATTAACATTGGCAGCACAACATATGCTTGTTGCCAACTTGCCGCCGAAAAGCAATTGCATTTTTTACGCGCGTATAGCTAGTATTACGTTTAGGGTACGGTGAGCCTGCGAATCACTAAATTATTCAGCGGGCCCGCCAAAGTACACTTAGTGTCCCCAACTAATTGAAAATAATCGTGATACCTTTAACTGTTTTTCTTCTTTGGTAAAAGAGGATAATGAGAACTCTTTGGGATCGCTCGTAAATGGGATCCACTCATCTCCATCGACTGTGTACTCGGAGTCTAGCCAAAGAAGTTTACATGTGGAATGTTGACTGTCAATCGGTGCGCGAATGTTAAATTGTAAACTGCATTGAGAGTCAGACCGTCCAGCACTAAGCGAACAATGTCCCGAATGCTGGTCAACCAAACCCATGAAGTTATATTCCGAAAAACGGTAGCAACCTTATGAAAATAAGGGTAAAAATAAAGTCAAATCAAAATTGAGAATAAATAAATAAAAATAAATAAACAAACAAATAAACAAATAAACAAATAAATAAATAAATAAATAAACAAACAAACAAATAAACAAGTGAATAAATAAATAAATAAACAAATAAATAAACAAGTAAATAAATAGATAAACAAAAAAACAAATGAATAAATAAATAAACAAATAAACAAATAAACAAATAAATAAATAAACAAATAAATAAATAAATAAATGAACAAAAAACAAATAAACAAATAAATGAACAAAGAAAGAAAGAAAGAAAGAAAGAAAGAAAGAAAGAAAGAAAGAAAGAAAGAAAGAAAGAAAGAAAGAAAGAAAGAAAGAAAGAAAGAAAGAAAGAAAGAAAGAAAGAAAGAAAGAAAGAAAGAAAGAAAGAAAGAAAGAAAGAAAGAAAGAAAGAAAGAAAGAAAGAAAGAAAGAAAGAAAGAAAGAAAGAAAGAAATAGATCGCAAAGTATTGATAAAGTTGTCAGTTAATTTTCCGTTCATCGTTGCCTGAAATGCGTATTACCTTTATACGAATATCCCTTTGTGCAAGACGTTATATATTTCGATCCTAAATTTTTGTGAATCCAGTTTCTAGTTCTACGACCATCTCTTTCATTTCTTATAGAGTAATAAAAGATTCGACCTGGAAGAAATTGTGTGTTGCATTTCCAACGTTGTCCATTGTTTAATGCTTTACCATCACATTGTTCCAAGAAAAGATCTCCATTGTAAGTGAGACATTTCAGTGTTTTTAAGTTCACCAAAAACCCGTTTTTTGTCCACAACCAGCGACTAGAGATATCGTCGATAGCCCCACAGGGGACAATGGTGGTTTTCGTGAGTTTTGTGGATAGGCCTATGCATCCCCGTGAACCATCTTTGATATATTTAGCTGCTATAAAACGAGGATATCGTCATTCCAATACTTAGTTTATTGGTCAAATATATGTATATAAAAATGTGACTGCCCCAACCGGGAATCGAACCCGAGGTCTCCGAATCAACGCATCGGCGCTCTCTAACCACTGAGCTATTGAGACACGGTCGAAACAGTCAAACATCATATACATATTTATACATCGCGCCCCCCCGACTCTCATATCTCTACAGGGTGTATAATAAAAACGCGACCTTTAGAAATTAACCTATTGTTGTTAAGCACAAGATTTTATGCTCCTGGGAATTTAAAATAGCTTCTAATCGTATGAAGGAGCATAACTGCATAACAAATTGTCAAAGTACTAATTAGTCATATCATCAGTTCGAATAAAAATGGTTCAACTGACCACAGAGCAACGAGTTTTTACTGTTTTACATTATACCGAAACTCAATGTACTTACTCAATGTAAAAACTCGTTGCTCTGTGGTCAGTTGAAGCTATTTTAAATTCCCAGGAGCATAAAATCTTGTGCTTAACAACAATAGGTTAATTTATATGATACACCCTATACAGGAAGACACCGGCTCTTGTGTACAGGAGGCTTTACAACAATTTTCTTTAGATGAAGAGAGGATTTTAATTAATGATCAAATATATGTATATGAAAATTTGACGCATCCGAATCAGCTCATCGGCGCTCTCTAGCCACTGAGCTATTGATTCGTGAGTGTATATTTAAGATAGGACAGATCATGCGTTTCGTCGAATTCGACGGCGCGACCGATCAGATGATGACTTCTAAACCTTTCAATGATGTATAATATTCTGTGTCAGGTCAACACGACTACTGAAAAAGGGACCACCTATACACATTACTGATTTTGGCACTACACGCGGTCCTTAAGATGACATATTATGAAGGACACATGCTTCATGTCAAAGATAATACATATAAGTACATATCGCCACCTCCGCAGGTAACTTTGTGTCTTCCTAGCTGTAATTATGTTTTGTCCGACTGCTCTTTGTCTTCTTATAACTGCAATATTTTGGCCGAGCAAGAGAAATAAATAGGAATTACTAGGAAGTAGTAGTGTCACTAGGAAGACACGGAGTTCGGCCAAAACATTGCAGCTACACAGAGTTGCCTCATGCGGAGGAGGCTAATATACAGACGGTTGTGGACAGGAACTCTCGCCACTTTGAACAACCAATGGCGTTGATCTATGTTTTTCTGTTAAGTTAAACTGTACAACCAATACTTGTAATGTCGTAACCTTTTGACTTGTTGAATGTTAGAAACATCTTAGGATTACTAAAAGGTGGGCACTCATGAGAAAGTGTTTCTCAGCATATATTATGGCTATAAGAAAACAATGTATTGTCATCAATATGAGTGATAAAACGTGTTGTGCTGCGTATAGGCAGTGTAGAAATAGAAATCAAATATCTAAAAAGGTGGTCAGGTACTGCCGAAATAACGTCTAAGCATGTCTAACGTTTCGAGCGAAGGCCCTTCGTCAGAGAGTGAAACGTAAAGTCAAGTAAAGTTACATTTTCCTCTCTCTGACGAAGGGCCTTCGCTCGATATTTACACGCTATTTCGGCAGTACACCAACCTTTTTAGATATTTGATTTGTATTATCATCATTGAATGAAATTATGAAGTACGAATGTCCACGATGGATGCATTTTACATCCAAATCAAAGATATTTAGTGGACAAGAGTAACCACAACAACAATCATCACCGCGCGCTACAAACAACGTCACCGAGAATATTTTAAAGTTCTCGAGATTGAGTTAAACATTTAAAACGTTAAATCCGTTGCTTATGTTTAACAATGATAAACTCAGGTGCTTTGGAAGTTAACAACCTTATTCTATCTTATTCTATAAGCTTGAAGAAATCCCATTCACACTTCATTATATTCTAATCGATCTTTATCTAACCCCTTTCTCGTTTGCTTATAAGCATTAGCTTTCTACAAACGAAGGTATATATTTCTACTCGACTGTCGAGACCTTGTAGTTAAAATATAACTGAAAATTTTGCCTAAATGGGAGTGACAATTGAGCGGCAATATCGTGCCCGAATTAGTGCACACAATAATGTAAGAATCAAACAGAATTCAACACCACTCGAAGATATAAACGTTTGTAAAACAATGTTAATGTTATTTCAGCTGGTAATAACGATTATGGTATTACTAATATTGGTACGAATATTTTACCTTAGTGTATTTTTATATTTGCCAACAAAGAGGTTGACAGAACAATGTCAACGTTTAAGTCAAGTAATAGTGTTGTTCACTCAAATATGTCATGTTATAATGTTCGGCACTGTTGTTGAGAATTGCAAATGTCGGATGAAAATACTGACTCACAGTCACAATATATGTTTTCTAGCCCGTGTGTAACTAGCCCGTAATTCAGGCTGTACATGGGCTAAAATTTTCTCTATTCTCTCCCACAAACTACTGCCAAATGCCAAGTCTCTTTCAGGCAGCACTTCCTTGCGATAGAATATAACATTATATATACCTGAAGTATCTTCAATGATATGTTCGCTCTTCACGCATCTCCCAGATGATGAATCATCGTCGTCGTCGTCATCATTATCATCGTCATATATAAAGGTGTTATACCCACCAGAGCCAACACATTTACAATAACCATCATCACTACACGTAGAACCGTTCACATTTGGCCAGATTTCAGACCGAAACCTGTCTTGTTTACCACGAATAACATCTTGTGATAAACACCAGTGGGTCATTTTCATTTGTATCAATAACAGAACTGAGAAAATTTTAAACATTTTCTGACAACGCGTCTTGAATCATGCGAACGCTGATAATTACCTCAAAACAATGAACCTCATATAACTCTGGATATCTTTGTCTCTTTGATAATTGTTTTTAATTTCGGTAAATGTCCTCGCCTCTCTCCTTTATAAAAGACACTTACAAAATAACACTTTAAAAAATGTGCGCTGTGATTGGCTAAAATCCAGGTTTCTATACAGCTGTACAGTAACACAGAAATGTTCTCTCGACATTATTGAAGTCGAACGAAATATATACGTTGTCAAATTATCTGAAATTCTGATCTTTTTAGATAAAATTCCTGTATTTCTTGTCGAAGGAATTGCTTTGTCTTTCAAAATTCAGTCGCATTGACTGCCGTGAGTGATTTTTGAGCGAGTAGGGAGAATTTAGATTATCATATAATCTTAACAAATCAACCTTACAACAGACGTGTGTCTTTACAAATATTTAGCTCGAACGTGGCCGAGTCGAAGGTATGTCAAAGGTGCCGCAGGCTGCCACCATACGACCCATGTCTGACCACGGAGCACAGCTATGATCTAAGTGTTGATTTTACTGAGGGAGGAAAACCGGAAACCCCGCAGGAAAACCCTCGAAGCACGGGAGGGATCAACTAATCACTAATAAACTCTACTCACATGAATTCCAAGCTCGCGAATCAACACAAGGTTATTCTCAGATGGTCACCCATCCAAGTACTAACCCCGTCCGACCAGGCTTGACTTAGCGGTGAGTGACAGCGCCCTAATAGCGCACGCCACCCGTGCTCCCCATGTTATTGTGTATAAAAGAAATATATTTTATAAAATAAATATATGTTTCCGTGTTTCCAGTTATAGAAACACTCGTGAAAGTCGTATCGCAGTGGAGATTGTCTTCCGTTTCTTAATTCTTACAGCCTCAAAGACCCCTTCATATAGTATATAATAATACATTTTCTTTTGTTTGGCAACCTATATACGTATTTCAGATAGCGTTGCTTCCTGGTTACTACACAAAGTATATTCTCTGTTTTTTTCTTCTTGAATGAACCTTTTTAAAAGTATTATGTTTATTGAAAACTGAATATAAGCAATTCTTGTGAGGTCCTTTCGTCCAGTGATGAATCCAGCTTGATCTGGTAGGGGGTGCTGAGCGAGCGAAGTACTCAGGCCTGCGGTGTGGGGCGCGACCGAGACAGGGTGGAGCGCCGCTGAGGCATATGTACTTCTAGTACGTATTCCATATAAGGAAGTGACCGACGAGCAAATAGAAGGCATTGACGAGCAAATAGAAGGCATTAACGAACAAATACATGGCACTCGTACCAGCCCGCTGGATGTGGGATTATTAACACGTTACGATATGTTCGATTATCCGCTATTTTTAAGAAAACTACGTTCGCTAGCAGGATAAGCTGTACGCATATTGTAAACAGATAATTTATCTTTGTTTTAATATATATTGTAGCTTTGGGAGTTGATTATTTCTCAAGAAAACGTTCGTCGAAGAAAGCCGTGTTTTTGTTTACAAGATGGTATCCGTATTAGGAAAATTATATTTTGGCATGTTCGATTATCCGCGCTTTTAAAGAGAACTAAGTTAGCTATCGGGATAAAGCTGTACGCATGTTGTAAATAGATAATTTAACTTTCCTTTGATATATTCTATAGCTTTGGGGGTGGTTTATTTCTCAAGAAAACGTTTGCCAAAGGGTTAGGACCTTTGTTGTTTTGGGGTCGGTTACAATCCAATTAACAAGGAGGCTGGTACGAGGGTTGAACGTGTCAGCTATTTGCTCGTTAATTCACTCTATTTGTTCGTCAATGCCTTCTATTTGCGCTTCCTTATAAGGAATACGTACTAGATACCCCTATCCGCTGAGGGAGCTACGGCAGGGGATTGGGGACACACGCGTCGCATGCCACTGCAGCAAGACAATTTGAATTGTCTAACTATTGTACGTTATCATGCTATTATCTTATTTTGTCTCTATTTTATTTTTGTTTGACAATTACCTTGCCAAATCCATGGATTGGACAAGGCAATTGGCACTCCTCCTGCACCCCCCTGTAAATCCATCACTGCTTTCGTCACATAAATAGAGACGCGAGCCTTTTGCATAACCCACCATCACGCAAACGATTAAAGGACATTGGCAACAAAAATCAAGTTTGTCTAATATGAAAGAACTCGTAAAACGATAGAGTAACACCTTTTACACCTTTTCCGTATTTTACTTCGTTTTTTGAAATATTTCAGTTTGTTTGATATGTAAATGAGATGGTCTCTGACGTCAGGTGCAGGGTAGAAAATTTTCACTCATTAAAAAATGTCATATCTCAGTGATTGCTTACAACGTTCATTATCACGAGGAGTTATTATACGCACATTTTCATGTAAATTTGTGGAACAAACTTGAAGATGGAACTAATATTCTAATGTGTGAAAATTCTCTTCACTGCACCTGACGGACCATCTCATTTACATATCAAACAAACTGAAATATTTCAAAAACGAAGTAAAATACGGAAAAGTTGTAAGAGGTGTTACGCTCTCATTTTACGAGTTTTTTCATATTTGACAAACTTAATTTTTATTGCCAATGTCCTTGGAAATTCGTATGTGGTTCTCTGTAACAAAATAATATCCCCAATGATTATCTAGTTTATTTATTTTTTATAATTATTATATCCAAGCTCGTTTCGATTATTCCAAATAATACGATAGACAGGTTATTTGGACTGTAAAAAGCTGTTCGAAACCGGTTTTTCCCGCGCTTTTTCCCTGCGATTATCATGAAAGGCTTTGAGACTTTGTTTGGCTAAGTTTTTTATAGAATTAGATAATAAATGAGAGCTATAAACAGTTAGTACGGCTGTATATTTTATTCATTGTTTGTATTTTGACTCGAGGTAGATCAAATCTCTTCGCAGTAAAAGTCGACTAAAGACTTCTCTCCATGGGTTTTAATCTAAAAGCAAGGGTATTTCAAGGGTTTATAGAAAGCTTCAGCAACTCACGTCCTAGAACTACGGACTATACGCCGTATGTTTCGTATTTTTCCATGCTAAGGGAGTGGTCACCATTTATGAGGAGGGGGTGGGGGGTTGGCAAATGGGAAAAATAATAGTTGAAAACTTTTTTGGCCCCCCCTCAAAATTGACGGCAAACTTTCAAGACCCCCCTTGCCAAAAGTGGAAACTTTTCTGACCCCCTCCCCCTAATATCACTCATACATGGCAAATAAGCTATTTCATTTTGTTCATTATAAAATAAGTTGGCGTGCTCCGATTGGCTGGTCTCCAAGTATTTATGAAAGTATGAAGAAATGGCGTCAACTGGCCAGGAAAGCCCCTAAATTTAAGAAAATATACGATTTGCTTTTTTTGTTCTTTAATATGTTGATATACAAAAACATACCGCTCGTGTGATATTCAGCATTTACAAATGCATGTCGTGCTTTCACGATTCTAAACCTCAAACTTTTTTGACCCCCCTTCCATAGAGTAAAACTTTTTTGACCCCCCATAAATGGAAGTGAAACTTTGTTTGCCCCCCCTCCCATTTACCACCCCCCTCCCCCACTCCCTAAACAAAGAAAATGTATAATTTAAAATATCAAAAGTAAACTGTACAACACCTGAGGGTGTTTTCATGTTCTGATGACAATGTTGATCAACTGTAATTAGAACATCAATATTAGTAAGGACAGTTAGTAAACTTTACATCGTCTTTGTTCTACACAGACGTGACCTGAGCCTGAGGGTGTTTTCTTGTTCTGAGAACAATGTTGATCAACTGTTAGAACATCAACATTAGTAAGGCCAGTTAGTAAAGTTAAACATCGTCTTTGTTCTACAGTACAGACGTCACTGAAGGTGTTTTCATGTTCTGAGGACAATGTTGATCAACTGTTAGAACATCAACATTAGTAAGGCCAGTTAGTAAAGTTAAACATCGTCTTTGTTCTACAGTACAGACGTTACTGAAGGTGTTTTCATGTTCTGAGGACAATGTTGATCAACTGTTAGAACATCAACATTAGTAAGGACAGTTAGTAAAGTCAAACATCGTCTTTGTTCTACACAGACGTGACCTGAGTGTGTTTTCATGTTGTGAGGACAATGTTGATCAACTGTTAGAACATCAACATTAGTAAGGCCAGTTAGTAAAGTTAAACATCGTCTTTGTTCTACAGTACAGAGTACAGACGTTACTGAAGGTGTTTTCATGTTGTGAGGACAATGTTGATCAACTGTTAGAACATCAACATTAGTAAGGCCAGTTAGTAAAGTTAAACATTGTCTTTGTTATACACAGACGTGACCTGAGTGTGTTTTCATGTTCTGCGGAGGACAATGTTGATCAACTGTTAGAACATCAACATTAATAAGGCCAGTTAGTAAAGTTAAACTAGATGGATTTTTCAGAAACATTGAAGCTTACACACTGACAATTACATGCTCCGAACTTATTCAAATTTCTAATTATGATAATTTTGGGTGATTAACTCTTAGCTCTCGTCGACTCTCTTCCTGACTCTCTTCCTTCTTTGATGAGGATTTAAGAAATGCTGGCAGTCGAGATCCACTCTCCGAGAAACTATGTATAATGCCTTGATTTTATAGAAATGGAGTTTTGACTCCCGGCCCTACTCTCTGTGCCCCCCATGCAGTCTTATGCATGGCCGTATGCCAACCCGTCTAATTGATTAGTTTTTCTAATTAAAAGCGATACAATTCATTGCACTTCTAAAGTAAATGCATCAGTGTTAGCACAGACGATTGAGCAAGACGCTTGTTAGCAAAATCTTTCCGAAGGTAAGCAAGTGCATGCATTGTAATTGTTATCAGAATCGATTCTTACGTTAAACTGGGATGAGATCGGGGTTATTAGACTAGTGTAGTCCTCGTGTATAACTACACTATAATCCTGTTTATCTCATTCTGCCTGCCTGCATGCCTACGTTTCCGTCTCTTCCTACATGTTTATATTTGATGGTATACTACCCCGAATTCGACCACATTAACGTCTACTATATAGTATTCGCCCTATAGATGGTGGAGTTACTCGACGAAGTATGCGTTACACTGCATTGTCTGATTTTAGCCCCCTCCAAAAAAACCGACAGTAGGAGATATTGATAGGAATTTTAATTTGGAATCGGGTGAGGTTATATCGATGTTATATGAATGACGAAACAAATGAGGAAAAAGGCTTGATCAATCCAACAAAAAAGTTCCAAATTTGGATTCCTGAACCAAAATTTGTACGACACATTTGACGCACTAATTCTATAAATATTCATTGTTTGTATTAGATATTTCCCCTGGCTAAACTACATTGAATGCATAGAAATGGATAGATTTCAGGATTGATGAAATGATATAATTATAGGTCTTTTAATTAAGGATCGCAATGCATTTCGTTGTTGTTGTGTTCTCAGACTCAATTCACATAGTTCGTGTTCACCAAAGCGTTCTGTGAAACAAGACTTATTAACAAATCGGATTATGGTCACACATGAACAGCTATAAGGTTTAATTAAATTGGCTTGTACTTCCGCAGATGAAAATTGACCAACAGTATACGCCAACAGTATACGCCACAACAGTATACGCCACAGTCACAGACTTGTATATACCAATATGTCTATTACGCTATGTAGTACAGATAGATATCATATTAATGAGAAGACTTATAGATTATTGATATTATAATTTGATATTGCGACTTATTCAATATTGATATTGGTCCCGAGGAAAACAGTGAGATTTAATTATTTTATCATAGGTCTCGAGATAAACAGCGAAAGATAGCTTTACGAAATAAAAACACGTTTTTGCGATGCTAATTTGTCCAGCGAAAAAACGAAATACACCCAGAACAAGGTTTACCTCGAACACTTAGTCGTGGTTTGGTCATGGGTGATTGACATCTTCTTTCACCTTACCCGTTTGGTTGCTAAGGTGCAAGTTGTTGAGCGAGGGGGCGAAGGGGGCCTTGGAATCAGGTTAAGATCAAACGAGCCGTGATATCTTGGTGGTGAAGTTTGGGAAACGTTACACCACGGGCGGATAAGGAGGATGAGCACGCCATTTATCAATGAGGGAGGGTGTCAATACCGTAATACCGCACAAAAATTCCGAATATACCGTATCACCGCATAAGAAAAATTTAAATACCGCATACCGCTAAAAAACGAGGAAACAAAAAATTACTCGTTAAGCCTCGTTTCCATTTTGTCGCAAATGTCGCGACCAAGTCATGGTCGCTGATGCAATTTTCCCTTTCGTAAACGGTCGTTACCATCCCGAAGGGTCGTTACCATCCCAGCTCTCATAGAATGTTGTGTTCCCGCATACTTTGTTTGATGCGGTGACATGTTCGTCATGAAATTCAAAATATGTAAATATTTAGTATTTGGTCAGGAGAAGATCGAGCGTTCATGCAGAAGAAATTATACATGGCAAACTCTCACTGCATGACCAGTAAATTCGATTTTGTGATCGATAGTCACAACGTATATGTAGATACTTTCCAAAAGGCAAACGACGTTATTCGGGATTTCGAAATATCAATCGCAACAACGTATGCTTCGAGGTCAGTCAAAATATATTTGTCGACCGACAAAATATATTTGTCAACTGAAACTATTATATGCGCATTGCATATATGGACCACCGTAATATATAACCATAAATGTAGTTCTGCATTTGCCATAGAACATAGTTAATTCGTAAAGTCACTTACTAGTCATAGATGCTTTTCAATTAATAGGTGATAAATATAGGTGCGTACTGTATATAGGTAGTGTAGAAATACAAATCAAAATGTATGAAAAGGTTGGTGTACTGCCGAAATAGCGTGTAAGTTGTCTAACGTTTCGAGCGAAGGCTCTTCGTCAGAGAGTGAAACATGAAGTGAAATAATCACTCAGTTATTATTTCACTTTACGTTTCACTCTCTGACGAAGCGCCGCTCGAAACGTTAGACAACTTACACACTATTTCATAGACTTGCTTCAAATATGCTTCTTGGTTGTTTCGGGTTTGTTTAAATTTGTTTTTTTCAAAGAACTCGCCATATAGATGCTTGTAGTTGTTCGCTTTTTAGATAGCAATATTATGAAAGAACACGAGGAGCCGCGAAATAAAGTGTGCGGGAACCTTGGGACCACGAGGAATTTCACTTCGCTTACCCAACATTGGCTATGAGAGCTGGGATGGTAACGACCCTTCGGGATGGTAACGACCGTTTACGAAAGGGAAAATTGCGTCGCCAATGTATATTTATCCATGTGTGAATTTCAAAAGTAACATTCAAATGGATTTAACACCTGCATTCACTTTACTTACCCGTATGGTTGGTTAGGTGCAGACGGGGGGGGGGTACACCGACTTACCAGGCTTTTGTTATTACTTGGATTCAGGTCGGGATGCCCTGTTGTGATCTCCAATCTTGACCTGACCACCACCGTCTACACCTATCACACCGATTTTTATCGGTGGAAATGGCTTTTGATTACAGGGAGGGATGGTGGGCATTTTCGCAATCTGCTCGCTTGTCGTGCTACTGATGCTCTGCTATGTGAAGTCTTCGCTGTGCCGTCAGTGGGCGTAATGATCAGCCACGCGTGGTGTGCCTATCATATAGCCAGTCGCTTGCTCGCCCCAAGCCCTGCGCAGTTCATTAGTTGTTAACCTTGGTTATATACTAACCTCATTTAAATTATTCGGCTGCTAGCTATCTTGTAGAAGTTGGTTGAAAACATCAAAGGTCGCGAAGGTCAAGTTACATACCAGCAATACGGCTTTTGATTGGTGTTTAAAGTCTTTAAACAATTACGTAACAATAGCGTAGAGTCTGGCTGCTATTAATAGCTCAAAATGCGGACAAACAAACCAAATTTGACTCAGTAAAGAAATATATTTTGTTTCTTCTGATGTTTTGTTCATTTGAATTTGCAAAGATTCAGGAACTAAAGCCATCCGGGCCGCCCGCAGTGGTTCACAAACAAGCGAACCGCAACTGTTCAAATTGTCTTGAACATTAACCTCATAACGGCGCCCGAAGTCAGGATCGGACTCCAATTTCAACGTTTCCAAATAAATCTAGAGTTCACATGCAAATTATAGTTGTAACGATGCGATGCACTGCAATCAATTCGCCTATGAAAACAAAAACACAAGCGCGCAAAGCACTACCCTGACACTCACTCTTTAAGTACTTTTTATCAGAAAGCCATGCCAAAGGTTATGAATAAATAAAAAGCCCATACACGACGAGATAAGAACTTTAAATTGATCTACTTCTAGTTTTTATAATAATGATAATAATAAAAGACGTATTAGGAGCATTATACAATTGTCTCAATGCTCTTACAACAATATATTCTTAATGTTACTTATAAAACTAATTACAGTTTCATTACAAGATAAAGCCTATACTACATATATTACCACCATGAACAAAAAACTATTAATTTTAAAAAAGAAAAGTCTTAAGTGCTGACTTAAAACTACTTAACATTTCAAAGCTTCTAATTTCCTATGGTAATAAATTCCACAGTTTTGGTGCTGCAACCGAGAATGCTCTGTCTCCATGAGTCACCGTTTTGGATTTTGTCTCAAGCAGCAGATTTCGGTCAGATGATCTCAAATAACGAGTAGGTTTATATTTAGTTACAAATCAGTAATATAAACAGGCGCCTGGCCATGCAAAGCCTTGAAAGTAATTATTAATATTAGTAATTAATATTAATTACTAATAATAATACTAACTAATAACAACAATTAAAGTGCCCCTGCGACGAAATATCACATTACGTTTCCTGGCATTTTTTGTTACAAAACATCCTTTTAGGTTAATAAATGTTCGCATTTGCCAAAAAAATTGAACAACAAACATTCTATCACAAGAAATTTAACCTCCAAAGTCGCCCAAATTTTGTCCGCCATTGCTCAAACCTTTGTTCCAGACGAGCCCGCGATTCCACAGCAGAGTAGGTGATTATGACGTCAAAGACTCAACACGTGACAAAGCTTTATGGAAATTATACGAATTATACGACAAGTTACAATAGAAAGTTTTCCCCAAGTAGCTTTATATTCATATATAACTAGCCACGTGTTGAGTCTTTGACGTCACTTCCTCTAATCGCAACGTAAGCGTCCGGATGGCGGCCGTATAATCTCGTATAAAAACAGTCTGAAAAGGCGACTTCCCATGCTCGCAATTGCTTGAACTTTGGAAAGTTAAGTGAGAACACCATGCTCTTTACAAATATGTAAAAATTCGGGATACCAAAAATTTGAAAACAGGGGCACTTTAATAATTATTAATATTAACATTAGTAATTATTATTATACAGAACAACAGAGAGAGAGTTTCGTAAATAAAAGTCTAGCCATCATGCCGCCGTTTAAAAGAACTTCGTGTTTCATTTGGGAGTTTCTTCTGGCCGTGTTACAAGAAGATGAATGTTCTTCGACCATTTCCTGGACGAACGAATCCGATTTGGAGTTTGAAATCAAGGACATGGATGAATTGGCGAAACTTTGGGGCGTGTTACGAGGGAACCCAGCGATGGACAAAAAGACATTTTTTCGCGCTTTGAGATATTACTACAAAACAAATGTGATAACGAAGGTTAGTTGAAATATATTTAATAAATATATTTATATAATATTAAGAGAAATATATTTCAAAAATCTCTAATAGTTGATTAAATAACTCATTAATAAACGGAAAACATAAACGAAAATCAATTAGAGTTCCACTGCAATTGTAATGTAAGATGTTAGATTTAACAATGCTGGCTTTTATTTTATTTTATTTTTATTTTTATTTTTTTATTATCTATAATAGAAACAGTGGTATCTTACTTACCCGTAGGTAGCGTTTGCTAATCTAGGCGGGTCAGTTTCTAAATTTAAAGTTTTTAAATTTACAAAAAACAAACAAAAAAAAAGTCACAAAAAAAGTAAAAAAAAGTGAGATTTAGAAATACACGTATGCAACCTCGTTCCCAGGGCATTTTACCTCCACGGTGGAAGGTCGGCGAAAATGGCCCAGGGATCGGCTGGTCACATGACACCCAAAATTTCTGGGTGTTTGATATGATAATTGTTGTGGTCTTTGTTCCATTGCCTTTGTCTACTTTGTTGACCTGAATAATTGAGAAATATTCAATGCTCTTCAGAGTTGTTCATGTCAGCATTCGTCGGCATAAAAACAGCTAACAAGCTTAATAATCCACCATACATTCATGGTTATCTCTTACAAAAGGTATAAAGAAGCATATATCCAATTTAGTGAAAGCTATCACTTCAAATTTGCTGTAAAATTTGAAGACAGCATTCAGATTTAGATGAATAAATTATACTCGGCTGAATTAATTGACTAGTATGATTAGTTCTATGACAAGCCAATCGCATTATAGAATGGACCAGCCGATCCCAGGGTCATTTTCGCCGACCTTCCACCCAACATTTTGTTGAATTCAAAAATGGTGGGAAAACGTCCGTGTTTTTATACAGTTATAGAAAGACGACTTTTAGTTAATCAGAAAATACTTTTCAAAATGTTATGTTATAAAATTATATGAAATCCCAAACATGAGATAGGGATATTAATATTGTAATAATACTCTAAACGTGTTCATGAAAGTAACACAACTGATTCGCAATTTCTTGTTTTTTTTATGTAGATCAAATATCGCAAAAGAACATTTAAGTTCAATTATTTACCATGCCTACACTAGTATCCCTGCCGAAACGTATAGACCTCTTACATAATGGCACCCAAATGAAATATTCGTTTCTATTCATTTAAATTAGCCTTTCTGTCCTCGTTCGTGTGTCTGTAATTCCAAAGAATCTTCGCTTTGTAACGAGGCTAATTTGCATATCTTATTTGCATGTCTATGAGCTGGGAGACCCGGGTTCAAATCTTGGGTCGGACTACCACTCAGGGTCTTAAAAATAATTGAGATGAAAGTGCTACCTTTGCAATAATATCAGCAAATGGTAAGACTTTCGGGTCTTCTCGGATAACGACCTTAAATCGTAGGCCCTCGGTATCCCTATCAGTTGGGTTTTCCGTTCACCTAAGAGTGATAAACTGAATAGTCGAGCGCTTAAAAACATGAGCCTCTGGCTTGGAACTCTAAAGAAATCATACTCATACTCATGCATATAAAAGAATATTTAGACTGGCCGCTATTATGAAAGAGGTCTGTAGAAAAAAAATACAAAGATTTTAGAGCTTAGATGAGATAAAGTTTAGAGTGAATGGTTGCGATAAAAAAGTGGATTATTGCGACAGTTTGGAAAAGAAAGCTAAAAGATAAAGGGAAATGCATGGTACCGAGGCAAGCCATATCCAGTATGGAGGGAAAGGGCTAAAACGTATCACTCAAAAGGACCTTTCTGTTTTTGTTTGATCTTTATCTTTTGTTTGGTTGGTGTTAGCTACGGTTAGAGTTAGGTTTAAGGTTAGGATCAAGGTTAGGGTTAGCTAGGTTAGGGTTAGGATTACTAGTTCTTGAAAATGGGAATTCAGAATGAATTATGCAAATACAATTTGCTTTTCTTTTGATATTATTATAGCTATCGCTTACTTTGTGATTATTTTGATATTGTTATCACTATCACCGCGTAATATGTTGTAACGTGTAATATAATAGACAAATATACATACACTGATATATATGCATGTCGTTACAAGTACATACATGTACATACGATAGGATAAAAGGATAAATAAAAAATACTAAAATATTGAACATTGTTTTAATCACTAATATATAAATAACAGTATATTATATATAATGTATACTACTATGTCGTTATTAATCTATTCAACATTACCAGTCTCTCTAGTTCTTTGAAGGCGTTGTTCAAAGCCGTATCCGAATCGATGTCATCGAGATAATACGATGACGTCATCGATGGGTCAATGGCGTAATCGTTTCTTGTCTGTTAAACTAGCTGTTTCCGTAGCCATTGAATGTTGCCAAACATTCTCGTAGGATATTCCACAGTTTGTCTGTTCAGACTCGCTGTTTGAGTGTTCCTGCGTGGCCAGATCATCGTTGATAAACATGCTTTTGTATAATGACGATGATACATAACTCGTATCTATATCAACATTGTTTAACTGGTTGTTGTTGTTGTTGCTGTTGTTGTTGCTGTTGTTGTTGTTGTTGTTGTTGTTGTTGTTGTTGTTGTTGTTGTTGTTGTTGTTGTTGTTGATTTCTATATTTCCATATCCTGGATGACCAGCTAAATAATTACTTTTTACACAACCACCACTTCTCATATCACTAAAACTATTACCATTATAACCACCATTGTTGCTACCATTTAAATTACTATTATAATCGATGAAACTATTACTCATATAACTACTACTACTAGTATTATCCTGATTTTGAAACCGATTGATTTTATCATGAAATAACTTTGAATCGCTCGTTTGTTCTTGCGTTGCATCCTCCCGTCTTTCTACCAATAGATTTTCCAAAGGCATGTCGTTTTCATCTTTACCATCCAAACGCGTAAGCGCTTCATCGTTGGCGGTCTTCTCAAATTCCTGAGTGCCATCAAGTTCGAGATCATCGCCAAGATCTAGATCTGGCTCTCTGTGTGTTTCATGTTCTTTCTGCTTGAGCGCATCAAATTTAACGAAACGGTACACAGCTTTTCGTCTAGGGACCTGAGTGGAAAATTGCGAATGGTTTACTGTTAGTAATCAGGGGAAACATGAGATATACAGTGTGTATATCTCATACATAGAAAATTAATTATTATTATATTTTTTTGTATCGTGAGCGGGCGGAATTCTAGCCTTTCCTGCAACCTGATTGGATGCAGCAGCGGGCGGAATTTTACGATATTTTGACCACGGTCACGGAATCCTAAATGCTAAAATTTTTTATCGTGATTTTTGCTTCGTTATCAACTGAAAAATGGAAAACTAATACAGAATTTGATTCAACTAAGCTGGAAATAACTATATTATACAAAGTATTTTGGTTTGTTTTTCTTTCCTTATCCAAATAATGCAGTTTTACCGAACTAAAGTAACTCACGTCTTTTACCTTGTATAATAAAAAAATTAATATGTTATTTACCGTTTTTGGTCTCAATTTTCCGTGTTTTACTTCATTTTTGAAATATTTCAGTTTGTTTGATATGCAAATGAGATGGTCTCTGACGTCAGATTCCAGCGTAGAGAATTTTCACTCATTAAAATATTAGTTACATCTTCAAGTTTGTTCCACAAATTTACTTGAAAATGTGCGTATATAATAACTCCTCATGATAATGAACGTTATAAACTTAGCAATCACTGAGATATATGACATAAAGTGTGAAAATTCTCTACCCTACACATGACGTCAGAGACCATCTCATTTACATATCAAACAAACTGAAATATTTCAAAAACGAAGTAAAATACCGAAAAGTTGTAAAAGATGTTACTCTATCATTTTACGAGTTCTTTCATATTAGACAAACTTATTTTTTTGTTGCCAGTAAGATATGGAAGAGTTGTGAAAGAGCTTCGTGTATAAATATTAAAATAAATAAATAAATAAATATAATCCATACCTTAACGAGCAGTTTCTTTTTGTAATAATATCTCATTGCTCTTCCTAACTTGATTTTATCCATCTGTGGTCGGCCTTTCACGTTTCCCCAAAGCTTCGCTATCTCGCCTTGATCTTTCAAGACAAACTCGCCTCTTTCTCGATTCAACCAAGAAATGGCTGGATAAGATTCTTTCCCTTCCAGTAACTGCAGGAGGAATTCCCAAAGATATAATGTTGTTCTCGGTCGTACGGTTGGCATAATTACTGGAAATTTCTGGATTCGGTTGTTTTCTGGTTGTAGTAATTTCTAGAAATTAAAGAACATTATAATGGTCAAAAAGTGGAACATTAAATGCTTCAGGTGTATAATTATTATTAAAAATGAAACCTTTATGTAATTAGGAAAACACTAGCAGATGAATCTATTCTCCCTAGTTTCCCTGAAGATGATACATGTTTGAAGATTAAGTATCCATAATAGGTTCCAAGAATTCTCTTACACAAGACGCAGCTCTCTCGAAGACACATTCTTGTTTACAAACCCCTAAATAATTACTTATGCGAACCATTCCAAGATTACTTCACTTTAATATTAAGTCACGATTATGGCACAAGGAATAACAATTGCATCATACAGATTGCCTAAAATAAAACTTGCTTCATGTAGAAAAGCTTTCTTCCGTATAGGAGCTGTAACATTTAATAATCTCCCTACTTCAATTATATAAGTGTATCTACTTTGAACGATTTGGTTATTTTTCTCCATCCTAAATATTTTTTATCACCTATGCTCACATTATTTTATTTATTCTCTTGTTATATTAACACTTAGTTACTTGTTCTATATATTATCTTCTGTCTATAGTTTTAAATTTGTAATTGAACTCAGTAGTCAGGACTCTTAATGATACCAGTAATTCATATACTGATAAGATTATCCTGAATAAAGATCACTCTCGATTTTTACTCTCGATTTTGATTGGTTGTTCTAGCATACAGATAATTCACGTTATCCTGCAGCTTTGACGTCATACCTACAGATAATAGCTTGCTAGTTGTTGTTGTTGTTGTTGTTGTTGTTGTTGTTGTTGTTGTTGTTGTTGTTGTTGTTGTTGTTATCCGAGTTGATAACTCAAAAATATCGAAGGTAGTCCTACTTAAAGCGATGTTCGAAAGTTCGATGTCCTCTATTTCGACATTTTATCAACATTTCAGTATTTTATTTATTCATTTATTTATTTAGCTTCGCCTCTTAAAAATACATAGAATAAGCAGGGTCACCACAACAGTTAAACACCAATTACAGTGGGCCCTTACAGTTACAAATATCCTAAAATACCCTAAAATAATCAACTAATAACAGCAAGTTATGGGTTCAGACTTTCAGTGAGGCTTCGCGATGTGTTGCACTTTAGGTAGACAGTTTTCCTAGTTCGAGGATCGTCAACATTGTAACAGGATAATAGAGCATTATTATAATAGTATAATAGTGATTTCTTAAATTTTTTAAAGTTTAAATAATCTAGCTCTTTACATTATTTTGTTTCGCTTTTAACTAACACTGCCAACGCAGGCCGGATTAGCTCTACTCTTTCAGTTAGTCATGCATCGTGAAACCTGTCATGTATACGGAAATAAGCATGCACTAGTTATGTTAATCCAGTAGACTATTAACATGGGTTAACAGTAATGTTAACTATTTATGTGCTAAGTAACCGTTTGGAAACAGTCAGTAATTCAGTTGAAAGTCAGGAATTAAAGTTACAGACACGGAAGATAGATAATTAGGCCTGGTTCAAACGTCGAATTTATCATGTGATCAAATACATATTTGACAAAATTCGACACAGTCGGTTTCAAACGTGACGACTTTCAAACGTGATACTGAGATCGATACTGAGTGATAACCTTACTATAATTATATAAATATGAGCCAACACATCACGTTGTATTCTTGTATACCTAAGGCATAAGATAGATTCGACGTATCGTATGAGAAGCAAAGCGGTCGAACTTATTGTGATCAACCGTAGTTAAATAAGTCGAACTTAATTGTTTCATAATTGAACTTTTGAATTGAACACATACTTATCAAACAGAGCAACTAATAATATGTGTTAACAAGTATATATATATATAAATATATATCGGTGTTGTAGACGTGGTTTCAATTCAGTAAAATATGTGTAAAATATGCAAAATATGCATACTTTTATATATATACATATATGTATATATTTCTACATATATATGTGTTGTGGGACCAATAATTGAAACTTCTTGTTGCTACTTATATATGTAGCCCTATTATTATATAGATAGATAGATAACTTTATTTCACCTCGGTTATATGAAGCTGGTTAGGCCATATGATCTGGTTAGGCCATATGATGTTAGGCCATATGATGGTTAGGTTATATGAAGCTGTGGTCCTAACTTATATAGTTTCACGTATGTTTGACGCAAAGTTCGAAGGTGCAGCCTAGCTAATACCAACTCCACCAATTAAAGCTGTACTACAACACACTCCTTGCGACAAACTCCCTAAATAAAGAAAATGTATAATTTTAAATCTCAAAAGTAAACTTGACATCGTCTTTGTTCTACACAGACGTCACCTGAGCGTGATTTCATGTTCTGAGGACAATGTTGATCAACTGTTAGAACATCAACATTAGTAAGGCCAGTTAGTAAAGTTAAACATCGTCTTTGTTCTACACAGACGTCACCTGAGAGTGATTTCATGTTCTGAGGACAATGTTGATCATCAACTAGAACATCAACATTAGTAAGGCCAGTTAGTAAAGTTAAACGTTGACTAGTGAGCATGATTGGATGGATTTTTCAGAAACTTTGAAGCTTACACAATACACACTATAATAGCGTAGAGTCTGGCTGCTATGAATAGCTCAAAAAGCGGACAAACAAACCAAATTTGACTCACAAATGATTGCAAATGAACTATTTCTTTTGTTATGGCCGCAAGAATTATGGGTAAAAGCGGACAAACATCGGTACTGACGTCATCTCGACTGAGCGCTATTACATGCTCCGAACTTATTCAAATTTCTAATAATGATAATTTTGGGCGATTAACTCTTAACCTCTACCATGAACCTCTCGTCGACTCTCTTCCTTGTTTGATGAGGATTTAAGAAATGCTGGCATTCGAGATCCACTCTCCGAGAAACTATGTATAATGCCTTGATTTTATAGAAATGGAGTTTGGACTCCCGGCCCTATACTCTCTGTATCCCCCATGCAATCTTATGCATGGCCGTATGCCAACCGGTCTAATTGATGAGTTTTTCTAATTAAAAGCGATACAATTCATTGCACTTCTAAAGTAAATGCATCAGTGTTAGCACAGACTCCGATTGAGCAAGACGCTTGTTAGCAAAATCTTTCCGAAGGTAAGCAAGTGCATGCATTGTAATTGTTATCAGAATCGATTCTTACGTTAAACTGGGATGAGATCGGGGTTATTAGACTAGTGTAGTCCTCGTGTGTAACTACACTTTAATCCTGTTTATCTCATTCTGCCTGCCGGCATGCCTACGTATACGTCTCTTCCTACATGTATATGTTTATATTTGATGGTATATACCACTCCAAATTCGACCACATTAACGTCTACTATATAGTATTCGCCCTATAGATGGTGGAGTTACTCGACGAAGTTTTGCGTTAGACTGCATTTTCTAATTTTAGTCCCCTCCAAAAAAACAATAGCAGGAGATATTGATAGGAATTTTGATTTGGAATCGGGTGAGGTTATATCGATGTTATGTGAGTGACGAACAAATGAGGAAAAATGCTTGATCAATCCAACAAAAAAGTTCCAAATTTGGATTCCTGAACCAAAATTTGTACGACACATTTGACGCACTAATTCTATAAATGTTCATTGTTTGTATTAGATATTTCCGCTGGCTAAACTACATTGAATGCATAGAAATGGATAGATTTCAGGATTGATGAAATGATATATTTATAGGTCTTTCAATTAAGGATCGCATGCATTTCGTTGTTGTTATGTTATTAGAATAATTTAAAGAGTCATTATTTCTTAAACAACTCAATTCACATCGTTCGTGTTCACCAAAGCGTTCTGTGAAACAAGACTCATTAACAAATCGGGTTATGGTCACACATGAACAGCTATAAGGTATAATTAAATTGGCTTGTCAGTGCTTCTGCAGATGAAAATTGATCATATAAATGTAATCATTTTCAACAGTATACGCCACAGTCACAGACTTGTATATACCTATATGTCTATTACGCTATGTAGTACAGATAGATATCATATTAATGAGAAGACTTATAGATTATTGATATTATAATTGATATTGCGACTTATATTGGTCCCAAAGAAAACAGTGAGATTTAATTATTTTATCATAGGTCTCGAGATAAACAGCGAAAGATAGCTTTACGAAATAAAAACACGTTTTTGCGATGCTAATTTGTCCAGCGAAAAAACGAAATAATCCCGAACAAGGTTTACCTCGAACACTTAGTGGTGGTTTGGTCATGGGTGATTGACATCTCCTTTCACCTTACCCGTTTGGTTGCTAAGGTGCAAGCTGTTGAGCGAAGGGGGGCCTTGGATTCAGGTTAAGATCAAACGAGGTGATATCTTGGTGATGAAGTTTGGGAAACGTTACACCACGGGCGGATAAGGATCAGGATGAGCACGCCATTTATCAATGAGGGAGGGTGTCAATACCGTAATACCGCACAAAAATTCCGAATATACCGCATCACCGCATAAGAAAAATTTAAATACCGCATACCGCCAAAAAACGAGGAAACAAAAAATTACTCGTTAAGCCTCGTTTCCATTTTGTCGCAAATGTCGCGACCAAGTCATGGTCGCTGATGCAATTTTCCCTTTCGTAAACGGTCGTTACCATCCCGAAGGGTCGTTACCATCCCACCCGCATACTTTGTTTGATGCGGTGACATGTTCGTCATGAAATTCAAAATATGTAAATATTTAGTATTTGGTCAGGAGAAGAGCGTTCATGCAGAAGAAATTATACATGGCAAACTCTCACTCCTGGACCAGTAAATTCGATTTTGTGATCGATAGTCACAACGTATATGTAGATACTTTCCAAAAGGCAAACGACGTTATTCGGGATTTCGAAATATCAATCGCAACAACGTATGCTTCGAGGTCAGTCAAAATATATTTGTCGACCGACAAAATATATTTGTCAACTGAAACTATTATATGCGCATTGCATATATGGACCACCGTAATATATAACCATAAATGTAGTTCTGCATTTTGCCATAGAACATAGTTAATTCGTAAAGTCACTTACTAGTCACAGATGCTTTTCAATTAATAGGTGATAAAACGTGTTGTGCTGCGTATAGGCAGTGTAGAAATACAAATCAAAATGTATGAAAAGGTTGGTGCACTGCCGAAATAGCGTGTAAGTTGTCTAACGTTTCGAGCGAAGGCTCTTCGTCAGAGAGTGAAACATGAAGTGAAATAATCACTCAGTTATTATTTCACTTTACGTTTCACTCTCTGACGAAGGGCCGCTCGAAACGTTAGACAACTTACACACTATTTCATAGACTTGGGCCCGGCTTCAAATATGCTTCTTGGTTGTTTCGGGTTTGTTTAAATTTGTTTTTTTCAAAGAACTCGCCATATAGATGCTTGTAGTTGTTCGCTTTTTAGATAGCAATATTATGAAAGAACACGAGGAGCCGCGAAATAAAGTGTGCGGGAACCTTGGGACCACGAGGAATTTCACTTCGCTTACCCAACATTGGCTATGAGAGCTGGGATGGTAACGACCCTTCGGGGTGGTAACGACCGTTTACGAAAGGGAAAATTGCGTCGCCGATGTACATTTATCCATGTGTGAATTTCAAAAGTAACATTCAAATGGATTTAAATTATTCGGCTGCTAGCTATCTTGTAGAAGTTGGTTGAAAACATCAAAGGTCGCGAAGGTCAAGTTACATACCAGCAATACGGCTTTTGATTGGTGTTTAAAGTCTTTAAACAATTACGTAACAATAGCGTAGAGTCTGGCTGCTATTAATAGCTCAAAATGCGGACAAACAAACCAAATTTGACTCAGTAAAGAAATATATTTTGTTTCTTCTGATGTTTTGTTCATTTGAATTTGCAAAGATTCAGGAACTAAAGCCATCCGGGCCGCCCGCAGTGGTTCACAAACAAGCGAACCGCAACTGTTCAAATTGTCTTGAACATTAACCTCATAACGGCGCCCGAAGTCAGGATCTGACTCCAATTTCAACATTTCCTAATAAATCTAGAGTTCACATGCAAATTATAGTTCTAACGATGCGATGCACTGCAATCAATTCGCCTATGAAAACAAAAACACAAGCGCGCAAAGCACTACCCTGACACTCACTCTTTAAGTACTTTTTATCAGAAAGCCATGCCAAAGGTTATGAATAAATAAAAAGCCCATACACGACGAGATAAGAACTTTAAATTGATCTACTTCTAGTTTTTATAATAATGATAATAATAAAAGACGTATTAGGAGCATTATACAATAGTCTCAATGCTCTTACAACAATATATTCTTAATGTTACTTATAAAACTAATTACAGTTTCATTACAAGATAAAGCCTACTACATATATTACCACCATGAACAAAAAACTATTAATTTTAAAAAAGAAAAGTCTTAAGTGCTGACTTAAAACTACTTAACATTTCAAAGCTTCTAATTTCATTTTTTGTTACAAAACATCCTTTTAGGTTAATAAATGTTCGCATTTGCCAAAAAAATTGAACAACAAACATTCTATCACAAGAAATTTAACCTCCAAAGTCGCCCAAATTTTGTCCGCCATTGCTCAAACCTTGTTCCAGACGAGCCCGCGATTCCACAGCAGAGTAAGGTGATTATGACGTCAAAGACTCAACACGTGACAAAGCTTTATGGAAATTATACGAATTATACGACAAGTTACAATAGAAAGTTTTCCCCAAGTAGCTTTATATTCATATATAACTAGCCACGTGTTGAGTCTTTGACGTCACTTCCTCTAATCGCAACGTAAGCGTCCGGATGGCGGCCGTATAATCTCGTATAAAAACAGTCTGAAAAGGCGACTTCCCATGCTCGCAATTGCTTGAACTTTGGAAAGTTGAGTGAGAACACCATGCTCTTTACAAATATGTAAAAATTCGGGATACCAAAAATTTGATCACAGGGGCACTTTAATAATTATTAATATTAATATTAGTAATTATTATTATACAGAACAACAGAGAGAGAGTTTCGTAAATAAAAGTCTAGCCATCATGCCGCCGTTTAAAAGAACTTCGTGTTTCATTTGGGAGTTTCTTCTGGCCGTGTTACAAGAAGATGAATGTTCTTCGACCATTTGCTGGACGAACGAATCCGATTTGGAGTTTGAAATCAAGGACATGGATGAATTGGCGAAACTTTGGGGCGTGTTACGAGGGAACCCAGCGATGGACAAAAAGACATTTTTTCGCGCTTTGAGATATTACTACAAAACAAATGTGATAACGAAGGTTAGTTGAAACTATTTAATAAATATATTTATATAATATTAAGAGAAATATATTTTAAAAATCTCTAATAGTTGATTAAATAACTTAATAAACGGAAAACATAAACGAAAATCAATTAGAGTTACAGCTGCAATTGTAATGTAACATGTTAGATTTAACAATGCTGGCTTTTATTTTATTTTATTTTTTATTATTTTTATTATCTATAATAGAAACAGTGGTATCTTACTGACCCGTAGGTAGCGTTTGCTAATCTAGGCGGGTCAGTTTCTAAATTTAAAGTTTTTAAATTTACAAAAAACAAACAAAAAAAAAGTCCAGAAAATGGCCCAGGGATCGGCTGGTCACATGACACCCAAAATTTCTGGGTGTTTGATATGATAATTGTTGTGGTCTTTGTTCCATTGCCTTTGTCTACTTTGTTGACCTGAATAATTGAGAAATATTCAATGCTCTTCAGAGTTGTTCGTGTCAGCATTCGTCGGCATAAAAACAGCTAACAAGCTTAATAATCCACCATACATTCATGGTTATCTCTTACAAAAGGTATAAAGAAGCATATATCCAATTTAGTGAAAATTTGAAGACAGCATTCAGATTTAGATGAATAAATTATACTCGGCTGAATTAATTGAGTTCTATGACAAGCCAATCGCATTATAGAATGGACCAGCCGATCCCAGGGCCATTTTCGCCGACCTTCCACCCAACATTTTGTTGAATTCAAAAATGGTGGGAAAACTTCCGTGTTTTTATACAGTTATAGAAAGACGACTTTTAGTTAATCAGAAAATACTTTTCAAAATGTTATGTTATAAAATTATATGAAATCCCAAACATGAGATAGGGATATTAATATTGTAATAATACTCTAAACGTGTTCATGAAAGTAACACAACTGATTCGCAATTTCTTGTTTTTTTTATGTAGATCAAATATCGCAAAAGAACATTTAAGTTCAATTATTTACCATGCCTACACTAGTAACCCTGCCGAAACGTATAGACCTCTTACATAATGGCACCCAAATGAAATATTCGTTTCTATTCATTTAAATTAGCCTTTCTGTCCTCGTTCGTGTGTCTGTAATTCCAAATAATCTTCGCTTTGTAACGAGGCTAATTTGCATATCTTATTTGCATGTCTATGAGCTGGGAGACCCGGGTTCAAATCCTGGGTCGGACTACCACTCAGGGTCTTAAAAATAATTGAGATGAAAGTGCTGCCTTTGCAATAATATCAGCAAATGGTAAAACTTTCGGGTCTTCTCGGATAACGACCTTAAATCGTAGGCCCTCGGAATCCCTATCAGTTGGGTTTTCCGTTCACCTAAGAGGCATGTTGTAAAACATGGACTGTACTGTACTGGACTGGACTGGACTGATAAAACATGGACCGATAAAACATGGACTGATAAAACATGAACTGATAAAACATGGACTGGTAAAACATGGACTGATAAAACATGGACTGATAAAACATGGACTGGTAAAACATGGACCGATAAAACATGGACTGGTAAAACATGGACTGGTAAAACATGGACTGGTAAAACATGGACTGATAAAACATGGACTGGTAAAACATGAACTGATAAAACATGGACCGATAAAACATGGACTGGTAAAACATGGACTGGTAAAACATGGACTGGTAAAACATGGACTGATAAAACATGGACTGATAAAACATGGACTGGTAAAACATGGACTGGTAAAACATGGAGGGTTAGGATCTTTGTTGTTTTGGGGTTAGCGATTATTTGTTAATGTAGACATCATACATTCACAGCGACACGTTACATGTTTTACCAGTTCATGTTTTATAACAAATAATCGCTAACCCCAAAACAACAAAGATCCTAACCCTCCATGTTTTACCAGTCCATGTTTTATCAGTCCATGTTTTACCAGTCCATGTTTTATCAGTCTATGTTTTATCAGTCCATGTTTTATCAGTCCAGTCCAGTCCAGTCCAGTACAGTCCAGTCCATGTTTTATCAGTCCATGTTTTATCAGTCCATGTTTTATCAGTCCAGTCCAGTCCAGTACAGTCCAGTCCATGTTTTACAACATGCCCACCTAAGAGTGATAAACTGAATAGTCGAACGCTTAAAACATGAGCCTCTGGCTCGGATAAATAGGGCAACCTTATCCTGCGTGATTGACTCTAAATAAACCATACTCATACTCATGTATATAAAAGAATATTTAGACTGGCCGCTATTATGAAAGAGATCTGAAGAAAAAAATATACAAAGATTTTAGAGCTTAGATGAGATAAAGTTTAGAGTGGATGGTTGCGATAAAAAAGTGGATTGTTGCGACAGTTTGGAAAAGAAAGCTACAAGATAAAGGGAAATGCATGGTGGGAAATGGCTAAAACGGATCACTCAAAAGGACCTTTCTGTTTTTGTTTGGTCTTTATTTTTTGTTTGTTTAGGGTTAGCTACGGTTAGGGTTAGCTAGGTTAGGATTAGGATTAGGGTTACTAGTTCTTGAAAATGGGAATTCAGAATGAATTATGCAAATACAATTTGCTTTTCGTTTGATATTGTTATAGCTATCGCTTACTTTGTGATTATTTTGATATTGTTATCACTATCACCGCGTAATATGTTGTAACGTGTGATATAATAGACAAATATACATATACACTGATATATATGCATGTCCATACAAGTACATAGATGTACATACGATAGGATAAAAGGATAAATAAAAAATACTAAAATATTGAACATTGTTTTAATCACTAATATATAAATAACAATATATTATATATAATGTATACTACTATGTCGTTATTAATCTATTCAACATAACCAGTCTCTCTAGTTCTTTGAAGGCGTTGTTCAAAGCCGTATCCGAATCGATGTCATCGAGATAATAAGATGACGTCATCGATGGGTCAATGGCGTAATCGTTTCTTGTCTGTAAACTAGCTGTTTCCGTAGCCATTGAATGTTGCCAAACATTCTCGTAGGATATTCCACAGTTTGTCTGTTCAGACTCGCTGTTTGAGTGTTCCTGCGTGGCCAGATCATCGTTGATAAACATGCTTTTGTATAATGACGATGATACATAACTCGTATCTATATCAACATTGTTTAACTGGTTGTTGTTGTTGTTGTTGTTGTTGTTGTTGTTGTTGTTGTTGTTGTTGTTGTTGTTGTTGTTGCTGCTGCTGCTGCTGTTGTTGTTGTTGTTGTTGTTGTTGCTGTTGTTGTTGATTTCTATATTTCCATATCCTGGATGACCAGCTAAATAATTACTTTTTACACAACCACCACTTCTCATATCACTAAAACTATTACCATTATAACCACCATTGTTGCTACCATTTAAATTACTATTATAATCGATGAAACTATTACTCATATAACTACTACTACTACTAGTATTATCCTGATTTTGAAACCGATTGATTTTATCATGAAATAACTTTGAATCGCTCGTTTGTTCTTGCGTTGCATCCTCCCGTCTTTCTACCAATAGATTTTCCAAAGGCATGTCGTTTTCATCTTTACCATCCAAACGCGTAAGCGCTTCATCGTTGGCGGTCTTCTCAAATTCCTGAGTTCCATCAAGTTCGAGATCATCGCCAAGATCTAGATCTGGCTCTCTGTGTGTTTCATGTTCTTTCTGCTTGAGCGCATCAAATTTAACGAAACGGTACACAGCTTTTCGTCTAGGGACCTGAGTGGAAAATTGCGAATGGTTTACTGTTAGTAATCAGGGGAAACATGAGATATACAGTGTGTATATCTCATACATAGAAAATTAATTATTATTTATTTTTTTTGTATCGTGAGCGGGCGGAATTCTAGCCTTTCCTGCAACCTTGATTGGATGCAGCAGCGGGCGGAATTTTACGATATTTTGACCACGGTCACGGAATCCTAAATGCTAAAAAATTTTATTGTGATTTTTGCTTCATTATTAACTGAAAAATGGAAAACTAATACAGAATTTGATTCAACTAAGCTGGAAATAACTATATTATACAAAGTATTTTGGTTTGTTTTTCTTTCCTTATCCAAATAATGCAGTTTTACCGAACTAAAGTAACTCACGTCTTTTACCTTGTATAATAAAAAAATTAATATGTTATTTACCGTTTTTGGTCTCAATTTTCCGTGTTTTACTTCATTTTTGAAATATTTCAGTTTGTTTGATATGCAAATGAGATGGTCTCTGACGTCAGATTCCAGTGTAGAGAATTTTCACTCATTAAAATATTAGTTACATCTTCAAGTTTGTTCTACAAATTTACTTGAAAATGTGCGTATATAATAACTCCTCATGATAATGAACGTTGTAAACTTAGCAATCACTGAGATATATGACATAAACTTTGAAAATTCTCTACCCTGCACAAGACGTCAGAGACCATCTCATTTACCTATCAAACAAACTGAAATATTTCAAAAACGAAGTAAAATACCGAAAAGTTGTAAAAGATGTTACTCTATCATTTTACGAGTTCTTTCATATTAGACAAACTTAATTTTTTGTTGCCAATGTCCTTAACTCTTTCCTGTCCGGCTGAAAAACATCCAAAATTGAACTACCTCTTTGTTCTATTGATATCTCGGGAAATATTCATAACTGTTGCGAAACCTATACTTTTTCTGAAAGCCCAATAAACCGGCTGTTACCAATGCTTTTGAATTTTCCGAACAAGACACATTTGTTAATATAAATTAGCATTAATTATCATAAATCAGGTTGAAAAAATTAAATTAAATTTTTCTAGAAAAGGCCATCTTGCACGCCCGCGTAGCATCTTGAAAACTCAAAATGCCACCTTATGAAATCAAATCAAACTTGGCGTGTGAGTGGATCTCATGTGTCTGGCGCTTGTCGAATTTCAATTTTTAATCTTGCGTTACCGTGTGCCGTGTTTTTCGATTGACGACTTCGGGGGTCTTCTATGACCCCTTTTGACTGTGCCGGACTGGAAAGAGTTAAATAATATTTCAAGAACGAAGTAAGATATGGAAGAGTTGTGAAAGAGCTTCGTGTATAAATATTAAAATAAATAAATAAATAAATAAATAAATAAATATTAAAATAAATAAATAAATATAATCCATACCTTAACCAGCAGTTTCTTTTTGTAATAATATCTCATTGCTCTTCCTAACTTGATTTTATCCATCTGTGGTCGGCCTTTCACGTTTCCCCAAAGCTTCGCTATCTCGCCTTGATCTTTCAAGACAAACTCGCCTCTTTCTCGATTCAACCAAGAAATGGCTGGATAAGATTCTTTCCCTTCCAGTAACTGCAGGAGGAATTCCCAAAGATATAATGTTGTTCTCGGTCGTACGGTTGGCATAATTACTGGAAATTTCTGGATTCGGTTGTTTTCTGGTTGTAGTAATTTCTAGAAATTAAAGAACATTATAATGGTCAAAAAGTGGAACATTAAATGCTTCAGGTGTATAATTATTATTAAAAATGAAACCTTTATGTAATTAGGAAAACACTAGCAGATGAATCTATTCTCCCTTGTGTCCCTGAAGATGATACATGTTTGAAGATTAAGTATCCATAATAGATTCCAAGAATTCTCTTACACAAGACGCAGCTCTTCTCGAAGACACATTCTTGTTTACAAATCCCTAAATAATTATTTATGCGAACCATTCCAAGATTACTTCACTTTAATATTAAGTCACGATTATGGCACGAGGAATAACAATTGCATCATACGATTACCTAAAATAAAACTTCATGTAGAAAAGCTTTCTTCCATATAGGAGCTGTAACATTTAAAGATCTCCCTACTTCAATTATAGAAGTGTATCTACTCCATCCTAAATATTTTTTGTTACCTATGCTCACATAATTTTATTTATTCTCTTGTTATATTAACACTTAGTTAGTACTTGTTCTATATATATTATCTTCTGTCTAATTTTAAATTTGTAATTGAACTCAGTCAGGACTCTTAATGATACCAGTAATTAATATACTGATAAGATTATCCTGAATAAAGATCACTCTCGATTGTTACTCTCGATTTTGATTGGTTGTTCTAGCATACAGATAATTCACGTTATCCTGTAGCTTTGACGTCATACCTACAGATAATAGCTTGCTAGTTGTTGTTGTTGTTGTTGTTGTTGTTGTTGTTGTTGTTGTTGTTGTTATTGTTGTTGTTGTTGTTGTTGTTGTTGTTATCCGAGTTGATAACTCAAAAATATCGAAGGTAGTCCTACAGCGATGTTCGAAAGTTCGATGTCCTCTATTTCGACATTTTATCAACATTTCAGTATTTTATTTATTCATTTATTTATTTAGCTTCGCCTCTTAAAAATACATAGAATAAGCAGGGTCACCACAACAGTTAAACACCAATTACAGTGGGCCCTTACAAATATCCTAAAATACCCTAAAATAATCAACTAATAACAGCAAGTTATGGGTTCAGACTTTCAGTGAGGCTTCGCGATGTGTTGCACTTTAGGTAGACAGTTTTCCTAGTTCGAGGATCGTCAACATTGTAACAGGATAATAGAGCATTATTATAATAGTATAATAGTGACTTCTTAAATTTTTTAAAGTTTAAATAATCTAGCTCTTTACATTATTTTGTTTCGCTTTTAACTAACACTGCCAACGCAAGCCGGATTAGCTCTACTCTTTCAGTTAGTCATGCATCGTGAAACCTGTCATGTATACGGAAATAAGCATGCACTAGTTATGTTAATCCAGTAGACTATTAACATGGGTTAACAATAATGTTAACTGTTTATGTGCTAAGTAACCGTTTGGAAACAGTCAGTAATTCAGTTGAAAGTCAGGAATTAAAGTTACAGACACGGAAGATAGATAATTAGGCCTGGTTCAAACGTCGAATTTATCATGTGATCAAATACATATTTGACAAAATTCGATACAGTCGGTTTCAAACGTGACGACTTTCAAACGTGATACTGAGATCGATACTGAGTGATAACCTTACTATAATTATATAAATATGAGCCAACACATCACGTTGTATTCTTGTATACCTAAGGCATAAGATAGATTCGACATATCGTATGAGGAGCGAAGCGGTCGAACTTAACATTGTGATCAACCGTTGTTAAATAAGTCGAACTTAATTGTTTCATAAGTTGAACTTTTGAATTGAACACATACTTATCAAACAGAGCAACTAATAATATGCAGTTAACAAGTATATATATATATAAATATATATCGGTGTTGTAGACGTGGTTTCATTTAGTAAAATATGTGTAAAATATGCAAAATATGCATACTTTTATATATATACATATATGTATATATTTCTACATATATATGTGTTGTGGGACCAATAATTGAAACTTCTTGTTATTATTATATCTGGTTCTATACTTATATAGTTCCACGAAATCTAGAGTAGATTAAAGGAAACACATTTACCACTTGAAAAGAAAAATATGTATGTTTGTCGCAAAGTTCGAAGGTGCACCCAATAGCTAATACCAACTCCACCACTACAACATATTATCTCACAGTTAGCATGAACAGACCTCTGTGGCATTGAAAATGCAATGGAGTTAACTAGTTGAACTGGAAAATGTATTTCATAAGCATATTAAATAATATCTCTCTGTATTAGATAACCATGTGTTAAATATATAAACTAAGCAATTGCAATATCACTGCAGTTACAGTTATCAGCCTTATGTTTCAGTTAACTACATATTATATAGCAAAACGAAAAGGTGCAGGTGAATTGCCGAGACTTTTTTAGGAAAGAAATACAGTGACGTTTCGAGTGGAGCCCGGCGTTCACTAGAGTAAGACGTCACTCATGATGAAGGGCTCTGCTCGAAACGTCAGTATTTCGTCCTTAAAATCTTGGCAATTCACCACCTTTTCGCGTTGCTATACTCCAAAACACTGCCCACGCAGCACTCTACTTATTTACTAGGTATTATGTAGATAATAGATTGGAATATTATCACAGTAAAGAAAACCCAGCTCGTACATGAACTGAACTCTGTTCATAGAAATCGTGATGTCGCCAACAAAGCATTTATTTTGTTTTATTTCTCGACGTATATAATATTTCCAAGTGTTTTATATAAAACTGCATATGAACACTATAGTCTGTATAGCTCATTGAGATTTGGAGTATTAATCCAGATGCAAACAATAAATCGCCCCTGTGATTTTGAAGTCAAGAATTATCATATGACCTAAGCTATATCTAAAATACAACTCAATAGATAATAGCTCATTCAAATGACCAAAACATAATATTATATATACCTTTATCTCTATACTTACGTTATATATATATATATATATATATATATGCAATATCAATGACCACTCTATACACTGCTCCTATCGTTAGAATCGCCGAGAACCATTTCATTCGTGAGAGTTACTCCCAGTCTTTTATGATAGAAATCCGGAAATGACCTATACGGGGCAGGGCATCATTTGATCCCTCCTAAACGATATACGTACCCAGTCTATTTTGGTGGCGAATGACGTCTGACACGTAATGATCGAGTGGGTCTAGTGTAACGATGTAGCTTGAGAGGCGAAAGAGGCTACGAAAACCCAACAATGCGTCCTGAAATACCCATGAACGATGTAGATGGCTTTCGTGACTGAATATACTCATTCTATCACAGGCCATTCGGGGAGAAATGATGACCATTTAAGGTCTACTGACGTTGAATGTCTATTGACTTCAAGCGGCTCCCCATGGTATTGACGTAGACTATTGTAATTTTAAGTCGTTAATTATCGGCAAGTGCTCGTATGTTCAGCCCAAGACGAGCGTGAGTCGACGACCTACGTCAGTCGATCAATTGATACCGAAGGTCACGCAACGCCCAACTGGTGACTACAAAGCTTATCTTGTCTTGATACAATTAGCGAGACATTATCTTTTGTATTTCGGTATCAGCATGGCTTGAGTGCGGGGGCACAAACTCATTATATCGTGTTCATTTAATGATTACAAGATTTTGAAACAGTACTAAGATATACGCTAAGGAATAATGTAGTTCTCAATCAGCAGACAGGGGGCGAACCCAAAACCTTTCTGATCGACTGTGAGATGAGATTACCATCGCGTGTTTAGCTCTCTAAGTAAACACGACTCAGGTAGCAGGTCTGATCACGTACACGTATAAACGTAACCTGGTTCATCTGTGTGATATTACAAGTGAATTAGTTTCTACTCAGCAATTTGGCCTGTTGACGGAGGGCCTTCATCAGAGCATATAATGGTAAACTACGCGTTGTCTGATGTGAATCACACAAGCGTCTGTGAACGTAGGGGTCACATACAGTACGCGATCACGCGATCACATACTCAGCTGTATGTAACATACATGTAACTCATATGTGTATGTATATGACCTGCCGGAGATGTAACTTAAGTTCAAGTATGTGACTTATAGAGAGTCTACGACTAGTCTTGACTTATAGAGAGTCTACGACTAGTCTTGACTTATAGGGAGTCTACGAGTAGTCTTACGTCTGCCAACGCGTTGCAACAAGTAGGAGTCTCAACAAGTAGCAAGGGCGTCAATCCTGGGGGGGACGGGGGGGATGTATCCCCCCCACTTTTTGACCAATGTATGATAATCCCCTTCTGACTTTCCGCAAACGATGCAGTCATCCCCCCCACTTTCAGACACGGATTTTCGCGCTTGACAAGTAGTGATAAATTAACTACCGTATTTGATGTTTGAAACTTGTTTTATGAACTCAAAACGCTCCAGTTCTGCTGAAACGATTGTAGGTGTTTAAGCTGAAGTCGACAATAAGGAACAGCTCTCATCACTCAGCGAATTCACGTCGTCCTGAAGACGTGCAAATGCTCAGAGTTGTGTTGTAAACAGAACGAGGACGGTGTTGAGAATACTCTTGGAACTACAAATTCTTCATTCTCTTTGTTTGGCATGAGGAATTCTTTGTTTTGAAGGCCGCGTCGTCCAGCAACACGTGTAGTGGTACCGATTCACAAAATTATATGTGAGTCTAGCTCCATATGTCCCTATGATTTTCTCTATATTATATTAACGCTTTCCTGTCCGGCTGAAAAACATCCAAAATTGAACTACCTCTTTGTTCTATTGATATCTCGGGAAATATATCCACAACTGTTGCGAAACCTGTACCTTTTCTGAAAGTCCAATAAACCGGCTGTTACCAATGCTTCAAGACACATTATGTTAATATAAATTAGCATTAATGATCATAAATCAGGTTGAAAAACTTCCATTTTTCGAGAAAAGGCCATCTTGCACGCCCGCGTAGCATCATGAAAATTCAAAATGCCACCAATCGCAGAGTTGTTTATGAAATCAAATCAAATTTGGCGTGTGAGTGGATCTCATGTCCCTGGCGCTAGTCGAATTTCAATTTTTAATCTTGCGTTACTGCATGTGTGACGTGTTTTTCGATTGACGCTTTTTAATTTAATTTGACTGGGCCGGACAGGAAATAGTTAAAGTGCCTATATGAAATGAAAATTAAGTTTGTATTATTTAAATGCGCTCCTAAAATGATGAGGAAAGGTAATTTAGAGTTCTTTCATATCTCTCGTTGTTCTTGAGATATTTAGACTTGTGTGATATGCAAATGAAGTAGCCTATGACGTAAAGATGTTTCTACATTTTTAGAAAATTAAGAAATTAAAAATAATAAATTAATTTGGGATCGCTATTTCGATGTAATGATGTTAGGTGTCACGAAGTGTCGCACTGTGCAAAGTTTCAAGTAATTTCGTAGAATAATCTCAAAGATATACTTGATTTTCTAAACATGTAGAGACATCTTGACGTATATAGGCTACTTCATTTGCGTATCACAAATATCTCAAGAACGACGTGAGATATGAAAGAACTCTAAATCACCATTCCTCGTCATTTTAGGATTGCATTTAAACAAAACAAACTTAATTTTCATTTCATATAGGCACTTTAAACAATTCTGTGATTATGGAAATTTAGAAAATTGCAACGTTCAAACATTATTACTTATTAAGTCGAGAATTCAATATTGGGCAAGACCGAATGTCGAGCCTAATATTGCAAATCCCCACCATTGCGCCTACCGTAGCGACCAACCGTAGCGCCCACCGTCCGTTTCCTATAGGCCGGTTTCATACAGTAAACCACCGTTCACCGAATTTCTGTTGATAAACTTTTTATAGTACCTTTATCCTTAAATGAAGAAAAATACAAAATATTGGCCGGGACAGCTTCGCACAACAACCCAAAACACTAACCACCACACTAACAGGAGAACTCTGATAAATCTTAACAAAAAATCGTACGGTGGGCGCGGAGTAAGAATGCCTTAACTAGCGCCCACCGTAGCGCCCACCGTAGCGCCCACCGTAGCGCCGACCATAGCGCCAACCGTAGCACATATAAAAGAACGAAAACAAATCATACCAGTTAAGGCATTCTTACTCAGTTTCAGGTTAACACAGTCAGGGTTGTCAGGTTAGCGCTCACCGTAAAAATGTAAATATAGACAATCAATTTTGTATTAGCTTTTTACTATCTATTAACCTTTCTACTTAGTATTGTTACTCCAACTGTTCTATTTGTATTAATTGTTGTACACGCCCTTCGTGGAAACCAGCTTTTGTTGACGTTGTAAGCGTGTTTAAATAAATGACCTATAGCGCGCAAATTTCGAAACCGTAGACGATCGGACACCTCTTTGATGGTCGGTGGAATCTTGGGACTTTTTTACGCACCCTATTTTTTTGATAATATTCTAAACCAAACCCTAAAACTAACCCTAACCTAACCTTAATCCTAACCCTATTAAAAAGAAAAAAGTAAAGTAAAAATTTAAAAAAATGGAAAAATTATATACTCACCCAACATTCGAACCCCGCTCTCACAACTAAAAATCAATAACACACACCACTCTATGCAAACGAACTTGAAATTTTTTGGTTAATAATCAATATTTATGTAACCCATTGTAAGTAAACTATATAATATATACATAATAAAACGATTCCACCGACCATCAAAGAGGTGTCCGACCGTCTACGGTTTCGAAATTTGCAGCGCCTACCGTACCGTAGCGCCACCGTAGCGCCCACCGTAGTGCCCACCGTAGCGCCACCGTAGCGCCAACCGTAGCGCCACCGTAGCGCCAACCTTAGCGCATATAAAAGAACGAAACAAATAAAGAAAAATAAAAAATATTCGCCGGGGCAGCTTCGCACAAGAACCCAACACACTAACCACCACACTAAGAGGAGAACTCTGTTTATTATTATTATTTATATGTTTTATTATTATTTATATGTTTATTATGTTCATTCATGTCGTCCCTTGTCTAGTCTTTCTGTAAAACTGTGTTGTCAGTAATTTGTAAATTCTTATTGTATTTGTCATGTTACGGTTACCTGTAATGGAGCAAAAGCTCTGTGGGACTAACCTGTCACTTGTGACAAAGATTGTAAATAAAAATAAAAATAAAAATTATTATATGTTTTATTTAGAAAACCTCAGGAAATGGTTAATGGCAAACAAACTTAGTCTAAATGTAGCAAAAACTGAATTTATGTTGATCGGATCAAAACCACTGATAAATAATATCTCAGAAACGCAGCTAAATGTCATTATAGAAAATAAATCAATAAAACAAGTGTTTGAATGCAAGACTCTAGGAGTAACTATTGACCAACATCTATCCTGGAAAAGCAATACTGAAAGTATCTGCAAGAAAATTACTTCAGGATTAGGTGCTCTCCGACGTTTAAGGGAATTTGTTGACAGAGACTCTCTTCTTTCCGTCTACAATGCCATTGTTCAACCATACTTTAACTATTGTTGTGAAGTATGGAATGTGTTTGGTAAAACGCAGTCAACACGATTACAAAAACTTCATAACAGAGCTGCTAGAATTATCACAAATATGAACAATGACATTGATCACAAAATTGCGTTAAGTGCATTAGGATGGCAATCACTTCAAGCTCAAAGAAGAAAAGCCAAAGCTAAGATCATGTTTAAAATTTTAAATAATATGGGACCAAAGAGTCTCACAAATCTTTTTACTTATAAGAAAGAGATGTCAAATTATAATCTTCGGGACATCTCATCTGCCGTTTGTTTGCCACAACCACGTACAAATAGCATGAAAAAGAGTTTCATGTTTGATGGGGCATTTATATGGAACTCTTTGCCTAAAGAAATTAGGGAGAGCAAATCTCTGCTATACTTTGAACGCAAAATCGCTGCTCATGTCATTAAATAACGTTTATGTAAATCAATTTAAAATACATAAATATAACGATATATAATCTTTATTATTATTATTATTATTATTATTACCTTATATTGACATTGTTAGCTAGTCGAACCATTCTTTACTGTTGTTACTTTATACTGTTTTATTTGTCTTTATTGTTGTACACGCCCTTCGTGGAAACCAGCTTTTGTTGACGTTGTAAGCGTGTTTAAATAAAGTTATCTATCTATCTATCTATCTATCTATCTATCTATCTATCTATCTATCTATCTATCTATCTATCTATCTATCTATCTATCTATCTATCTATCTATCTATTATTATTATTATTATAATTTTATTTAATCACGGTACTATTTCACCAATAAACTATTTACATAAAAAAAAGTGATCTTCCAATAGGCCGTGAAGTAAACTATTAAAAATTATTAACTTTAATACAACTTTTAAATTGACCAATTGATTGAGAATTTTTAATCTCGTTAGATAGATTGTTCCAAACCATTGCACCTCTATAACTGAATGATTGTTTCATTGAATTAGTTTTAGGTTTTGGAAGATGATAACTAAGCTTAGCATATCGTGTTTCGTGCTGATGAAGTTGATCCGTTTCTCATAAAAAGATTTAACACCGTCAGGGTTGTTCCTGTTAGCGCCAACCGTAGCGCCCACCGTAGCGCCAACCGTAGCGCCTACCGTAGCGCCAACCGTAGCGCCACCGTAACGCCAACCGTAGCGCCACCGTAGCGCCAATCGTAGCGCCAATCGTAGCGCCACCGTAGCGCCAGTCACCGTAGCGCCACAGTAGAGCCAACCGTAGCGCCAACCGTAGCGCCACAGTAGAGCCAACCGTAGCGCCAACCGTAGCGCCAACCGTAGCGCCAACCGTAGCGCCAACCGTAGCGCCAACCGTAGCGCCAACCGTAGCGCCAACCGTAGTTCAAAGAAACTTTAAGAAGAAACTTTCCACGATTTCACTGATTTCCACGAGGGGCGTGTGCAAAAATAGAAAAATGTTACATGAAGAATGATATTAAGAGCTATTTACAGTAGAATATTTAATCACGTGGTAGAATATAATAATATGTGAGGTAGAATATTAAATTATTTACACGATAAGAACGTTTTACAGGCACGTCAAGTTATTTATTACTCTATGTCAATGATGTGAGCAGTGATTTTATTTCGAAAGGAAGAAAGAGTTTTGCTTTCCCTAATTTCCTTTGGAATAGAATTCCAAAGGTTGGCTCCGTCATACATGAAACTATCTATCTATCTTATCTACATGTGCGTCACGCACACATGCACTTTTAAGTGTGCGTTATACGTCACTGCGCACATGTGCGTCACGCACAGCTGTGCTCTACTGTTTCTTGAAAGGTGGCAAAAATGCAAATTTCAATCTCGAAAAGTGCCCATGGATATTTCGGAAAATATTGAAACTAAAGCTATGCATAGAATAATTTTCAGGGCATCAAATACTATTAATGGCTAAAGTGTTTCATATGCTATGACAACAGTGACGTTTCGAAATGGCCGAAAATGAACATTTAATCTAATTTATTTCGCAAACGAGTCGGTGACCCTCGATTTTTTTTGCATTTAAACATTTCTTTTAGTTTAATTAATAAATAGGCAGATTAAAAAAAATTCTGTGGATCCAATTATTTTCCACAAAAAAATCATGTTTTTTTAGTTTTTTAAAAAAATTTTTAGTTTAATTAAACTAAAACAAATGTTTAAATGCAAAAAAAATCGGGGGTCATTTTTTCATTTTCGTCCATTTTGACAGTCACTGTTGTCATAGCAACAGATGAAACACTTTAGCCATCAATAGTATTTGATGCCCTGAAAGTTATTCTATGCATAGCTTTAGTTTCAATCTTTTCCGAAATATCCATGGGCACTTTTCGAGAGCACAGCTGCGCTTTTATAAGTGTGCGTTACGTACGCACATACAACGTTTATGCGTAAATGTGCGTTACGTACGCATTTAAACATTTCTTTTAGTTTAATTAATAAATAGGCAGATTAAAAAAAATTCTGTGGTCCAATTATTTTCCACAAAAAAATCATGTTTTTTTAGTTTTTTAAAAAATTGGATCCACAGAATTTTTTTTTAATTTGCCTATTCATTAACTAAACTAAAACAAATGTTTAAATGCAAAAAAAATCGGGGGTCATTTTTTCATTTTCGGCCATTTTGACACGTCACTGTTGTCATAGCAACAGATGAAACACTTTAGCCATTAATAGTATTTGATGTCCTGAAAGTTATTCTATGCTGCATAGCTTTAGTTTCAATCTTTTCCGAAATATCTATGGGCACTTTTCGAGATTGAAATTTGCATTTTTGCCACCTTTCAAGAAACAGTAATGTGCGTTACGCACATGTGTTAACGCACAGCTGCACTTTTATGAGTGTGCGTTACGTACGCACATGTGCGTTACGCGTGCGTCACGCACAGCTGCACTTTTATAAGTGTGTGTTACGCACATGTGCGTCACGCACAGCTGCACTTTTAAGTGTGCGTTACGCACATGTGCGTCACGACGGCTGCACTTTTAAGTGTGCGTTACGCACATGTGCACAGCTGCACTTTTAAGTGTGCAGCTGCGCTATTATAAGTGTGCGTTACGCACATGTGCTAACGCACAGCTGCACTTTTATGAGTGTGCGTTACGTACGCACATGTGCGTCACGCACAGCTGCACTTTTATAAGTGTGCGTTACGCACATGTGCGTCACGCACAGCTGCACTTTTAAGTGTGCGTTACGCACATGTGCGTCACGACGGCTGCACTTTTAAGTGTGCGTTACGCACATGTGCACAGCTGCACTTTTAAGTGTGCAGCTGCGCTATTATAATTGTGCGTTACGCACATGTGCTAACGCACAGCTGCACTTTTATGAGTGTGCGTTACGTACGCACATGTGCGTTACGTACGCACATGTGCGTTACGTACGCACATGTGCGTTACGTACGCACATGTGCGTCACGCACAGCTGCACTTTTATAAGTGTGCGTAACGCACATGTGCGTCACGCAATATACAATGGTCGATATTTTTTCGCATCGATCAATTTTATATTTTCGGCTGAATTTTTCATCATCGTTATAAGTCGGCTAAACAACACACATATCAAATTTTTAACAAATTTGGTGAATTATTTCCTGCATTTCTAAACACGGTGAATTTTGACCTTTTTGACCCACATGCATAGAACGTATTGTCTTTGTAGTGTATAGATAGCTTGCGTATATATTTAAAAGTATGAGCTCCCGTGCGGGTGGACCGGTGCGGGTGGGATCTCTGCAGAGACTCTGCTTCGGGTAACCCTTACATAATTCATCTCATTGAGGGGGGTAGGGGGGAGCAGAGAAGGGGGTTCATTTTTTGTCACTGAGCATTTTTTTGCTTTGTTAAACTGTATTTACTTTGATTATTTTCAATTCAACAGATAATAAACTGCTTTTCCTTTCACGCTTTTTCTTCGATTATTTTCAATTTACCTATTATTGCTTATTAACTCTTTCCTTACGGCTGAAAAACATCAAAAATTGAACGACCACGTTGTTCTATTGATATCTCTTGAAATAACCATAACTGTTGCGAAAGCTATACATTTTCTGGAAGCCCAATAAACCGGCTTTTACTTGTTCTTTTAAATTTCCCGAACAAAACACATTATGTTAATATAAATTAGCATTAATTATCATAAATCAGTTTGAAAAATTTACATTTTTCCAGAAAAGGCCATCTTGCACGCCCGCGTAGCATCTTGAAAACTCAAAATGCCACCAATCGCAGAGTTGTTTATGAAATCAAATCAAACTTGGCGTGTGCGTGGATTTCATGTTCCTGGCGCTTGTCGAATTTCAATTTTTAATCTTGCGTTACCGTGTGCCGTGTTTTTCGATTGACGACTTTGCGGGTCGACTTCAGTGACCCATTTTAACTGCGCCCGTAGGGAAAGAGTTAATGAATATTTTTAATGTGCGTAACGCACAGCTGCGTTTTTATAAGTGTGCGTTACGCATGTGCACTGAAGCGCCACCGTAGCGTCAACCGTAGCGTCACCGTAGCGCCAACCGTAGCGCTACCGTAGCGCCAACCGTAGCGCCACCGTAGCGCCCACCGTAGCGCCCACCGTAGCGCCACCGTAGTGCCACCGTAGCGCCAACCGTAGCGCCAACCGTAGCGCCACCGTAGCGCTAACCGTAGCGCCCACCGTAGCGCCCACGGTAGCGCCCACGGTAGCGCCCACGGTAGCGCCCACGGTAGCGCCCACGGTAGCGCCCCACGGTAGCGCCCACCGTTGCACCATTTTTTAATTAAATGTATATATTTGAACAAATAATGTAATCCACACGCCCCTTGTGGATGTGGGGTTAACACGCCCCTTGTCAACTGACGGGGCTAGCGTGTGATTTTAAATAAAGTTTACCTTACCTCACCTTACCTTACCCACCGTACCGCCAACCATAGCGCCAACCGTAGCGCCAACCGTAGCGCCCACCGTAGCGCCACCGTAGCGTCAACCGTAGCGCCCACCGTAGCGCCAACCGAAGCGCCCACCGTAGGGCCCACCGTAGCGCCCACCGTAGCGCCCACCGTAGCGCCCACCGTAGCGCCCACCGTAGCGCCCAACGTACCACCACACTAAGAGGAGAACTCTGACAAATCGTAACAAAAAATCGTACTTAAGGCATTCTTACTCAGTTCCAGGTTAACACCGTCAGTGTTGTCAGGTTAGCGACTGAGCGCCAACCGTAGCGCGAACCGTAGCGCCCACCGTAGCGCCCACTCTGAAGCGCCCACCGTAGCGCCCACTGACAAACCCTAACAAAAAATCGTACTGTACTGAAGGGTTAGGATTAGGTTTAGGGTTAACGCTATCGGAATATCGATAAGCGTAGCGGATTACCGCTGACCATCTGAAAATCGGGCTAGCGGACTCTACTTATTAGTCAGGTGTTTAAAAATGGTGGTAACGGTATTTTGAACGCTCTTTTGTGTCTGAAAGCCGAAGTTGTTGAAATAAATAGCAGTCAGGAGATTACAGGATCAACTAAATGTGTTCTTCAGGTGTGTTTTATAAACAGCTATCATATTGCTGACTGTTTTGAGAGTCGAAATTGTGGTTTTCAAGAAAACATGAAAAAAGTAAGTATTTTGTCTTTTGTAGTTTGACAACCTCACTCTCTCTTCTTTCATTTTTTCTTTCATTAAACGTTGCTTCCTAACAGAATGCTGATTTGCTAGAGTTTTGCAAAGGCAAAAACAGTTAACTATGTTAATTCGAACTATTAATACTTATTTTTTTGTAACCGTAATGGGTATTTCATTTTGAAAACGTGAAATTTTTGAAATGCATCATCAGATATCAACTGGTTATACCATGTGGGTCGATGTTCAGGGGGGCTGAGCCTATATTTTGTCATGGTAATTTGAGATGGCCAGGAAAGAATGGGAAAAAATATGTTGGTTTATTGTTGTCAATGATAAATTATTTAATGTGCATTTATATAATAAATTTATATAATACATTTTTATTTATATAATAAATTTATATTTATATAATAAACTTATCTAATATAATGAATTTATAATTTATGCATTTATTTATGCCTTTATTTATGCATTTATTTATGCAAATTTATAATTTAAGCAGGGTTTCTTTTGGGGGACGTTTGGCCCACCTTGAAAAATATTTGCCCCCCCTTGAAAAATATTTGCCCCCCCCTTGAAAAATATTTGCCCCCCCTTGAAAAATATTTGCCCCCTCTTGTAAATTGCCAAGGTTCTCAATCTGCCCCCCCAAATTTCATTATGTGGTGTTTTGCCCCCTCTTGTTATATTTTCCTGAAAGAAACCCTGTTTATGCATAATGCATTTTAATATGAAAAATATATGATGCTGTGATTAAGCAGTGTGACAGGTAAATATGAAATGAAATATTATATATATATAATATATATATATATATATATATATATATATATATATATATATATATATATATATATATATATATATATATATATATATATATATATATATATATATATATATATATATATATATATATATATATATATATATATATATATATATATATATATATATATATATATATATATATATACATGAAAGTATACAATGTGCCCTACATATATATATATATATATATATATATATATATATATATATATATATATATATATATATATATATATATATATATGTATGATAATTATTAGAGACATATACATTGCTACATATACATTGCTCACGAGACTTGGTCACATGACTGAAACCAATATTATATTTATACAATATATATATATATATATGTATATATATATATAATATATATATATATATATATATATATATATATATATATATATATATATATATATATATATATATATATATATATATATATATATATATATATATATTGTATAAATATAATATTGGTTTCAGTCATGTGACCAAGTCTCTTCAGAGATTCAAAAGAAACCAGGCATGGCAGCAATGTATATGTCTCTAATAATTATCATGCTAATTAAAATTTGAGGTATAATAACATGGAGGTTATCTAGCCATCAACATGTCTTTCTAAGTCTAAAAGTCAATTTTTGTGAATGTCTTCCTTTTTTAATTGAACCACAACATTTTAAAAAGCATTCCACAGAAACAACTCTGCCAACCCACAGATTAGTTTCCAATTCCCCAGGTAATTAGATAAAGTATTACAATAAAATGACAGATTAATCAAAATTAGTGCTGTTGTTTTGTACAAGAGTAGGTTTGTTTACTTGGATTATCTTTGTAAGCCTGTTTGTTAATCAGCAAGTCAGAAGTTTGAAATTATGATTTTTTACCATTGTTCTAGTTTCCAAGGGCACAATCAGGGGGAGTAGCGGGAGGGGGGGGGGGGGGCAATCGCCTGCCGCTTTTTCCTGGTGAGAGGAAAATGTTGGGGGTCAGTTTCAGTCAACCTGTGCTAGTTACTGTACCAGTCTTTTTGCCACCTTTCGCATCAATTATTGTATTAAACTTGACTTTGAAAATATAAAGCTCAAAATTTATAGTGTATTTGGAGTTTGTCATGATCTTGTTTTCTACTTAGGCCAAAAAAATACCCTGGTTTCTGGTTTCCCGACCCTAACCTAGTTTTTGGCCAGTAAATTGCCGACCCTAATCTTTTTATTGAAATTTTGAGAAGCCTGGGCACGAGTTGCAGCTTGATTTGAATCCTGGGATAGCAAACATGGCTGCCGATCCAGGCAGCGTCCTCAAGATTAGCGTGGTTTGGTAAAACCTATTGTTCGTCCATGCAATGTTTGGGAAAAAAAAGAAGAAAAACAGACGTACCCTACCTAATTTTTTCAGCATGAAATAGGAAATGTTTTCCCTTAATAGTACTTTACTGACGTGCAGGACTGTAGGGGACATACTGCATGGGTCATGGATAAAAGGGGTGACACAAAAGGACCTTTCTTGACCATAACCCTGCAGATCCTTAACCCTGATCCTAACCCTAAAAAGACTGGATCTAGACCTAATGGGGGACTGGAATTACCAGAATTGTACGGCCATCTTGTTTTACGAGTACAATGTCGATATAAACAACATTTTTTCTGCCTAAAAATATGCCGCCATCTTGTGTTTTCTCTACTGCTAAGTAGTAGATGAACCAATAAAATTGCGAGAATGCTTATATCCTACTAGTATAGCTATACGATATATCTCACTGTCAGACCACCTTGGAAATTATACAGCTTTTATATTTGATAAAGTATGGAATGTTTTAATAGGGATTGTCATAACACGAAGGCCCATCTGCACGATACGATTGTCCTCTTGGTGTATGTGATCAAGCTGTACACGCGTGTCAACATTCGCCATCGAATTATGCCAACATTCGCCATATAATTATGTCGTGTGCAAACAATTGCATACGCCAGTACAACAATCGTATACAACAATGTACGCCAGAATGACAATCGTGTACAACAATGTACGCCAGTACGACAATCGTATACGACAATGTACGCCAGATTGACAATCGTATACGACAATGTACGCCAGAATGACAATCGTATACGACAATGTACGCCAGATTGACAATCGTATACGACAATGTACGCCAGAATGACAATCGTATACGACAATGTACGCCAGATTGACAATCGTATACGACAATGTACGCCAGAATGACAATCGTATACGACAATGTACGCCAGATTGACAATCGTATACGACAATGTACGCCAGAATGACAATCGTGTACAACAATGTACGCCAGTACGACAATCGTATACGACAATGTACGCCAGAATGACAATCGTATACGATAAATCGTATGTAGAAGGCCCTTAAAGAGTGAGTGTCAACCGTGACGCATTGCACGCTCGGTCGGCCATTTTTTGAAGCACGAAATTCCCTTGGTGAACTGCATCCGTAAATATCTTGTCAATCCTTGATATAAATTATTCATTTTGTCTTTTAATTTAAAGAAGATATACCTAAGAAAGTAATTATGTCTGTATTTTTCGCCAAAACTATGTATTTGTATTGTGGATGAATAATTAGAAAGCCTCTTTGGGTTTTCTGAGAAGACTCGGCGAGTTTCCGAAGTATTTATACCACATCAAGTTGGCAACGAAGCACTTCAAATCACCTCGTTATCGTATGGAAAGATAAACACAAACGCGCAATGCACAACGGTTGACACTCACTCTTTAAGATTACGTTGAACACTTCATTGAACACAGGCCTATTAGTTCGACAATTTTAAAATGTACACTTGCATGGAATACCTTGTTTCTTTGTACAATCACTAAAATCGTTGTTCAATGCAAATTATTCACTCAAGTCATATTAAGTAGTATACACCGATGCTCGACAGTTGACACCATAAAGTATGCTATGATGTTGTCAGATCTGGAGCTGTCGCTGGGGGATCGTCGAAGAAGAATTGTATATCATTGATCAGATCTGCCTCGCTTATAATATTTTCATTCACATCGTCTTCGTTTCTTGAGCTGTTTTCACTTGAGACACACGAACTTGAAGAGCTATCTGTTCGCTCACGATATTCCCCATTATTTTGTTGTTCTTCGAATTGCATCAGTACACCACTCATCTCTGCTCCTTCAGCTTTCTGTTCACACTCTTTAGTTTCATATGGAATAGAGAGAAATTGGTAGACTCCCTTTTTCCCCTTCACCTATAAGATAGATTGTTTGACGTCTATCATTCATTTTATTCCGTTGTTATAGATGTGTTATGATCAAATGGACAGCGATAAAGGACGTGGAAATTACGAACGATTGAGTCGGTCGCAGCTACAGAAGTGAATGCCATACTCTGGCATAGATGGATGAATTGAATGAGGGAGAAGAAAACGAATGTATTGCTTTTTGTTTAGCCACAGTGAAGGTATTTTTAGATTATATTAGGTATAATGTAAAGGATAAGGAATAGATGGTGAATACGATGATGGAGAAATGAAGAAGATGATGATGAAGAATCAGTTAGTAACATAGAGAGGGGATGTGTACATGAAGATGATGGAGGAAGAGGAAGAAGAAGAATAAGAGGAGGAGGAAGAAGAAGAAGAAGAGGAAGAAGAGGAGGAAGAAGAAGAGGAAGAAGAAGAAGAAGAAGAGGAAGAAGAAGAGGAGGTCCTTGTAGGATAACAGCTTTTAGTAGCTGAACAAGTTTCAACCTGTATAAATATAGATTAATAATAATAATAATAATAAAGGAGGAGGAAGAAGAAGATGATGATGATGATGAAGAATCAGGTTAGTAAAATAGAGACGGGATAGATGTGTACATGAAGATGGTGGAGTAGGAGAAGAAGGAAGAAGAGGAAGAAGAAGAAGAAAAAGAAGGAGAAGAAGAAGAAGAAGAATAAGAAGAGGAAGAAGAAGAGGAGGAGGAGGAAGAAGAAGAAGAAGAAGAAGATGATGATGATGATGAAGAATCAGGTTAGTAAAATAGAGAGGGGATGTGTACATGAAGTTGATGGAGGTGGAGGAAGAGGAAGAAGAAGAATAAGAGGAGGAAGAAGAAAAAGAGGAAGAAGAGGAGGAAGAAGAAGAGGAAGAAGAAGAAGAAGAAGAAGAGGAATAAGAAGAGGAGGAGGAGGAAGAAGAAGAAGATGATGATGATGAAGAATCAGGTTAGTAAAATAGAGACGGGATAGATGTGTACATGAAGATGGTGGAGGAGGAGAAGAAGGAAGAAGTGGAAGAAGAGGAAGAAGAAGAAGAAGAAGAAGGAGGAGAAGAAGAAGAAGAAGAAGAAGAGGAAGAAGAGGAGGAGGAGGAAGAAGAAGAAGAAGAAGATGATGATGATGATGAAGAATCAGGTTAGTAGAATAGAGAGGGGATGTGTACATGAAGTTGATGGAGGTGGAGGAAGAGGAAGAAGAAGAAGAAGAAGAAGAGGAGGAGGAAGAAGAAAAAGAGGAAGAAGAGGAGGAAGAAGAAGAGGAAGAAGAAGAAGAGGAAGAAGAAGAGGAGGAGGAGGAAGAAGAAGAAGAAGAAGATGATGATGAAGAATCAGGTTAGTAAAATAGAGACGGGATAGATGTGTACATGAAGATGGTGGAGGAGGAGAAGAAGGAAGAAGTGGAAGAAGAAGAAGAAGAAGAAGAAGAAAAAGAAGAAGAAGAAGAAGAAGAAGAAGAAGAGGTAGAAGATGTAGAAGAGGTAGAAGAGGTAGAAGAAGTAGAAGAGGTAGAAGAGGAATATAGGAAGATAGGAAGATGTGTAGATGGGAAGATGAAGAAGATGAAGAAGAAGAAGAAAACGAAAAAGAAGAAGGAGCAGCAGCCGGAGAGGAGAAGAAAAGAGGAGATAGAGCAATGGAGAAGAAAGGAGGGGTGCAGGAGATGGAGAAAAGGTAAGAGAAGAAAAGAGAAGTAGAAGGCAGCAAATACGAGAAATTATTAAAGCAAAGAGTGCTTCGCTATGATTGAAAAATATTGCGAAACGATTACTGAATGACTGCAACTTTGAATGGTGAGTAAACCGAAACGTGTTTTAATATGCAATATTTGTCAGAAGCAAATATCTTTGGGAATAAAGGAATTTCCAAATTATAATGGTAATATTTGATGGACTAATGCAATATTTACAATTGTCGACATTCAACATTACAGTTTACATTCCATATATTGTCTTTCATTTTTACATTTCATCTTTTAAAATTTTACCATTGACGTACCAATAAAAAGTTAGTTTACCAATAAAAAGTTTTACGATATCACATGTTACCTTTTTCATCTTGCAATTTCAATTTTAATCTTTAAATTTTACTTAATAAATCTATGTACGTTTTACAGTTTGACATTCAGTGTCAACTTAGTATTTAGTCAGTAAAATTTCAGAATTTTGGATTTTAAATCTTGAGGACAGGAAAGATTAACATGTTATTTGCGTAAAACGGCACTCGGCCTTCAGCCGTTTTCAGCCGTTTTCAAGTCATATATATTTTACACTTTACCATTGCACCTGAATATTTACTCTCAACCTAAATCACTCCCTGTATGTGTATGTGTACTATGTGGTTAATACTTATACATGCAATATCTATACCCAACTTAATGTAGCTATAGATTATATATAACTCCGTTGTCTTGTGGTAATGGTAATGGTTTATTAGTCACATTTCAATAGCAAAAATTACAGCTAAATTATTATGTGTTTACATGTTTATAAATAATATAAATAAGGACTAAAAAAAAGTTATACTAAAATTTTTTCAAAAACTACGAATCAATACTTTCATTGTATCTATTAATTGAATAAACTAAAGGACTACATTTAAAACGTTCTGTTCTATAAAAAAAGTTATAAATTTTACTACTGTTCGCTCTGGTCTCTCTCGTGTTTATGTTTGAATGTTTTTCAGGTAGTAGGCCATGCAATTTGTGTGTGGGCTGTACCATATTCCTATATATATACCCGTCCGGCTATATTCATTGCAAAACTTCACCTTTCTCAGAATTTTTGTTTTATAATAATATCTTAAAGCTCTTAGCAGCTTTTTATCATCCATTGTTGGTCGATTTTTTAACGTTCCCCATAGTTTTGCTATCTCGCTGGTATTGACCATTTTGAATTCTTTTTTGGTTCTGTTTGTCCATGTGATGAGCGAGCAAGAATCTGGGTCTTGTAGCAAACTGCACAGGAACTCCCAGAGGTAGATAGTGTATTTTCCGCTTCGCCAAGGTTTTCTTACTTTTGCTAAAAGGAAAACCATTTTATTTATTTATATTTTTTATACATGTTATTACTGTATATTATGCAGTAGAGTCGCGACATAAACATTATATCCTAGCAAAATAATGGTGTGTCTTGCTGGCTTTCAGTAATAGTGTAGTAACAATAACAATATTGAATAACGAATAACGTTGGAACCATTGTTTGTCCAACCATAAGTTTATATTCGTGTCTTGCATGTTTTCGAAAGATAGTTCCTGTGGAGAAATAACATCCTATTTTGTGAAAATCACTGACTAATGTCATCCCACATAGTATACCACACACACACACACGAAATCTACTTTGTAGTTGTGGTGGCGAAACGACCTGTGAGGGCGTTTAGAATTTATATTGATTAGTGTCATGGGGATTGTTATGATGTACATTAGCTATAACGTATTTTAGTGTATAGCTATAGCTACCCGGCGTTTTACTCTTCGTTTGAAATTATACAGGAAACTCCACTCACTAAAGTAATTTTTATGCAGGAGTTCCTGTCAAATTCAATCTAGTGACAAAAACTCTTTGGAACTTTGCATCAGAGTATGCAAATTAAGTGTATATGCTCACTGAAGCAACGAAAATTGTCTCGAATAATTACTGAACTTGAAAGTGTGATTTTCGTCGCTTGATTATTTCACTTTTCATTGAGTACTTGGTTCTGTCAAGGCGTTGTTAAAGTGATGCTAAACAAGGACTAAGACAAGTCCATTCCGCAAGAATATTTCGAAGATCTTAAAAACTTGCATCTATTATATTTGTTTGTTGCCGCATAATAACATAATTGGCGCGCTTTTATGTAACATTTTAAAAATAATGCACATCCTGTAGTAAACGTAGTAAATTATCAATCAAATGTTTCATCACTCTAGTGTAGAGAGCAAGGCTACGTTATTGTAATATTGGGATACGTTGCTCAACAGATCCCATTCTGCTTATCTCCGTTTTTAAACATATTCAAGTCCTCGGTTGTAGAAGCAATATCGCCGCTCTTAATCATCTAAGAGCGCCTAAGAGAGGCGACTATCTAAGAGCGCCTAAGAGAGGCGACTTCCCTTTGCTTTCTAGAAAGTTGTATATCACACGAAATCTGAATTTTCTATTTGGGATTTTAGACAAAAACCAAACGCTTTCGAAGAAGTTATTTGATGTTATATATTTTCGTGCTATTATGCTTGATGGTTACAAGTATATATATATATATATATATATATATATATATAATGTATATTACCAACTTATACAAAATAAGATGCTCCAGATTAATTTGCTTAGAGTATACACTTAGAGTATATATATATATATATATATATTAATTATAAAGTTTGGTGTACATATATTTTCTGTGTATAAAATATCGTTTCTTAGAGGCAATTAAAAGTGGCAATATATAGTAAAATTATATATATATATATATATATATATATATATATATATATATATATATATATATATATATATATATATAATAAATATGCATATGAACGCTATCATACCAACATTGAGTAGCAAAAGATAAAACTTTAAAACTGAAACTTGTGTACTTACGGCTGGTTTCCAATTCCGTTCTGTTGCTTTGTTGCGTACCCGAGAAAGCCTCAGCCATGCTACTTGCTTGAACGAAACCTCCAAGCACCATTGTGGATACCATTTTGACAGAGTCACTTATATATCTATATCTGGCCGCCTAAAGTTTAAACTTATTCATAAGGTCGTTTGTCCATCATCTCTGCACGTCATCAATGAACGGCAATATCCGACTGGATATCCGACTTCCGGGTATGCACAATGAGTGATGGAAAGTTGTGCGTCAATCTTAAATATTACTTTGCTGAAGGGCTTTCGCTCGAATCATCGGTCTTTGGATATCTTCTTTGGTAGTTAATACCATCTTAATTCATATCCGTTTTTAACATACCACGTATTTATTTTGGTAAAATAACGTAAGCCTTTCGTTGAGGTGAAATATATAGTTAAATTATATGTGGAGGCCGGACAGTTCAAATTATACTCTAGTACATTATTTTGAACTGAAAAAGGACGGTTTTAGCCAGTTAAAACTCTAGTTAAATTTTTAAGCATGCTGAAATTTCGGTCTGGTATGATTGTTATAATGTTGTTGGCAGAATGTATTGTGCATTTTAACTAATAACTTCATACGAGGTATAACGGCGATTGCTATTCAATATTCAGAAATATTCTCATAATAAGGATTTTAGTTTCATTGGCATTCACATAAACTCATGAAAGTCGTTTTATCTGTAGCCATAGCCGACCTGCTTATAGTTAGAAACAATTACTCTATTGATATAAATATATTAATTGTGAGTAATGCAAAATTTGTTTGCTTGCTTTGTTACCTATTATTTGTAAAATTGTATATATGTTTGGAATGCCCAGCGATTTGTCTGTGGTATTACTCTAAACCTTTCAAAACGCTTAGGGTTATGTTATTAAAGGAAGTCTCTTTATGAGTAAAAATGGGAAACAATTATTAAATGGTTTCAAACTTCCTTTGGTTTATATATTTAATGTATATATTTATAGTAAAAACTATTTTAGATATTTATAAATTTGTAATCATGTAAAAATACATTTATTAAATTACAGTTAATTACTATGAAACAAAAACAAATATATCGCGTACGTCACTAGTGGCTGACCGTGAGAAAGCTAGTCGAACTTCGTGTTTTTATGTAAGTTGAGAAAATAGATTTTCTTACGCAGCAATGCTCGCAAATGAACCTATACTCGGTGACACCACGTTTATTTCTTGTCAAGCTTTCCTTGATAACACACGAACAAGTTTCTCTTGCTTAAAAGCTGACATGACAAACTTTTAAACAAGGCTACTTCTCAATGTAACTTGTCAATTTGTGTGATATACACCCTCGTGTATATAATTAAGTTTGTCAAGGTATAAAAGGTATAAACAAACATCTTTTGTAATTTATAACATGCAGTGACGCAATTGCGATACCATAATGACGCAGTGTCGTCTAATTACGGCCAATTTGTTGACACTGTCACGGTCACTTATTCACCACCATAATCCAGCTCGTGCACATTGGCACGAAATTCATTTTGTTGATTTTTGAGGACCTCATGTTATGCGACCACGCGCAAACTAATTATAAAGGTAATGATAGAGTCTAAATAAAAAGAAACGTTCTTCTCTTAAAGAGAATTATTGACTTGCTTATCTAGTTCATTGAAGTTGTAGTGATTAACTAGTCATATATATATATATTATATATATATATATGACACGTGTTTCAATCTACAGACACGTGTTTCGCTGTACCACAGCTCATCAGTATATATATATATATATATATATATACTATATATGGTTATGAAACTGAAGACGTCAAACTGTCCCAGGTTATTTGATTCATAATTGACATTTAATATTCTGTAAATCTTTGTATTGTAGATAGAAAGACTTTATTATATTAGTAGATCCGGCAGGAGTGTCCCGGCCACATCATTGATTTATAGTACTTTGATATAAATGATGTCTTCCCATATTTTTACTCCATTCATCGTTGATATTCTATATACTCTCTATGAATATAATCTTTTTATATTATTAGGTGTCTGAAACTGACATAACCCATTGTCATAGCGGTATACTTTATATCAGTAAATATTGGATATTTCTCTAATTGATTCACTTGCGATATCAATGACAGAGAACGTCAATTTGATACGTTTTCGTAACTCTTAGTAGCCTCTATTTAAATTTTAATATGCTCTCTTTGAATAATTAGATGAATATCAAAAAGTGCATATATGCATGTATACTTTATACCAGTAACTATTGGATATTTCTCTAATTATCTCTTGCGTTATCAGTGATAGAGAACGTTGATAGTATCTTTTAATATTCAATCGAAAAGCGTTGTTGTTGGCGTGTATGATTTATCTTAATTTTTAGAGCCTTTCCTGAAGCCAAATCAATGAAGAAACTTTATATATATTTTAGGATGAGTTTTCGTCTGTTTCTTTGCCCACGTGCAGGCATATAATTGAATGTTAATTTATTTTTCCACGCTAGCACTCGTAAAAAAACAGGAAATCCTGCTGTTTAATATTTCCCGCCTACTTCGGGAAACTGTGTCACTAGAAGGCAAGACTAGCTGTCTCGAAGGAAGTTGAAACAACTCACGAAAATAAGCTATATTAAGTGATCAGGACATACGCAACTACATATTTGATAATCAACTCAATAGAACTTCCTTTACTTTTTTACTGTAACCTTAATTTTGGTGTGAAAATGGTTTTCTAACTACGAATATTGATATCGTGTCATGTTTGTTTGAAGGAATGCGTTGGCGATTCGATAGTGACTGAGGTCAGGCAAATTGTGTGATATAAAAATCACGTCAGCCTACTATAATAGCTTAGAATGTCGTCACCTTGTATTTATACTTGGGATAACAATTGCCTTGTTGTCCTTTCAATTCATCATATATTAAATAAAACTAATTCAGGTGTTGACTTGCGGAGATTGAATAAAGAGGATATGTGAATAATTCTGTCGACATCAACCCCGTAGCCTATGTCACAGCCCTGACTAGCCATATTATGAGTAAAGGTTATGGCTATACTCATATATTTTTAGCACTGTTTTCTTTCGCAATGGCCTTGTAGGATCAGGAGTGTAACATACACAACGCCAAGGAGTGTAACATACACAAACGTCCTTTGCAGTATCCCCCTGTTTTCTTCTCCGCTGGAAATTAGGACTTGCAACGCGCGCCAGATCTACCCGACTACCGGTTGATTTTTGGACCGGGGTGTGTCATTAATCAAGCCAATAACAAGCACATATTCAAACGAGACCTTAATGTGATGCATTACATGTACGTTGAAATGTCGTAGTTGGTGTAGAAACTGTTGAAGCAGCCATGATAATGAAAATGGGCATTCTTACCTTGCCTGGTACAACTTAGCTGATATCGATATGGTGCGAAACTTGTCAATACATCCGTAATTAATTATTAACTCTACCTTAGCTATAGTTAATTTTTGAGTCAGAATTGCTATAATCAGATTTAAATCCTGCAAGTGAAACAAGTCAAGCTCATCGGCTCGTTGTGGCGACACAAGACAAGAGTACAATACAAGAACAATAATACAAGACAAGAACAAGTGTACAAGACAAGAACAAGAGTACAAGACAAGAACAAGAGAGACAAGGACAAGAGTACAAGGACAAGAGTACAAGACAAGAACAAGAGTACAAGACAAGAATAAGAGTACAACACAAGAACAAGAGTACAAGAACAAGAGTACAAGACAAGAACAAGAGAGACAAGGACAAGAGTACAAGGACAAGAGTACAAGACAAGAACAAGAGTACAAGACAAGAATAAGAGTACAACACAACACAAGAACAAGAGTACAAGAACAAGACAAGAACAAGAGTACAAGAGAAGAACGACAAGAGTACAAGACAAGAACAAGAGTACAAGAACAAGAGTACAAGAACCACGGGTTTTACGATAGAATGTATATAACTTACTGATATTTGTTGACATTGTTAAAACAACAAACAAACAAACAAACCATTCTAGATCTTGTTAACAATACCTTTTTTAGCATTCTTCTATCGTAATATGTTCTCATTGCTCGAAACATCTTAAATTTATCCATCTTCGGTTTCTTTTTTAATACTCCCCAAAGTTTCGCTAATTCATCAGCATTATTTAAGCTGAAAACCTTTTCTTGTTTATTCACCCAAGATATCACTGATAAACATTCATCATCTTCGAGCAAACCATAAAGAAATTCCCACAAGTAGACAGACTTTCTTGTATTGGTTTGTTTCTTTCGAGACTTCATCGTCATTGGTGCTATAAAATATTGAAATTACGAATAGATGTGCTACATTGTACAGTATTGTGTAAAAGATAATTGAACTGGAATCGTATTTTGGTATTGACCTTGTTTGACTTATAGTACAATTCATATTCAACTTATAGTGCCATTAAAAATTTATTTTAGTTAAGAACCTATTGTAAATATCAGGTTTAATAAGCAATAACAGAAAAATAATCGAAGGAAAAGCGTCGAAGGAAAAGCAGTTTACTAAATATTGAATTGAAAATAATCGATGGAAAAACAGTTTAACAAAGTAAAAATGGTCAGTGAGAAAAACGAGTCCCCATCTCTGCTCCCCTATTCTCAACGAAGTAGAGGTCAATGGAGTGCAGAGTGCCACCCGCACCTAAAAATTAAAATCAGTTCAGTCTGTGATTTTTATAGGTGGAAGAATTCTTATTAGCGGCTGTTCAATGTATTGCATACAGGTCTGGAAAATATTCCTTTCAGAATAATTTTTAACTCCTATAAAGTGTATGGCACGTTTTTTAACGCACAGCTTTACCTCCTGCTGATTTAGGACTTCGTCATAAAATAATGCGATAAGTTTCGTATTAATTTACGTCGTGTGCCTCAGACGTGTTTAGTTTAGTTTATTAGATTTATCACTCTTTGGTGAACGGAATACCCCAACAGGCTAGAAGCCCAATTGATAGGGGTTCCGAGGGCCTACGATTTAAGGTCGTTATCCGAGAAGACCCGAAAGTCTTACCATTTGCTGATATTATTGCAAAGGCAGCACTTTCTCCTCAATTATTTTTAAGACCCTGAGTGGTGGTCCGACCCAGGATTTGAACCCTGTGTCTCCCAGCTCATAGACATGTGTGGTAACCACTAGACCACAACAGCTGGTTGTATTAACTTGGTTGTTTAACTAATGATATGGAACTCTCCAATCATTCTAAGATTAACGTCATTGAGTCTGCTTATTAAACTTCTAGCTGGATCTCTATGTATAATACATACTGGATTATAATGTCCACTGTACTATACGTAAGTACTCTTACTTAAGTATTTTTCGACACATTGAAGTTCTCTTATTTCTCCTTTTCATATATTATATCTAAAACTGGTCGTAGAAAATATTAATGAACCACATGGGTTAGTTGAATTAAACCGATACCTTTATACATTATGGTTTATTTATGGTTATCCTTTATTTATTATGGTTTGGTTTTTTATGCTTGTTAAAAAGGGACAAAACATTAAGATGTGATATATTTATGTCAAGACTCATATATTTATGTCAAGATTCATATACTTATGTCAAGATTCCATATATTTATGTCAAGATTCATATATTTATGTCAAGATTCCATATATTTATCTCAAGATTCATATATTTATGTCAAGATTCATATATTTATGTCAAGATTTCATATATTTATGTCAAGATTCATATATTTATGTCAAGATTCATATATTTATGTCAAGATTCATATATTTATGTCAAGATTCATATATTTATGTCAAGATTCATATATTTATGTCAAGATTCATATATTTATGTCAAGATTCTATATTTATGTCAAGATTCATATATTTATGTCAAGATTCATATATTTATGTCAAGATTCATATGCGCGTATCAAGTTTTATACATCAAGATTCACGCGAGCCTAAATGAAGTACATTCGTCCTTGTTTAATGCCGCTGACTGAATATCGTTGAATCAGACACAGAAACAAGGTGGAGGCTAAAAGGGATGACTCAAAAGGACCTTTTCGGTTCCAGTCTCCCTCGGCCGTATTTTCGTTCACGTTAAAAACATGATGATAACCATTAGCTGACCATCCAGGCATCACTACCCATCACCAGACATCACTACCCATCACTACCCATCACTACCCATCACTACCCATCACTACCCATCACTAACCATCACTACCCATCACTACCCATCACTAGACATCACTACCCATCACTAGACATCACTACCAATCACTAGGCATCACCAGGCAGCACTACCCATCACTACCCATCACCAGGCATCACTACCCATCACTTCACTACCCATCACTAGGCATCACTACCTATCACTACCCATCACTAGACATCACTACCCATCACTAGACATCACTACCCATCACTACCCATCACTAGACATCACTACCCATCACTACCCATCACTACCCATCACTACCCATCACTAGGCATCACTACCCATCACTACCCATCACTAACCATCACTACCCATCACCAGGCATCACTACCCATCACTACCCATCACTAGGCATCACTACCCATCACCAGGCATCACTAGGCATCACTACCCATCACTAGCATCACTACCCATCACTAGACATCACTAGACATCACTACCCATCACTACGCATCACTACCCATCACTAACCATCACTACCCATCACTAGGCATCACTACCCATCACTACCCATCACTACCCATCACCAGGCATCACTACCCATCACCAGGCATCACTACCCATCACCAGGCATCACTACCCATCACTAGGCATCACTACCCATCACTAACCATCACTACCCATCACTACCCATCACTAGACATCACTACACATCATTAGACATCACTACCCATCACCAGGCATCACTACCCATCACCAGGCATGTCTAGTGTCTAGTGATGGCTAGTGATGTCTAGTGATGGGTAGTGATGCCTAGTGATGGGTAGTGATGCCTAGTGATGGGTAGTGATGGGTAGTGATGCCTGGTGATGGGTAGTGATGTCTAGTGATGGGAGTGATGGGTAGTGATGCCTGGTGATGGGTAGTGATGCCTGGTGATGGGTAGTGATGGGTAGTGATGGGTAGTGATGGGTAGTGATGGGTAGTGATGCCTAGTGATGGGTAGTGATGTCTGGTGATGGGTAGTGATGCCTGGATGGTCAGCTATTGGTTATCATCATGTTTTTGACGTGAACGAAAATACGGCCGAGGGAGACTGGAACCGAAAAGGTCCTTTTGAGTGATCCCTTTTAGCCTCCACCTTGTTTGTGTGTCTGATTCAACGATATTCAGTCAGCGGCATTAAACAAGGACGAATGTACTTCATTTAGGCTCGCGTGAATCTTGATGTATAAAACTTGATACGCGCATATGAATCTTGACATAAATATATGAATCTTGACATAAATATATGAATCTTGACATAAATATATGAATCTTGACATAAATATATGTATCTTGACATAAATATATGAATCTTGACATAAATATATGAATCTTGACATAAATATATGAATCTTGACATAAATATATCACATCTTAATGTTTTGTCCCTTTTTAACAAGCATATTCAAAGCCTAGGCTGGATCGATAATCTACTGAGACATTGGCTATCCCGCATGACCATGGAGTAGATATACAATGGGAGAACTGTAGCAACCGGCTTACCGTTGACGACCTCTGAGCGCTGATCCCTACAAGAAGGACGCACGGTCCAAAACATCGTCAAAGATAAATACGTGACTGAGGTGGGGTAATTAGATGTGTGAAGTTGATCGTCCAGGTTGTTGTAGTCTTGAGAAAGACTATTGGAGGAGAACTGTAGTACTTACCTTTAACGACCTCGGGACGCTGACAGCCTGACCCTTCGCGAAAGACGCACGGTCCAAAACATCGTCAAAGATAAATACGTGACTCAGGTGGGGTAATTAGATGTGTGAAGTTGATCGTCCAGGTTGTTGTAGTCTTGAGAAATAATTTTGTTGGTGACTGACGTTTCGACGGCCTCAGCGGCGGTCAAAACATTAGTCACCAACAATAGTCTTTCTCAAGACTACAACAGACTTCAGGACGATCAACTTCACACATCTAATGATACTCCTAGGTTCAAACCATTTACTTTATGGTGGGATATAAAGTCGTCAAGAGACTTTCTGGCAGTCACGACCTTCTCTCATTTTTCTTGTTTATTTGTCAAATGGATATACGATCGGTCAACTGAAGATGACGAAACTGCAGTGCTATATATCCCTCGACTTTCAACAAACAAACAAACTTGTACAAAAACCTCTGCGAGACAGAATTAAAACCGATAATTTGCTTGCGTGGTTAGATAGATCAATATATGAATGTTATTACCTTACCTTTGGCCTTGTACCTCCTACACACTATTTCGGCAGTACACCAACCTTTTATAGTTTTTGATTTGTACACAGTACACTTCACAGCAACTATAATTGCCTGCTAGTAAATGCCGTGTGTATGGCAATGTCACGATGCTAGATAATTTAATATTTACCTACCTCCAACATTGCAACTTGATAATTGAGAACGCATTTCCATTGACACATTTCTGTGTTTAATACTGCGGATGCTTTTTAAATACTCACCAACTTCTCGTGTACATTTTTATACCTATCGTCCAGTGATTATGACGGCAATCGTTTCCTACCATGAGCGGAAGAACAGGCGTAACTTATTTACGGGACTGCCTTTCACTAATCTGATTACAAACACATTTATAAAGTTAATTTTCCCATAATCACCGTGTGCACGCGTTTTTGCACCCTCAGGTATTTACTATTGTTAACATTGATATATAATTGATAAAATGTTATATTTTAGAGGTTGGGCTTTTTCACGTACTCCCAATATTCCATATCTTTATTTTTAATCAATCTAAGTTGTTGATTCCCAAAATTATGTCTTTGACGTCATTGGGCAGACATACATATCTCTCGATATATCGACGATTTTTAAAGTCATATCCTCAAAAAAATACCGTATATCTCTATATAAAATCATGATTTTGAGTCACGTATATATCTATATAAACGTTTACAAAAAGCTGAATAGATGTTTACCAGCTGTATTTACACGACCGATACTAAACAAACAATACGAACTTTTATCAAATTGCCGACAAAGACAAGTATCTATTACTTAACATAAATACCGTCCGACAATTAATGCTATTGATCTTCTCGCTACCGCACAGCAGTATATGAATTTCGTGAACATTGAATGTCAATTAGTCGTCCGAAGATTGTGTTAAACATGAAACACCATGTAACAAGAGCTGTAATAATTGGATTGTAATTAGTATAATAATATAAAAACACCACACCCTTGTATTCAGCATTCACTCGCTGGGAGATCACTGAACACCTATAGAAATAGATTTATTAATGGTATTAATCATTCATTCTTGTATACAAAGTCCAATTTAAAACATCTTACAATCGTCGTATAGTTATTAATTCAGACTAATGTCGTTCATATTAAATAGACGTCATTATTTTACCGTCGTTATTTTACCATCGTTTTTTTATAATTTTACCAAAAATTTAATTCATTTTAACCGTCACATAACCGTCCCATCCATAAATAAAATCCAATGGGATACAAATGTTCTTCAGTAAAGATTTTCCGGGTACGTTATTGTGTTATAATTAAGCGTCATCCGGCGCGATGACATTGCAAATTTAGTTAATTTAGTTGCCAAAAAGGGCGAATTTGAGAAACTTGGAATTTGAGTCACTTGGAATTCTTATCCATCATTTCTAAGAAGTACCAGACTGATGCCATGGAATTTTGGCCATCTGTTGTATCATATTTCCTACAATTGACTATTTATATCATTATTACAAAAACAGCATGACTAGACAAAAACTCTACTAATCTCATCGGTATGTCATTGGTGAGATTAGTAGAATTGCGTTTTCTATAGGCTTTAGTGATGTATATGAAAAGGAGAAATAAGAGAATTTCAATGTATCGAAAAATGCTTATCATATATAATGTGTCGACGTATACTTACGTATATCGTCAGATCTGACCTGAAGAAGGACACGTCCGAAACGTCGTCCATTAATATACGTTATAATATATTAATATATACGTATTAATATATTTTTCGACACATTGAAGTTCTCTTATTTCTCTTTTTATATTATATACTGTTCTTTTGAGAACAGCTTTCATATTTATTCTTATTAGTGATGTATACACAGTTTTGTGATGTGATACAGTGATTATTTGATTAATATGTATCATGTTCAGTTTCTCCTATTTGACGTATTTATAATTAGCTATCAATGAAGGCTCGCCTTGATCCGATTAGGGACTCCCTGGGATGTAGCACGGTGACGGAGGCTGTTATGAAGCAACACACACACACACACTATATTATATATATATATATATATATATATATATATATATATATATATATATATATATATATATATATATATATATATATATATATATATATATATATATATATATATATATATATATATATATATATATATATATATATAGTCGTGTCTTACGCACGTGATTGGTCAGATACCGTGTTTATATATCAGGCTATGCAAACACGGTTGTTACGTCACGCATATTTCGCATTCTTATTTTATAAAAGAATAGAAAATGACGCCCTGTGTTTATATAACCTGATAGTATACAAACACTCGAGAGAGCTTGGTCGAACTTGAAAGTACTTATGTAAACCCTCAGATCGGGTACCCATAAACATTCAAAATTCTCCCATACCCTCGTGTTAGTATGCCAATTATATATATATATATATATATATATATATATATATATATATATATATATATATATATATATATATATATATATATATATATATATATATATATATATATATATATATATATATATATATATATATATATATATATATATATATATATATCGATCAAACCTTATTATAACTATTGTTGCAACATCAAGGAATGTCCTTTTGTTGTACATATCTTGTACCATAGTCAATCGAGATATGGTTTGGAAACTCAGCTAAAGTCTTTGTTCTATCTTTTTGTTCGTCTTTATGCAATTTTGTGCACGGTGCACGGTCACTGAACCTATTGTATTTTAGTATAATGAAGCAATCATCCAATAGAATCGTTTGGGTTTAATCGCTCAACCGTGTGGTTTAAATATTAATAAACCTAAAACAAAGGATGTGCACGGTGTAAGGTACGGTTCAACATCAAAACGTAGCTCATTATAGTCGCTTTGGAGTTTGCCGAGTTTCCAGACCATATCTCGATTGACTATGCTTGTACTTTGTATGTATGTCCAATTAAAGTTGTTAAAAATGTATCGTCTGTCTACTCCCCAAGCTTCGGCATATTTTTTCGTGTTGTTTTATCAAGCAAATCCTGATTCACTTTAGAAAAACATTCCGCCACTGTGTAAAATGATCTGAATTAAAGTATATACCACATTTGTTTTCGAATATAAGTGTTTTGTTGACTTTAAAAACTTAATTCCACTTTTTTTATTCTTTTTATTCTTAGAATACAACCCAATATCATACATTATAACAGGCTCTATTTTTATCAACATTTCACTCACAAAGTGCATGAAATTTATGTCACGCTTTCGTGGTGTTTGCTCAATGAACACGAGCGAACTAACTAGTCTACTGCTGTGAATGACAAACTATATAACAATCGACTATATTAGACCTAAATCTGGCGATTTAGAATTCGAACAAAACTGACCAATGATACTGCGGGCCAATTTCGTATCCTGGTGTATGTTATTTAATCATTGATAGGGATTGATTTACGACGCGGCAACCTCGCCGACGCGGCCTTCAAAACAAAGAAATGTCGAAATCCTCATGCGAAACAAAGAGAATGAATAATTTGTAGTCCCAAGAGTATTCCACGTTCTGTTTACAACGCAACGTCTGAGCGTTGTCACGTGAGAGGTGATGATGACTTCAGCTCAAACACCACAATCGTTTTAGCTGAGAACTTGAGCGTTTTTGAACCTTTCAAACCTCATATACGGTAGTCAATTTACGATGGCTTCTTTCAAATGCTTAAATTCACAATACTTGTTAATGTTTTGAGGACCGCTTGCTGATTCGTAGATTGCTGCGTCGTCGATTTTAAAGTCCCTATTCGCAGTGTGCAAACGTATCTTAATGCATCAATTTTTGATGACTATAATCATTGGTAATACTAAATATAGTGTGTGAAATGAATAAACCTCTGCGTCATTGCTATATCTGTATTATGTTTGGTTACCAATTGTATACGTGAGTGCCTATGTATGAGGCCTGACTGTTTCAAATGAAACTACGTTATTCAAAAAGTGATTAGGTTAACCCTTGTTTTAATAATGTAAGCTTCTCGGTGCGGAATTAAGAGACTAATTGTTAGTAAAAATTCTGGGTTTTATCGAGGCGGTTTTTGCCAAATCGGTGAATGAAATGAAATGAAATGAAATGTAATGTAATGTAATGAAATGAAATGAAATGAAATGAAATGAAATGAAATGAAATGAAATGAGATTAAGTGAAATGAAATGAAATGAAATGAAATGAAATGAAGTGAAATGAAATAAAATGAGATTAAGTGAAATGAAATGAAATGAAATGAAGTGAAGTGAAGTGAAATCTAATGAAACGAAATAAAATGAAATGACGTGAAATGAAATAAAATGAAATGAAATAGAACGAAACGTTCAAAAATAAAAAGTATTAAACGCACCGACAGTTACATCTCAAATGCATGGTTAACGTTAATCGACTTTTGAACTAATGAATGAACTGTACGTACATGATACGTAATTTTGAGGACTTATGTAACGTTTTAGCATTAGCCTATATACGTTTTATGTGCCTATATACGTTTTATGATTACTCCGACCCCTAGGTGCACTATCACACTGTTTATAAAACTTCTGTTAAATGTCGCTTCAGTGATGCACTGATATTAAGCGTGCATTTAAACGTGCTAACGTACGTGTGCGTATAACTACAGCAGTGCTTGTAAAAGCTGGCATAGTTTTTACATCTTCAGTGTTTACACGGCGAAAGGCCGCGCACACAAAAGCTTGAACCGAAAGATTTGGCAACAAGTTCTTTGCATGTCATCATCAATTGATCTCTACTTTCGGGACCACCTCACACCGTCCATTGAAGTATATCACTGGCTTGGCATCCCAGTTTATCGGATCGTATGGCAGTTGGAGAAACTTGTAAACACCAACTCGACCTTTAACCTGCAAAAAAAGAACAGAGAAAATTATAACTTCATCGTGTAATAAGAAAGCAGAGAATAATTGAGGGATCTTGAGGATAAAAGAGTATCAACCGTTGTTGCGCCTTTGTGTTTATGTTTTTATGCGATAACGAAGTGTTTAGACGTGCTTCGTTGCCAACATCCTCCTATAAAACCTAAAAAAATGGAGGCTTTTAATCTTCGTCACTTGATATTCCACGTACGCTTTCGCGCCAGTCAAGGCTAACATAATTTGAAAGGAAACTCAACAAGACGTCGAGTTTTGTTAAAAATGTAGAAATAATTACTTTAATTCTATGTATGCACTTACAGCTACTCCGGATAGCTATCGACAATTAGATAGCGAGTAGCGTAGCCAATCGGATTGCAGCATTTACATTAGACGCTACTAATAGCATTAGCTTGACTCTGAAGATGACCGCCGCTGAGGCCGTCGAAACGTCAGTCACCAACAATAGTCTTTCTCAAGACTACAACAACCTGGACGATCAACTACACATTTAAAGCATTTAAATATATTGACCATAATGACAACCGTTGCCAAACACTAAATATATTAATATAATCTAGGGGAAAAGCTGCGCACGTGCAAAACATTGGGCGTTTTAAGAGTTCTTATATTAATAGGATAATTTTTAAATGTAATTAAATTTTTAGTATTGTGTACGTGACATATTTATATTTACGATATTTGTAAGATGGGATATGCATTTCTATAATATGGAAAAATAAAGACGATTGATTGATTGATATGATTAACTCTTCACATGACGTTACTGAGGTTACCGAGAATATTCCAATGTTCTCGAGACAACGAAAACTGCTAATTAAGGCATCAAAATCCTTTGGTAAAGTTTAACGTTGACTCACTGATTCCAAGTGCATTGAAAGTTTAGAAGTTTCTATGAGCTGGACGAAATCATATTTCTTTCTAAGACAAATTGAAGCCAGATCTAACGGGGATGGCTAAAAGGGATCACTCAAAAGGACCTTTCTGTTTTTTCTGGTCTTTATTTTTCGTTAGGTTAGGGTTAGCTATACAGTTAGGGTTAGGTTTAAGGTTAGGATCAAGGTTAGGGTTAGGATTAAGATACCCTTGTTTCTGCACAGGAGGCTCCCTATTATATATTAACGCAGATAATACAGGATGCATGCAGCAAAATCATTCGAGCATGCCATCTCATTAAAACTCAAATCAAAGACTTTATTTAAAGTAGGTCACACGTGTCAGTATCAGATATAGTAATGATATAGACGTACTGATATTGTACATCTTCATACACGTGTTAGTTATAACCTTCGTTCTTCTTTCTGAATTGCTGAATCCATGCTCCCACAATTATTACACCGCATACACAGGCAATACATAAACCCGTCACCTTCGCTCTCTATATCTGAGTCTCAGTAGCTCAATGGTTAGAGCGTATCTCACCGGCAATCAGAAGGTTACAGGTTCCGTCCGGGGCTCAACTATTTTCTGAGGATTTAAGGTTGACGATCGTCGATGTATCATAAAAGAAGCATCCTTAATAAATGGCCTACATAATAACATAATAAATAACAGAAATATTCACCTATGGCTATAGCTTGCGTTAATAGCCTCATATCAAACGGCAACACAAAAATGTTGTGGATCAGTCATAATACTGCAGGCAAAAGCAAAATCATAGTTGCTATTATAGAGAACCTTGTGTTGACACGTTGTTGTGAAGTTTACATTTCAAGAATAAATACTTACGTATTTTAAGACGGACGAAGTGTCCTTTATAGATAGCTGACCCTATAGACGGACACAGTTCGGAACGTTTGTGAAAATACATATATAAGTACGTTTACATTACAGACACTTCATTTCCGCTCTCGAAATTTTCAGTGACGTAATTAAGTTGGTGCTCTTGTCACACATGCTTGCGTTGTCTTCCTATTCCATCTTTAAGTTTCGGCTTTTAGAAGCCTTAGCATAGCGTATTTTAAAAAACTCACGAACCTCTGATGTCTGAATATGCGCTTTTATAATTCTGCTTCGAGAAACACCATGACAAAGTCTTATATTTCTGCCACCGTATTAGCCGACCGCAATCATTAAATAATTTTGCTCCTATACTGTAAACCAGTGTAGTTTAAAAGGAATAAAGGAGGTTGTTTTACTATCCGTAAATTCACTCAAATTCGCGGCAGGACCCTCGAATCTCTTTGAGTCTCGGATTGATTTGTATTTGAACACTGCATTTGAACACTGCATGCCTACGCAACACATAACTTTTATAGTTTAAATGGAATACTTGTACAAAAATATTGTTCTGACTTCAGACTTTTTTAAACGAAAACTACTTAATAAAGTGCGTTTTAGCAATAAACATAGCAGGCGGGATGAGCTTCATAGTTTTTGTTTTTTAGCTTGTTTTTAAATTTTAAAGCCGTTCTTCGAGTGCTTCCGAGTCTATCCACTTGATGTGTTTTTCCACTTTTTTAAATTCTTTATAGTCTGGGTTATTTATGCGTCAAATTTTGAACATCGAACGAGTTGATTTCGCTATAACGTAGGTAGATTTTAGGCATCGTGGGCAGCACATGTACCGGGTGAGCTAGACAGAAACAGTATACCGGTGAGCGTTTTATTCCATATTATACCAACACTTGTAAACAATTCAACTGACGACATAATCCGGAGTATATCATTATGTCTTCCGATGGCCGGTGTGAAACGTCATGAAAATGTTAAAAGTCAATTCATTTGACGCTGTTCCCTACATTAATTATAGAATCCATCGAAGACATCCGGATTTGACATATACCATGCAGTGAATGCCCATGTGTTTAACAATTTTTAAACCGTTCGAGACTTCTAGATACGTTGCCATGCATTTATTATTTAATAAGCTGTCAAAGACTCCAAAGTGGTCATTTCATTTTTCCCGCGTAAAATAGTATTGTTATGTAAACATAATGATATTGTTATCAAAGTTTATATAAGGATCACCTCGACATCACGCCTCTTCGCTATTCCAGGATGCCTTTCTCGATTTTCTCTTCGAGATTAAACCAGCATATACTATAGAGGATAGCGTTATGCGCAAGTAGGTTGTGTATAATGATTTCAGTTTGTCGGTACACAAGTTTAAATCTACATCATTAATACATGTTACTTAAGCGGGCATCATTATTCTGTTACATTCGTGAATATCAAGTAGTTAGATATAATCGCAAGATGTATTCACCTTCATGATCAAGTCCCGCTTGTAGTACTGTCGGATCGCCCGTCTCAACTTCGTCTTGTTCATTTTTGGTCGATTTTTCAACAACCCCCACAAACTGGCGACTTCGTCAGGATCCGCCATCACGAATTCTTTTTCGAATTTATTCGTCCAATTTATAAACGGGGCGCACTCCTCGTCCTCCAAAAGACCCACGAGGAACTCCCATAGATAAGCCTGGATTCGACGTCGTTTCATTCTCTGTTCACTTGCGTCTCCTGGATGTGTGCTCCTTAATTCTGCCCGATATATGTCTCCCTCCGCCTCTCCAAATGTGGGTGCTCGCGATAATTGCCCGTCCCTCTTACCTCTTTTGTGAGAGCGCCAGAATGACCTACCTTAGCCGAAATGCAATTTAATTTGTAGCCTCTATTCAACATTGAGAATTATTATGCAAATGACATGAGAAAATTATGCAAATGACTACCACGCGGATGCTAGTGGGCCCTAGTGAATGTTAACAAACTGCGAAAAGTATTGCCAGTGTTTAATGTTGCATGGTATAACAGTGACTCCTCGGCGTATTGAAAGCGTGGTCTCTTTGAAAACGTCAATAAACACTAAATCAACAAACCAACGCAAAACAAGAACAATGATATAATGTTCTGGGGAACGCCTCGACATCAAAATAAGATGTGGTTTCGGCATGAACGTGCAAAACATGCTCATGATCTTTACATCACGAGAAAGCAACTTGATTTACACCTAAATTGTTGACGCATTTGCATACAGACACTATTATCACCCAAAAGACATGTCTTCTTGCATTGCGGGGGACACGCACGCATACTTGCCTCCCCCGGTTTCTACGCTCCTGACACAAAACCTAGGCGATTCACCTCAATGAACTCACTTCCATATACTGATATAGCTTTCTTTTCCTATTGACGTTAGTGTTTGCACAGTCAGACTTTTCTTTTGTTTCTTCAAACGTTGCTTTAGTTTTTAATGACAGTGTGGAGAGATTACATATAATATGCATAATATGTCAAAGAAAAAGAACAGTATATGATATGTTTTTCTTTCAAATTGCTTCAGCTTCTAAGGTTTTAACATGCATTAGTGACACCATTCTTGATAGCCCTACTGCACGAAACCTTTAATTACTTTTGTAATTAAAAAGCCATAAGAGAGAAATGACTGATCACAAATTATATATATTTATATATATTTATATATATATATATATATTAGGTGTTATAATAGATCTAAGAATGCTCAATAGCTTAAAATAAATTCGTAACTACATGGAGTTTCACGCGAATAGTAATTTTCAGGTATCAGTGAAAGTTCCAAAATTGAGTTGCTTTTTATATCTCATATATGCTGATCTATAATTTCTTTTGCACCGCGTTGTGTTCATTTTAATCACAATATGTAGTTTTTAGTAGCATTAGATATATTAAAACAGTATCTAAATATGTATATCAAGAACTTAAAACATCCATAAAGAATTCTTTGTCCAGATCATGATACATTCTGGCATCATTCCATCTGAATATAGCGTGCCATCGATTTAGTATTAGCTAATAAATATATATCTAATTGTATTTCTTATGTATATATTATATCTAATTGTATTATTTGATTGCAATAAAAGCATGAGTTTTGACGCAATGTTTATCACATAAAATTAAAATGGCGACTGCTGAACAAAAACGTAAACAAATTACTGAAGTTATATACACTTTGGTGAAGGGCCCTTACTATATAATTAAAGGCGTCGGTATATAATCTGTTTACGCTATTTCGGCAGTTCACCATCTGCACTTTTACTTTAATAGGTTTAGATAACTCATAATAAACAATGGTTGTTGAATTGTTGCACTGAGCATTAGTCCGGTGTGCGAGAAAGCTAATCTGCATTTACATAACTATTACTATTCTGCTGAATAGATTAAATGAATAAACAAATTACTGACTAAACTAGTCGCCGTGTTGTCCAGCACGCTTCAAGAGGATTTGCTCCAGTAAACTATATGGGCACCTTAGTTTGAAATACAATTAACCGCAAGCTACATTGAATGCACCACAGAGAGTTATATTTGTATATTATTTTTAGCTATCCCCTATTTCGCAGAGCCTTGCCAAACGAAGAGTGTGGCCATTCGCAGAGAGGTGATGGGGAAGCTATCTGACTTTTCCTTTGATGAAAACCATCAAAGAGACGCCACTAACATACCACGATATCATATCCATGAGGGAGCGACAGGGGATAGAAATTTAAGATCTTTCAGCGGTATACTATACATGACTGTCCACCAAGTCTGGAAAAAGTTGTACTCTCACCCAAAGCCGCAAGATGATAATATTATTTTTTAATTTTATTTTATTTTAAAGACATTCATGCATGCATTTGTAATTGCGATTGGATTTGGATAATTTCCTCTACGGATATGCTGTGAGTTTTAATTGGTACAAATTTACATTTGAAAATCATGACCCACTTATCAACGAATACCAGTTGAAAGGCAATGCTTGAAGTGAAAACTTTCGTTATATGTGTGCATATACTTACATGCATGTTACGAATTTACAAATCAAAAAGGGTATATGTTAGGAACACGTAAACTCACCGGCAGATAAAAGATTCACATAAACAAGATTGTGATGGTTGAACTAGATTAGAAGTGTTATATAGTTATTATAATTATAAAAAACAAAAAGGCCATCTCCCTTTGCAAATTAAAATAAAAACCATTAAGTACTTAGCTAATGATCTATCGAGACAACTATTCATTCCAATTCCATCTATTTGTCGGTTTTATTTTTATATTACTGTGTGTTTTGTTTTAATTTGAGATATGCAAAGCTTTTTGTTAAAGAATATGCATATATAAACGTTTTATATCTAAAACTAAAAATGACCTATAGCTTTAATTAATTTCCTGTTTTGTATGACAAGAGGCATCCCCATAGAGTTGCATGATTATAGTCTTCATATTCAGTTCTTCGCACCACCCCTTGCTCAATTACTGGCCCTGCCCACGCACAATCATTGTGCTTTTCAAAAGTTTAACAACCTAATAGAAAACACGAGAATCTTGTTTAACGTAATAAACCCTAAATTATCATAGTTTTCTGGGGGCTGTATAGCCCATAGCCATGAACCCTGCTGCTGGCTTAGTTGGTTCGCATTGTCCTAGCTCCCACTTATAAATATTTGTTTTTCCGTTTACGTAGATAACATTTTTTAACATACACGATACAAGCTTGCACGCGATGCTACGAAAAATAGCTGTGCTTTATTAAGAATAATCCTCCTTCTTTTAGTAATAAATCCTGATCCCTCTTTTCGTACAGTTGGAAAGTTGATTGGAAAGTTAAGCGTTTTACTTTTCCTTATCAGTTGAATGCATTCAGCTAGCTACCAAGATTATCTGCCTTTGTGAAGTTATTTGGTTGTTGTGATCATGTTATGCAGTCGCTATCTTATTGTTTCTTACACGAAAGAAACTAGACTTTAAAGCTGTGGTTCTTCTTAAACTCCTAATTTTATTAACCATCCCTCATGGAGCTGTATAGAAATAATGATGCGACTAAAGTTTCACAAGATCTGATCAATGAGATATAGAGAAATTCACTCTAAAAGTAAGTCTGTGCTGCGCATGTGCAAGGTTTTGTTTATATGTTGTTGTTTATGAAACAGTATAGTTTAACTTACACTAAGTAGCGTGACGAAGAAGTATAGAACTACCTCAGCGACAAGCAACGAAGTATAGAACTACCTCAGGACAACGAAGCTTCCGCTATAGAGCAGTTACAATCTGGAATAATTTAGAAAGTAGCCTTAAACAGGTTATATCAATGCACAGTTTTAAGAAGAACACGAAAAAGCAAATGTTTAATGAATTCTTAGTTTCTTAGACATTCCATCAAGCCGCGTTTTATATCAATTTTTAGAAGTAACATAATTTGTTCATATTTTAGATATCATATTTATAGAATACTGTATATAGTATTATTAACTAAATTTTTGCGTTTTATTACGTATACGAATGTAATTAGTTGTTGAAAAGCCCTTTGGGGAACTCCTAATAAAATATGTATGTATATGTATGTATGTGATGGAAGTTACCGCTGCGCGCTTGATTAAATCATAACTATATGGCGACTGAGAGTTTTAAAACCCGAACCATAACCCAAATAAAATCTCTAGACCTCTCCCTAGAACATTCGTTGTTCTGTATGCGAAGGAGTCAATTATATTAAAATAAAATGGAGAAAAAAGAGTTAAATTTTGACGTTCTCCGAGAACATCATATTATTCTAAGGGATGCATGCTTAAGACCCAGGTCAACAAATTTCAGAGGAACAGTACTTGATCCTTTCAGGTGCACATGGACGAAAATCTATAGCTCATTTCTTGGCTCTACGACAAATATGGCTATCCTCAGTAATTTAATAAAAAGAGATTTTTCTTTCATGCACTTGAACAGATCAATGACATGTGCACTTCCTGCAGGTACTTGTTCTTTGTTGTATGATGCTTGAAAAAGATCTCACTGTCGGATATGTTTGGATGAATGATCTTTTTTATCATGACATGTGAACTTAAAGAACTTAAAGAACAGCGAACTAGATCATTTTGGATCGGGTGAACTATTCGAGAGCCGAAGGCGCAATAGATTTCTAGGGCATTTCCCAGGGAGTTTTAAAATGTAGAGTCTCTTGGACACAGCAAATGTTTTCGCCACGGATTTTGAGAAATAAAGAAATCGGTCTGGAGGTCAACTGGGGCGGACCTGTCCAATATCCCCAGTCCACCCGTGGCGCCATTCGTGCGGAAAATTGGGGTATACTAGCCAATACTTCAGAGACTGGGGTTGCTGTACAGAAAATATATGGTAATGTTTATTAACACATGTATTCAATATTACAAAAATACTAGCTAAATTATGTGTTTGCAAAATAAAATATACAGCTCCCTGCTGACGGACTCCTCTATACGTTGGACAGTTTGTAACTATAGTGCAGTTTAGACAATTTCCTTGTAATGATGCGATAATTTCCTTATAATGATGCTATATTTATATTTTCTCCAAGCCACAATACCTTAATGGGTTGTCTTATATGTTTCCCCAGCAATTAAATGTTAGTATACTACGTGCAAGACTCTCGAGAGTCATTCGGATACGCCAAAATGACAATCACACGACGCAAATCGTGTCGTGAAGATGCCGCATTTTTAACGTCGCGATTCTAGTCAACAGTTTCGATTGTGCGGCATACATGAAGTCGCTTTAATATCATTGTGAATAATTTTGAATGTGATCATGGTCCTTGTATACGTCGTACTGTGATGATGTTCAAGAGCTTCATCATATAAAACACGACAAGAGATACATCATGACTACATCCGGCAAGCATAACTAAACATTCACAACATTGTTCACGTCTGTTAACAAGGTGCAACAGGTTGTGCTTTTCTACGCGTCTATTGCTCCCGTCTATATGTTTCAGTCAGCACAAACTGCGACAAAGTCAGCACAAGAACCACTTGATATAAGTTGCCTGCTGAAAGTCATCATGGGTTTATATAACAGTTCTTGTAAGAACTATTTCGTATCGTTTGAACGGCCAACTCTGCACCAGCACTCACCATGATTTCAACACATTTTTAAAAGGCAATATTTAAATTTATCACCACGACTAAATCGTTATTTTATTATTTACTAATTATTTTGTTTCAGGCAACAGCTGCTTCTTAATTATCCAAAAGTACTTATAATATTGCACCCGAATTACATACACTGCTGGGTTTATTATTTAAAGAACAATTCACTATAGTATGCTTATTGTTTCCTGACAATAGTAGGATGTGAACTCTTAAACATAATATCAAATTTTGAGACTTACCACAACATTGCAACTAGAAGGAATAATCTGCTGTAGATCTTAAAATCGTAAAATCTACTAAGTCCTAGTGTCAACATACAAATTCTCCTTATTGGTCTCCAAACATTTCTTATAGTACTAGTTGGGAGAAGTTGTTTAAAAACATGTCAGTTTAATTATCTTTGGTGATCATTTCCTTTATTATCATTACGTTTATGGTAATGGTAAACCATTGGTATCATTAGGAGAAGTTGGGTGTTGATTACCTATTAAAGGGTTACTATGCTGAACTTAGTTTTATGTACATAAAACGTGTAATGCATTATATATAAAGGCACAGAAGCACTGAGGAAGAAATTTAGTGTATTTTTAAATATAAATAAAAAAAAAAAAATTAAAAAAAAAAAAAAATTCTAAATTCAAACCGTCTTTCAATGAGAACATCTCTTCCATACCACTTTCTCTGTTTGAACTGTGTGCTGTCATTTATGTCACCTTCTGTTTGTCACCTCGTTACCTCATTGGTTAGCCGTCTAATTAATTATTCTCTTTTGTAAATATAGACTTATACATAGATAGTTTTCACACATGTAATTAATATCACTCTGAAGATGTTGTATGTCCGCAACGAAACGGCAGTAAAAATGTTTTAAAACTTGACTTGTTTCCATATTATTATGGCAATACATATACGTATATTGAGCTGGTATCTTTATACTTCGATTACGCTTTCCGCCCGGAAAATCTATAGCCAATATTAAATAGTGGTTTATCTTACATTAATTATAGAAACTGGAAAGTCTCGACAGCAGCGGGTAGTACTAGAGAAATGCAAAGGACAGTCAGAAACTATTATAATGAAGATCGATTATGTCGAAAGATAGCAAATCTTGGTATCTTTAGGTTCTGGCCCATGGATGTGGGCTATAAACTATAATATAATAATAATAATTATAGCTTTGAACAACGTGTATATACCATGGTGATTGGTAATAACCTTAGATGACCTTCTGCCAAACTGCTTATATATAAACACATTTACCAAAAATCTAACAATGGCGTAATGTTGGAGCAAAGGAAGAGAAAAAGAGATCCATTGGGAGTTATGTAAGAAATACAAGCTGGAGCATGCGGAAAACTGGTACGAGCATAAGCCAGAAAGTGTCACTGAAACTGCTGTGGAATATGAAAATCCAAACTGATAATAAGATAGAACATTCCCGGCTTATATACTAGTACTAAATAAAAAGAAGAGATGCTGCGCACTGATAGATGTTGCATGCCCATTTGATACAAGAGTTCTGCAGAAAGAAAAGGAAAAAGTAGAAAGTATCAAGATCTAAAGAGAGAAATTAAGAGGATATGGCAATGTAAAGAAGTAACAATTGTACCCATTATTATTGGAACACTCGGAACAGTAAGCAACCATTTCGATATGTGGCTAGGAGGGCTCGACATTAGAATTGACTTCCAGATACTTCAAAAAGCTTGTTTGTTGGGAACTGCAAGATTCTTGAGACATGTGCTAGACACCTAAGGGTGCGGGATGTACCTTGATGTTTAGCAATGAAATCCAGCTACAAGATAATTACAAGATAATGAGCTGTGCGAAAACTGAAAATAATAATAATAATAATAACAATAATAATAATAATAATAATATAATAAGAGTGTAATAATAAGAGTGTAGGAATAAATACATTTGAAGACCAAACCAGGACTAGTTGCGAAAAATGCAATATCCAGGCCATCCGGCTGGAATTAAACCCGCGATGCTAGTGCAGTGCTCTGTCCACTGAGCTAACGGAGAACTCGTGACTATAGGCTTTGCCGTATATAATATATATGGTAATGCCGGGATAAGAATTGGGTATAGGGGTTATGAATTCGCAATTTCATCATGATGTAAACAAAGTTATGTCTCGCCATTGCATAGCGCTGTTGGATAGTGCGCCGTCTGGGTATACCGTCGTGTTGATCACTTCCGAGCTTAAGTTGTTATTGGTTCTCTCCTGTGCTTCGATAATTTTTCTCCGGTCTCCCCTATCTCCGGTTTTCTCCCCGGGTTCCCCGGTTTTTTCTTCCTACATACATGTAGGCCTATGGCGGCTGGCCGGAGCACCTTTAATATACCTTTGACTCGGCCACTGACTATGCATTAGTGCATATCGTATATGTATATCCCCTATAAACAGACATAGTGTCTGTTTTTGAGAACAAGTACTTCGACAAAGCTCATTTAGCGCTTTGCGGAAAACACGTCGCGCCAAAAATGTCGGCAGTCGCCAAATATATTACTTTCAGTCGACAGCGCGGAAGAAGTTCTGGCACTCAGGTTCCGTCTTCAGGTCGGAAGAAATGATGCGTGACGTAATTAACCTAGGAAAAGAACAGCTCGCCATAGAATATTCTGAACGTTTTCTTAGGCATTTTCATCTCTAAACGTAAGTATGTCGTAGAAATTCGTAATTTTTATCTCAACATCATTGTGCTGTGAGGATTCATTTCACTCCTAACAGTTGTCCTAGCTTCTTGAAGTGGTTTGAAGCTGCCACACGATCAACTATGTCTATGACTATATTATTATATTTTCCCTCTATATAGCTATCTCTATATGGCGTTCAGGCGTTGGGAACATCAGTTTTCGTTTCAATGCTACTGGCTTAGTTTATCATAGTGTTCAGTTCTGTTCTGTAACTAATAAATATCCCAAAATATCAAGTTCTCACTATAGACTAGTAGGCTCATAACCGATCATTTCGTCTCTGCACAATTACGCATTTGACCACTATATATATATATATATATATATATATATATATATATATATATATATATATATATATATATATATATATATATATATATATATATATATACATATATATATATATATACATATATATATATATATATATATATATATATATATATATATATATATATATATATATATATATATATATATATATATATATATATATATATATATATATATATATATATATATATGTGTGTGTGACTTAAATATTTGTAATCCAGGCATATATAGTATATATATGTTATTTGTATAATTGAAGTAGTGGTTTACAACTCAATACCTTGACGGTAGAGCGACATATATTTATTAGATATATGATTAACGTTGCTACTCGGAGTTTCACACGGTAAACGATCGCTTAACCGCGTGAAACTCCGCTCCACATTCGAATTTTGAGCTGGGCTCTAATACTCATTTTACGTTTTATATATAAATATATATAGTAAACTTAAAAACATTATTGTCGCTACTCAGAGTTTCACGCTTTACACGTACGATCATCAGGCAACTAATTAGATCACGATTCGAATGTTAATGTTGATGACGTGTCGCGCTCTCTTTTTGCGGTTTTGGCTGTTTGCATTTGGCTGTTCGCATTTGGCTTATGCGACAGCTAAAACCGCGGGAAGCCAGAAAGCGACACGTCATCAACAATCTCATCCATGATCACGTTACGTGCTCTATAAAAGAAATATTCGAATCGTGGTCTAATTAGTTGCCTGATGATCGTGTAAAGCGTGAAACTCTGAGTAGCGACAATAACATTTTTAAGTTTACTATATACCTAATCTACTGTTCACAGTATTGAGGTGTACTTTTTTATATCCTTAGCCAACATTTTATCCGACAATTTGTCTTATATATATATAGTTAATATTCCAGTGAACCAAAACTACACCACAGTTTTCGCCAAGAAAAACTAAGCCCATCGCTCTCCTTGAATCTAAACCTAAACATATATTCTGAAGAACGTTCTATTTCAATGTACACACCGGAAATTAATGTGGTTTAAACCACAAGGCCAAGATTTGCAAAACAAAGGATGTTTGTATTTTTTATGACATTTTTTTGATATTCTCAATAATTTGCATCTTGGTCGTGCGCAAAAGCAGTTCTTGTGTTATAATATCCAGCGTAATTACACTGTGCATAGTGAAACCGTCTTATAACGGTCGCAATTTGATTGCGTCTATATAACTGTCAGTCAATTGATATAAAAGTGTTGTGCTGCGCAGGCACTGGGTTAGAAATACAAGAAATACAAATAAGCAACCTCGTTCCCAGGGTAGAAGGTCGGCGAAAATGGCCCTGGGATCGGCTGGTCACATGACACGCAGAATTTCTGGGTGTTTAGATAGCTATGATAATTTTTGTGGTCTTTGTTCCATTTCCTTTGTCTACTTTGTTGACCTGAATAATTGAGAAATGTTCAATGCTCTTCAGAGTTATTGATGTCAGCATTCGTCGGCATAAAAGCAGCTAACAAGCTTAATAATCCACCATACACCATCGTTATATCTTACAAAAGGTATGAAGAAACTTATATCCAATTTAGCGAAAGCTATTACTTCTAATTTGCTGTAACATTTGAAGACAGCATTCAGATTTAGATGAATAAATTATACTCGGCTGAATTAATTGAATTTTATGACAAGCCAATCGGATTATAGAATGGACCAGCCGATCCCAGGGCCATATTTTCGCCGACCTTCCGTGGAGGCAAAATGCCCTGGGAAGGAGGTTGACAAGTAAGCTTTGTATTCTAGTTAGGAATATTAATGCCCAGCAAATAGCTTTAAAAAGAGCCATAACAACATAATTTTGAAAAGAAAAATTTTAATACTAACGCGTTTCGTTACTGAACTCGTAACATCATCAGAGTGACAAATTACACAAAAGAAAGAAGCATATATATAGCTAAACTGTTACATAAATAGAAAGTTACAAAGGAAATTAAAAGCGAGACGACGGAAGAACAAAGGACGTGTCATCACAGATTGATAAACTCACCACGATGAAGGAATAAATTAGAAAAGTGTCAAAGGAAAAGATCTAATGTTGGCATTAAGAGACGGCTTAAACTTAGAAATTAATAAACTCATTAATTTGTATTGCTGAAATTATGTGTTGGAGCTCTAACGTCTCAAGCGAAGGCCCTTTGTCAGAAACCACCTGCACAGTATTTTGGGATACGTCAATCTTTTTAAAGTATACACTGCCTGTAGCAAAATTTTACATCGGTTGGAAAGTTATTCAGGCGACCAAGAATTGGAGATTATATACCGTGCACGCTTTGACCGCAGGTCAAAATGACTTATTCCATGAGCCTAAGACGAATGTACTTCCGTGATATCTGTTCCGAAACGATCTTGAGATAGAAAATCCTGGAATACTCCATATGATAATAGGAAAGAGAAAACGGAAACTTATTGATTTGTGTTTCGACAGCAACAATGTTATCAACATCGTATACAGGAAATGCTAAGGACAAACACAAAGGCCGGGATATTCCAAGAATGCACGTAAAAATTTATATTTCAAAAAGTTTACTCTTAAATATAGCCTAAGCAAGTATATAAGCTACAATTAAAGTCGGAGACTTAATTTGTATAAACTAAGCCCCCTGTACACACCACAAATTTAACTTTCTTGAGGAGTTTGTTCAAAAGTTGGTCGTCATGCCAAAGGTTACCGAGCACAGGTTTATTCGCGATAGCTATATATAAAAAAATCTATTTCACTGTATGTGATACGGTATGGTATGACATGGTATGGTATCGTATGGTATCGTAACGGTACGGTACGGTGTGGTGTGGTGTGGTGTGATATGGTATGGTATGGTATGGTATGGCATGGTAAAGTATGGTAATGTATCGAAACGTCAAAAAGAACGGATAATACTCTTAATCAGTTTTGTTTATTTTAGATACAGCTATGTTTGCAGATCCGGCTTCTTACCAACATAGTTATACAGGTACACACCACTTTGTCGACAACCTGCTTTTCATTTGTTCGAACTTGTATAAATAAATAAATAAAAAATCTTTATTAAAATAATCATCGCAACAGACGTGTGAATTTACATGGTTTAATCAAATTAAAAAAACTATGGAAACTATCCAAATATATAGTTCCAGTTAACCAACGAATATATACACATTAAATAATCAAATAAAGGTGAATAAGCACCTATTAAAAATGATCTCTTAAAATGTTCTGTACAAACTCTAGGCAACACATAATTATGTCCTCTATGTCTTAGCCCAAGACGTTGCCTCGTTTCTGGGAGGAGTTCTGATAAACAATGGTTAGGGTCTGCAGTTATCCTATCCCATAGTTTTCTATCTTGTTTCATTATATTAGTTCATTTATCGGGGTGTATTTACATGTATAACCATAACGGAACGCTCGCTTACAAAATGTATCAATTCTACCGATATACTTGCCCTCGTATAATGCACAGGCCCAAACTTCAATTGCATACAGAAAAATAGACATAATCAAGATATATATCAAACAGAATCGTCAATTGAGTTCAAACGAGTTCAAATGCACCTGTATATATAAATTTTGAAATTATCGAGAGCTTTGATAATCTATCAATTCAATCATTTAGAATATTAATTAACAAATACAACAATGAATTATAGAGAAGTTCCTCGATAATTTTAATGATGTAATAACCTTATACACATCTACAAGACTTATATTTTCTTTATTATCTTATATTATATTATATTAGTAAATTTAGTATATATAGTTGTTAGTAATTATTATTAGATTTAATATTTTGATTTAATTGGATTTAATATTTTGAAAATAAGGAAACTGAAAGGCCACAGTGTCAAAATAAGTTCTAATAATAATAATAATAATAATAATAATAATAATAATAATAATAATAATAATAATAATAATAATAATAATAATAATAATAATAATAATAATAATAATAATAATAATAATAATAATGTAAACTTCATTTTATTGATAATTAATAATTAATTTACAATGATAAACCACACTTTTACAGGTAGTTTACCAATGTCTACTTGAACTGATTTTATATTATAATAACAGATTAGATGTTCATTAGTTCTGGGTTATTCCATTCTTTGTCGCGTTTACAGAAAACATAGTACGTGCTCCTTATACATATGTTCATAATAATAATAATAATAATAATAATAATAATAACAATAATAATAATAATAATGATATGATAGAAATTGGAAGTGAGTAATCTAATTGTTAAATAAAAACACTATTTTTAGCCAACCGTAGCGCTCAATTTCAAAGTGTTACTGTTTTATAAAAAAAGTATGTTGACTTTCTGCAGGCCGCGGTTTCGGTCGCGTGTTGACCGCCAGAACATCGATTTATCTTTGGGAGTTTTTGCTGGAGATATTAGAAGACCCAGGATGCTCGAATATAGTTCACTGGACATCGAAGAAAGATGGAGAGTTTGAATTTCTCGACACAGAAGAGGTAGCTAGGCAATGGGGAATTGTCAAACGACGTCCGAAAATGGACAAGACAAAAATGTGTCGGGCTATGAGATATTATTATAAAAAGGGGTTGTTGGAAAAGGTTTGTGATATTTGACTTCAAATTGGTAGGAATAACCATCACCATGTATCGTTCTAGACTTAGAAGTTAGACCAGTTTTTGAGTATGCATCACCAATATGAGGTGGTATACCAGACTATCTAGTGCAAGAGTAATTAGAACGTGTGCAGCGCAGGAGTTTAGCTATCATTGGGATCTCCAGTGATAATTTAGAAAAAGAAGTGTCAGACGCGAAAAGGTAATGAAACGTGAATTAAATCGTATTATTGAAGATAAGACTCACCCGTGTAATAGGTTCTTGCCTGTTTTCAATACAGCATGTGAGTATAATCTCAGGTCTAAGCGAACTCACAGACTAGCATTACCATTATCCGCGACAGAGAGGCACAAGCAGTCATTCCAAGGGCCATTAGGGTCTTATATTTTATAATTAGTAGTGTAAATTTGTAGCATATTTATGTGTTAACTTACTATCTATTTTTAACTGTCATTACCATTGTATTTTTATACTAAAAACTGTCTAATAAAGCTTTATTATATATTCTTATTTAGTGTTGGTCAACAATAGTTTCGACTTTAGTAAAACAATACGTAATTAATAACGCGTCTTTCAAATGAAAGAGTCCACAATAACTTGGAATTTCTGTATTTTAGATAAAAGGAAGACATTTTGTCTACAAGTTTCTCCAGCTCCCTTACAACCATCCAATTTTAACGTCAACTCAAACAACACAGATCACGAACCCTGCAAATACTAGTGTATGGAATGTAGATGATATGATATAAATATAAATATGGATGAAATGTGAAGATGGGATAAAGGTGTTTTCTAAACTCCCTCAACTAAGATGGACACTCTTAGTGAAACCAGCTGCTCAACACTGTCCGTTTAAAAGAGGTATCCGTGCGGTTTAGAAAAACGCAATTTCAACATAAAAAATATTACAAGTTGCTGTGGAATTTCAGAAGGATGCAAGTTGTTGTGCGACAATGCCAGTAAATTGCTTATTATATACATGAAAATATTATTGCATTCTGATTGGTCGATAGGAGTCGGCAATTAAATCGTTAATTATATCCCCTCTGTAATAGCTGACAAATGCCACGATCTTATTGGTTCACAAGAGTGCGATTAATCTTTAGGGGCTGTAATCGCACTATAGTGTAACAACTGAATTGAATCAACAACTGTAGTGTTGATAGTTGAGTTGATAATATAATAATGTGAATGGTACTGTAAATATTGTTTTAAAATAGCTAATACAGAGGGGATATAATCACTCGTATGATTTTGGAATTATAATAGCACTCCTGGTCGTTCTATTACTTCTATTAATTGCACTGGAGTGCAACAAAATTAAATTATTCAAAATGGCGGTCTATTTTTTTTTTGCCTTTCCAACTACTAATGCTACGCTATCAATTGAAAATTTCGTATAAATATTCTAAGGAAAATGTTCAATTGTTCTGTAATGAAACAAGATGTTTTTAAAACATTCTGCAGAAGTACCAAATCTTATTTAAGAATCTGTGTTCATAGACAATTTTAAAAATTCTGTGGCTATACTTTTTTCGCATGTAATTTTTATCTACATATTACATACATTTTAAAATTCTAGTTAATATTTATTTGTTTTCTATTTATTTTTGAAATATTACTATATTTTGTACATCGTTAATGTAGTTTGTTTTAACAGGTGATACCCACCTTGTGGATATACTGTTAATAAACCATTATTGTTATTGCACATTATTGTTATTGCATTATTGGATTGTCCGACGTGACGTGACGTGAAACTGTTTGGACGTGCACTGAAGTGCTCCGCGAATTATTTCGTATTTCATTTTTTCCTGTCAACAATTTTGAACGGGATTTAATGAAACTGTAATTAATCATACAAGTAACATTAAGAATATATTGTTGTAAGAGCATTGAGACTATTGTATAATGCTCCTAATACGTCTTTATTATTATTATTATTATTATTATTATTATTGCTATTATTATTATTGTTGTTGTTGTTGTTGTTGTTGTTGTTGTTGTTATTGTTATTATAAGACGTCAATGAGTACAAAGAGTATGAGTCACATTCACACAGTAAGTACTTTTACTTCTATCAACAAAAGCTAATGTTTGATATTCTATAGATTTTGTCCTACAGTCGACTCCCGATAACTCAAACCCTCGCTAACTCGAACCTCGCTAACTCGAACCAAAATCGATTTCCCCTGGATTGTAACGCCCCATTGAATCGCAAGGACGGTGGTTTATTACCAGAAGCTTATTTCAGCATCTTCTTAATAAATAACGTCATCATCGGTTCTATGAGGGTATAAATAGGGATCCTATCTTTACAACGATCACCCCTGATGAAGACACTAGATTGGAGTGTCGAGTCATGGACATTAACTTTTAAAGTTACGTTCAAAAAACTTTTAAAAGCCAGAGTAGATAGAGTAGACCTTTGGTTACGGCTCTTCAATTTAGCATATTCAATCCATTGCAAACATTTAAAGTTATCTTAATTGCCCGATGTGTATAAAACCATGTTTTTTACACATTCGTGGCTCAGAGGTGTCTACTGGGTCGTCCGCGTCATAGGGTACGCCAGAATGACTGTTACATGACTGTTATAGATGGTGTCTTCTCAAAGGTATAGAGCACACAGGCGTGAGGAGGATCTTTAATATACTGATAACAATACACAGAGCAAGGAATCTGCTAAAAATATATATAATTTAACGGTCAAATCTTCAAGGAGTTCTTCTTTGAATGTCTTTGGATCTTTGGCTCCGATTATGGTTTTTCCTCTTAAATTCTCTCTGTCCTTGTTTTCCTTCTGCTTTATCGTGAGGGGAACACCTTTGTTACTTTGTTACTTAGAATAAGATTCACATGATCATCTGCGAGGGACCAATCACATTATTCGATACCAGTTTGTTTGGTTGGGTCTTCAGTTCTGAAGGCGTCGTTACGAAATATAGATAAACAACTAATGTAAATAACGCGAAGCTTCTTCGCTTAAAATTATGCTAAATTCAATTAAACTATAAATCAACAAACATGTGCATGTCTATAAGGTCACTCCAACTAAAGACAGCCGAAAGATTTTAAGATAACTGATGCTGACAAGATGGTGATGTCTGATGATAGTTAAAACGCGACAAGAATTATACGCGCCTTGTCCAACAACTCTACTCACACGAGTTCCAAGCTCGGTGACAAGCGGTCTCACGCCTACCACGCAAGATAGGAGGTCACCATCCAAGTAGCTAACCCCATCTAACCGGGCTTAACTTAGGTCCTCAGCGGTGAGAAGCAGCGCGCTATCACTCACCACCCACGCTTCCAAATGTTTTACCTGTGAATGCTATTGACTATTTCGGCAGAGTACCAACATTTTAGAATTTTTAATTTTATTTTTAATTTTATTTTTATAATTAGCTTATAATCGCCATATGTATACCCTACATACAAATAATACACAATTTTACAATGGCAGCTGGGGATCCACAACAGCGTTAGCCAATTACTGTGTCTGTGGGCCTTAGACGTATACAAAAGGTAGAACGTTAACAATAGAAAAAAATATATCACACTACAATATGAATAATATTACACACAACAAGAAATTGGACCAGGGAGACTATGAACAGAGTTACATTTGAGACAGATAGATTTGAACGTTATTTGTAACGTTCATGGTATGTTTACAATTGGATTACTCGCTTTTTCAAAATAAGCCAGTGTCTCATCGAGAACAGGCTTTTTCTTCGCGTGGGTACCTCGTGATGACTGTCTAGTCTTTTTTCGAAGTAAGTTTGGAATGTAAGGAACTGTTCTAAATTTAACACTGTGAACACGCTTTGACACGTGTTTGATTAGATATCGACACGTGTGGGAATGTCCGTTTGCCCACGCCTCGCCATTGATCAAGGTTTCAGCCATAAAATCTGTAAAACCAAACTCCTAATTTGGTTTTGAGCTCGCAAACTTAATTTAGAAGTTATTTTAACGCTTGGAAACCATTCAAATCCATTTCAAGATATGCCTTCCCGATCCATATCATGCAAGCGGTCTTGACTTTAATAGTATACAGTACATACGGACCTTACGGTAGAGAAGTCGTGAATTAATTGCAATGTGTCGAATTGGGAAGGTGAGTGTTTCTACTGCATTTTAAGAGAAAATTGGAAAAATACTTCCTGTGGATCTTTAACCCCTAATCCGTGCTTATCGTATAATCAGGGTAATTCAGTACCGCATGCAACACTCTTCCACGCGCCATTAAGGTCTTTGAGTAAACGATACGGATGACGGGTGAATAAAATATTTAATTATATTTCAACACAGTTGCCTTTCAATCACATGGATTTCAAACACCGTGTGACAAATTTTACAGAAATTAAATAAGCATAATTAGAAATACATTCAGCAGACTGACTAATTATATTTAAAACAACGAACTTGTCGTGGTAACAAACTTAATCTGAAACTGCTTATAATATAAACACATTTGCCAAAAATCTAACAATGGCCTAATGTTGGAGCAAAGGAAGATAAAAAACGGAGATGAGTTCTTCGGAGATGCGTTTAAAGACTTGAGAAAATAATAGGCTTAAAGGAAAAGAGCACGATGCATTTTGGCAGACAACTTATCAAGTGCTACGTCTGCTAACTAATCATCAAAATTAGACCAATAATTATACTAACTGAAAGTGACTTACGTCATCTCCGCGTGAGCCGGGATCCTATAGCTAAAATAAAGACATATTGAAGACAAAATATTTTTGTCTGCGTCCAAATACGTCGACTCGGAACTTCGCTTGGTCTTCCACGCTTCGCGTCAGTCAAGGGTGACATAATTCGAAATGAAAGTCAAGAAAACGTTGAGTTTTGTGAAAATGCAGAAATAATTACATTCTAAGGTATATCTTCTTTCAATTAAAAAACAAAATGAATCATTTAACGTCTCTGTGTTTGGATTTCCTGATGAAACATTCTTCTCGTAGGTAGGTAGGTAAAACTTTATTTAAACACGCTAGCCTCGTCAACATTAGCTGATTTCCACGAGGGGCGTCACACTATTCTATACATACATGCAATAAGAATAAAATTAACACACAATCAACACATATTACATAAACACGTTTTCGGCTTACAGTAAACACCACACACCTTTAGTTAATGCATAAATGATAATTACAGTGCGTTATAATCCGATCTCGAATTAGTGTGTTTACAGGCACCAACAGCTTTTATGGATTACAATAATTCGCGCTAAGATGGTTTAAATTCGCGTAGATTTGTACTTGCGCAAAGAGTGGGAATTGCCTACGTGCGTTTCATTGACGCACTGTCGCGGCGTGAAATGAACTACAACGGAATTACGTAACGTAATGTTATGGGTTTACGTGCGTAGAATTCGGGGTTTTATGAACGTACACATTTACGCGATAGTGGAATTCCAACTTTACAACCTAGCTACCGCAAACGTGCGTGATCCACCTCACGCCTAACCAGCCCACTTGTCTGAAGTTTAGATCACGTTTGACTAGCCCACTGAAGTCTGGCTGAACCCAGTTCGGCGTATATTTATATATATATATATATCATATTTAGCGTATTTTATTTATGTATATATAGCGTATATATATATATTTATAAGTTCCACTTGTACCATTAATACCTATTCAGCCGTGTTTAAACACTCGACTATTAGTTTATTACTCGTTGCCATGTGGCGTAACGGAGACCCCGTGGCTGGAATATTCAATTCCTACTAGGATCTAAGATTTTTTAACGTCGTTATCCGAGAGTACTTTAAAGTCTTACCATTTATTGACTGTTGTTGCAAAGACAGCACATTCTCCTCAATTATTTCAACTTCAAACAAGTGCTGTGCCATCGATAATGTTTACGCTGCCTTGCTCCCAAATTTGTAACGCAATAGCCAATCGAAAGAACAAGACAGAATGTAACACCTGTACAACGCCTAATCTCGCAGCGTTGGTATTGCGTATTGAAGCCGAATACGCAATATTTATTTATAAAAATAACCTTAGAAAAAATAACCTTGTGTGCGTTTTATTGCGTATTGAAGCCGAATACGCAATATTTATTTATAAAAATAACCTTAGAAAAAATAACCTTGTATTTGCGCAAAGAGGGGGAGTTGCTTACGTGCGTTTTATTGCGTATTGAAGCCGCGAATACGCAATATTTATTTATAAAAATAACCTTAGATAAAATAACCTTGTATTTGCGCAAAGAGGGGGAGTTGCTTACGTGCGTTTTATTGCGTATTGAAGCCGAATACGCAATATTTATTTATAAAAATAACCTTAGATAAAATAACCTTGTATTTGCGCAAAGAGGGGGAGTTGCTTACGTGCGTTTTATTGCGTATTGAAGCCGAATACGCAATATTTATTTATAAAAATAACCTTAGAAGCTTGTACTTGCGCAAAGAGGAGGAGTTGCTTAAGTATACGTTTTATTGACGCACTGTCGCGTGAAATTAACTGCACCGCAATTATGTAACGTAAAGTCATGGGTAAATTACGTGCGTCGACTTACTATACGATGAACCATACGACGAAGGCCGATTATATTATTTTTTTATCGCACTTTTGTTGCGTAATAACTTAATTGCGGCACTTATACTGGCCATTATACTGTGTACAGGATACACGTACAATGTTATACCCGACATGTGTTTAAATCATTTCAGTATTTTCAGATGTTTACGCCAACGTACGGCTGCGATGTCCATTTTATGATTTTTCTCTCAAGTAATGAGATCTTCATGACTTGTAAAACGATTTTTAAACGCATCGTAAATGTCTCAACTATAATATAATCCCTATATGTGAAAAGTATAAGGGACATTTCTTGAAGGTAGCCTTAACGAAGCTGAACATAGAGCTGAATTACTGTGCGGATTTCCTCAGCATATACTAAGGAAGTGAAACTAAGAAGTCTGAAAGGAATAAAATTGATCGCAAATCTGTCAACGGATTAGTAATGGTTGACCCTAGGGTTTTCGTACTACACCCCCAAGGTAAGGTATATGACAAGAGATAACAATTCTGTTCATTCAATCGTTAACGTTTTCGAGTCAACGAAACCCATAAGATTGTCCCGAAGAATTCTCCTTTCTAGTATGGCAACAAGGAAGGAAAAAAGCACTGTGCTGCCTGGGGATCAAGGGGACACCAAAAAATCAGGTAGGTCGATTGAAAAATTCTAAGATTGTTAAACAGTCGAAGTATCTAGGGAAAATATAACGTTACAAGTGAATGCCCTTCGTCAGAGAGTGAATGCCATCACTTTGTATCACGATCTGTGGTGTTAATTAAGAGTTGTAAAGAGGCACAGCTCTGGTAGTGGTAACCAACTTGAAGGAGTCTTTATTCTTCTTGTTCTGGTTATTATCTTGTTCTTATTAATTCGCTTCTCTGTGTTTTGTTTCATGTTTCATATCTTACTGGTATTTTAAACTATCTTCTCGAATGAATCGAAATTTTATGCGAAAAAGGAGATCAAAATTGACTAGTTTATTTATTAGGCTTCGCCAGCTGTAGAATACACATATATAGTAATATACATATATACGTGTTCACATGCATTTACACAATTATGGGCACACAGAACATGTTCATATACATATAATAAAGTGACAGGGTGGCCGACCAATGCCCTGGCGTAGTGATTACAGGAGGTTGCATTTAAAGTTGTTTAACGTAACTCCCTTCAACCGTATCTCGTTCGGGAGGACATTCCACGTCCTACATGTTCGTGTGAAGAATGAGGGCTGGAAAGTTAGTGTTCTACATTTTCGCGGACGAAATTGTACACTCGTTGTATTTCTTTCTTTTTGAAATCATAACTGTAGCTACATAATTTTCAGAAGACGTCAAGCGGCCATCTAGAGCGACTTCAAAGTATAGATTGAATAACGTTCAACAGAATAATTCATGGGAATTCTTTTACGGGCCATGCAATAGGAGAATACATGGAAACCATCTTGCAATTTATCAAATCCTTTTTTGAGATGGTATTGTTAGTACTGTACGTATATATGGGTCGATGAACGACTGACGAGACACGAGAGAAGACCTAGCCACTGGCGCACTTTCTAACGCCCTTCAGATCACGAATTCATGCTATTTAGATAGGGTTATAAACTATTATACATAATATCAGGGGTTACTAGGATCTACAACCCTGCAGTGTAACTTAACCTAAGCTGATACCGACTTTCAATCAAAACCAGTCAGAGAAAGTAAACTATCATATGACCTACATTCTATAGCGTTCATGATTGAACCGATACCGCTTGTTTGTTGACACGACCTAGCAAGATTATATGCATGATGGGGGTTTTCATTTCTTCCTCAGTCGTGTTGGGGATCGAACATGCTTCACAAACAAACTGAGCTTTTAATAATGATTTTATTCGCTTGGTTGGGTGGTTCATGAATTTGAACTCAAATCCTCAGTCCCGGAAAGCGATTGAACGTGTAACCTTCTGATTACCGGTGAGACGAGTCTAACCATTGAGCTACCACGAGACTCCAAGAGCGAAGGTTACAATGAAGTGCTGCATGGTTTGATTTATATATGTACTGGCTATATGCGGTAGTCACTCTGATATACTAATCAGAAATGCTCTAAAGACATTGTACAAGATTGACAAAGTCGCCAAAATAATGGAACGTGGTGAGTCATGCGAGGCTAACACCTGCATGTTCTGAGTATTGTTTCTGGTCAGCATGTGTTCTAGTCCAATAAGCCACCACACACCACTTTTCTTCCTCCTTTCAAAGGGACGGACCGCGCGCACGTCTGTTTACCTGTGGGAGTTCCTGAGCGCGCTTCTGGTCGAGGACAAGTCGCACGATTGGATTGAGTGGGTTAATAAAGATGAACAAATATTTCAGATCAAGGACCTTGACGAGGTATGGCTAGCTTTGGGGAATCATGAAGGGAAAACCAGAATTGGGGAAAGAAGCATTATTACGTTCCCTTCAATATTACTACAAGAGCAACATTTTGAAAAAGGTGATGTTCCTAAATTCAGTAAAACGTTTTATTTCCCAAATTCAGTTCTACACGTGTATATATGACCATCCGTCTCAGGGCCTATTTTAGTGTGCAGTGTTGCGCACTTTGTGTAGTATCGATTGAAAATTGTGCAGTACTGAATTTGAAAGTGCGTTTTGAAAATTTGAGGTTTTCAACTTTAGAAGTATAGGAAAGGTGTATAATAATGGCCGACATGTGCCGCTGATGTTAATTATCATTTGACATTTTGATTTTTAGTCCCTGAATTTTGATTGAGCAACGGTTGATATTCAGAATTTTCCAAAATTAATTGTGATTCTAGATCCAATTCTGATCTGAGTTTATTTTGTCACTCTGAATGCAAATTAAGAGCCTGGATGGAAAAAGAATATCACCATTGATTATGATTGTATTATGGTTTTCAAGTTTTAACATTAGCTATAGGTTTGGTATTAGGCTTACTGATAATAATGTTTAGATTTCACGGCTGTTTAGCAAACTATCTTACAAATTCAGTTGACGAAATTCAGTTCTACACGTGTCTATGATCACCAGGCTTACATATAATGTAACACTTATATGACATAATAAGCCTAACCCTAACACGAACACATATACTACTATTCTAATATAAGGTTTGGTATTGGGCTAACTGATAATAATAGGCTAACTGATAATAATGGTTAGATTTCACGGCTACCAGCGAACTATCTTATATACAGACGATACATTGACGATCGTCAAGCATAAATCTTCAGAAAATGTTCCCCGGACAAGAATAGAACCTGTAACCTTATGATTTCCGATGAGACTAACTAACACTAACTTTAAACTAACTTTTAAACTAACTTTTATTTATACTGGATAACCCTATCAGTCATTAAACTGTTCTCCAGTAAGTTCTCCAGTAAGGGCCACCCTCATTGGTTCAGTGTTATTACAGGAGTAAACCGGAGTACCCGGAGAAAACCTGCGGTGTTTGGTAGAGTCAAACTGGAAGCACTCTTCTCACTTGCTGCAAGGACGAAATCTTTAATCTGATAACTGCACTGAGCAGGAATCGAACCCGGGTTGCAGAGGTGAAAGACACGTGTGCTACCCACTGTGCCACAAACACCCCGATAACACTCTTACCATTGAGCTACCTAGCCTCCTCCGTGAAGGGCAATATTTTTCCGAGTCAAATAGCTTCCAAGGATGTTTTGGCCAAGCCAGATCTTCATCGGCCAATCTCCTCACAAATCCCAACAATCCCTATACTTCCCTGTAATCCCAGCCAAAACATTGCTCGCACAGCCTTGGAAGCTATTTGACTCGGAAAAAACATCGCCCACGGTTGTGTGGGCAATGTTGGCTAAGAAGCCACGCAGAATTTCCTGCGGAGGAGGCTATGAGCTACCGAGACTCAGGTGGAGAGCGTATAGGTTACAATGATGTACTGGTTTGATTGTCCTACCATAAAAGGCTAGAAAATTCCAATTAGCGTCACTAGGTGCTATGTGCTAAGCTGCTGTTTAAATCGGTTAGAAACAACCCAGAACGCAAACTACTCCACCTGTTACCAACCAAGGTACGAATGAGATATTGTTTCAGATCAAATCCTCACGTAGGGGGTTAGGGTTTGGACAACACGTTTTGGCGTGGGTGTATGGTTAGGATTAAGGTGATTTGAGATTTATGTTTAGTATACCTTTTGTCCCTGGTGAAGAGGGCAATGTATTTGCTCGTTAGGGCAATGTATTTGCTGTTGTTCATATGGAATACGTACTAATAATATCTATCAAAGTTGATAATCGTATCTATCAAAGTTGTATACAAAGTTAATCGTTTAACACAGTATCAGTTAGGTGTTTAGTTAGGTGTTTGTAGCTAAGACTGTGAGTGGTGGTGATTGACATTTTGATGGCCACAGTGGTGTCATCTTCGGATGTTATGGTTTGCGTCATCCGTGGGTTAGTAATAATTGTTGGGTACACCCTAATGAACAATGATAAACCACGCGCGTTGAACACCCACGCGGTAAACTGACGCACTTACACTCGTGTATTTATTAGGTATAACCTATACGGAACTTAAAATCTCACAAGTTATTCTAGCGTTGTAATTGGCTGAACAACCAGCAGCAGCAGCTGCCTGGGTTGCACGTAAAGGAATTGGTGTTTGATTGCTATTGCTTTTTGAATTTGAATTTGAATTTATTAAATTAGTTATCAGCTTTACAGTGACAACAGGAGAAAGAAACAGGGTAAAGCCCCAATTGACATCAAACCCCTTTTAACATTCTTACATAGTTAACCAGTAACACAACAGATTAATTCATAATCGTCAATCTACAGTATCTCTAAAACAAGCTTCTGATTACTCGCGATGGAGCACGCACAACAGCCAATTATAAAATAATATTTTTGATAAAAACTGACTATACGTATGCAAAAGATCTAAAACCAGAATTAGAATGAATTCTTGAAAGATGAATGCCATCTCTTCTTGTATATTGCAGCTATGAAAATTTGAATTTTTCTCAAAAATGTTTTTAAATACGCGCGCTGGACAAAATCCCTTATGACTTATAATAACGACAAAGGCATTTATGGCAATCCCATTTGTCATTTAGGGAAACCCATGCCAAATCTTTAAATAATGTGGTAGATTGTTCTTCTCTAATTTGCTTTCTAAGGATTAATGCGGGCTCCTCTCCAGTTTTGTAGTCCCAAAAGTCTCTTTAAGCTTGTCTGGTGGCAGCATTTGTCCAAACGATGTCGCAGTGTTTATAGAGTGGTTGAATTAAGGTGTTGTGAATTTCATTCTACATGTTCCCTGTTCATATTTCTAATCCTTCGAAGAATACTCAATCTACTGACAAATCTTGTGCATATATATAGAGGATATTACACGGTGGCGAGAAGATATGGATTTTATGTTCGAGTGGCAAGAACAATATCTCACGAGTGAGCAACCGAACGAGTGAGATATTGTTCTTGCCACGAGAACATAAAATCCATATCTTCGAGCCACCGTGTAATGTTCTTTTTATTATATGGACATATTCATAGTGACACAAATACACGCAATTTTATTTTAATGAAGGATTATTTAATGAAAAATAAGACAACAATGAAGAAACAACACAACAATGACTTAGCTTTAAGCTTATAGCGGAATATCTGTATAATGTTTTAAAATATTACTGGCCCCGTCTTCGCTTAAGTCAACAAACCTCGAACTGGTAGCCATTTCAGAACAAGAATGAAATTGGCGGGAAATTTTCGATATGCCACTCAAAGCCACTTGGCCCCGGATGTAGTGACGTATGAGTTCTACGAGTGTTTTAGTTCCCAGTAAAACACCTTCGTCCATATTATAAATAGTCAATATGTTCATGCCAACTTAGAGTAGAATTGATCAAATACCAATCCCAGATATTTCATAGAATTCGTCATCATCCAACAGTAATATAAACAATTGATCCAAATAGCATAGTCTTCGTCTTTGATTCCTTAACAATTTAGTGGTTTACAGTAAACCATGTGTAAATATTATTCAAATCAGATTATCACTCTAATGAGGCCCTTCGAAACGTCAGTATTTCTGATTCCTTTATTTTAACAGTTTGCAGAATATTTCTCACTTGGATTATCGTACTCTGCCTTCGCATCACTTCAGTTTATATCCTTGATATAAATTATTCATTTTGTCTTTTAATTGAAAGAAGACATACCTTAGAAAGTAATTATTTCTGCATTTTTCCACAAAACTCAACGTTTTCTTGACAGTTTGTTTCGAATTATGTCAGCCTTGACTGACGCGAAGCATGCAAGACCTGCAATTGACGAGGTTCAAACAAAAAAATCAGGTTCCGACTCGACGTATTTGGATTGTGGATGAATAAGAAAGCCTCTGTACTGTAGGGTTTTCTGAGAAGGCTTGGCGAATTTCCAAAGTATTTACCACGGTCAAGCCGAAGCACTTCAAAACACCTTCGTTATCGTACGGAAAGATAAACACGAACGCGCAATGCACGACGCGGTTGATACGCACTCTTTAAGTAAGTTACTGCAGTTTCGAATATTTCTCACCTGGATTACTATAACTGCCTACGCATCACTTCAGCGTTACTGCTTCCTGTATCCATTTACCAATAGCATTGATTGTTTCTAGAAAAACAGTCCTTAAAAGGATTAAGCCACGATAATAGCAGTGAGGGGTATATGGGATATGATATTTTTAAACATGATGGTGTGTAATATTGTAAAAACAATAATATGAACTAAAGTGTCAGGATAATATTTTTGATTGCTGTCAACAAAATTTGAAACTAAGCTTTATTAACTCGATGTTTTTGTCAGTGTTTAATAGGGACACCTAGTTAAGATTTACAACTGAAACAGAGAAATAATGATAATTGTGAAAGAAAGATAATTTTAATAATTCCTAGTCCCAAACGTAGTTGCAACACCGCCCTCGTTCTGTTTATAACTCTGAGCATGGTCACGTTTTCAGGACGAGGTTAACTTGGGAAGAGAGTTGTTTCTTAAGATTGACTTTAAGTCTTTAACACAGTTGGTACTGAACGTTTTTTTAGTTTAGTTTACTTTATTAGATTTATCACTCTAAAGTGAACGAAATATCCCAACAGGCTAGAAGCCCAATTGATAGGGGTTCCGAGGGCCTACGATTTAAGGTCGTTATCCGAGAAGACCCGAAAGTCTTACCATTTTGCTGATATTATTGCAAAGGCAGCACTTTCTCCTCAATTATTTTTAAATCCCTGAATGGATGAGTGGAGGTCCGACCCAGGATTTGCCGGAACCTGTGTCTCGCAGCTCATAGACGTGTCAGTGGTAACCACTAGACCACGTATCTACTGAATTATAGTCAAGTAACTGTAACTTATTTTAAATGCTAAAGTTTATGTTGCTTTTACGCCATCATCCAACTTCGCCATAAAATGAAGAGGTGGGCAACCAAACAGGATGTTTTTGGCTAATTGCGAAAGGCGAGATTCTACGTAAGCCGATTTGAATTAATTTATTTCACCTTTTCGCGGGTCAAGTCGGCAGATGTATATACATGACAGACGCATTCTCATTCATTCATCAGTGAACACTACAAAGAGAAAGATCCTGACTAACATATATCCTGTGAGATTATTGTAACAAATTCCGTGAAGAAATGTTTTTTGAATGTGGCAAACAAACTAATAGCCTGGGTAGGTTAACCATCACTAACTATCGTTTATTACATCGTTTAATCACAGTAATATATATGTGGTGTCGCGTTTCATTTCCTTTGACTTTTTGAAATCTATACTGTTTATGATATGTTTGTGATATAAAGTGAATGTAAGTGCTTGGTGTAGACACACGATGCCTCAAGCTCAAATCATCAGAAATGCATAACAGGACGCATAACAGGACGTCCGCTATAGGCGTTGACTCGGGCTAGTTTTGAGCTGCCAGGATGGCATACTGCATATATCTCTTTTTCGCCAAATTTGTCAGTTGTAAGAAGTTTAACATATCAGTTCCATCTGCATTCATATGTTGAGTCTCTTCGGTTACCATCACAACAACAGCATGTTCACCTTTCACTTATAAATTCACTTTAACAATGTTCTTTGGTTCACAGCACTGCAGCACTTACATTCACTTTATATCACAGCACTACAGCACTACAATACTGTTATTCAAATGTGAAAATAATCTTGTATGTATTGATACCACTCTGCAGTACGTAACTCCAATGTAAATAACTTGTTTCCAAAAATTGATCACAAACAGCTGGACTATTTCCGTAATTCATGTTTTCCTAGATCAGCGAAAATGTGGAATATTCTTCCTCCATATATTAAAGCATGTAACTCGTTATCTGCCTTTAAATTGAAATTGTATTCAATGTATATAATGCCAAGTTGACAACATATTGTCCATCTAAATCAGTATATAGCTTTAATGCTTTGATTTTTACATTACTACTAACTTATATTTAGAGGTTTGATCTCAATTGGAACGCAAGTTCTGTTTCTTATCCCTGTCACACTTGTAAATAGTATCTACTGATTCTTATCTATTGATTTCGTTATTGTTCTTTCTTATGTAATTGTGACAAATTCATAAAATTTAAATTCAAAACATTTTCCAGTGCAATTCAACAACACATTTTTTAACACAAGTTTGATTGATTCAATATAAACACATTGAAACATAGGTTTAATAGAGTACAGTTTTCGAGATCGCAGACCAACCCGTTTCGTAATCGCCCTTCATCTTTTAGTATACATCTACTGCGATCGGCGTGTGCGATTATAAGCATTGTGAGCGTATATATAAGATCAAGATACTTGCTAGGCACATCATTATAATATATTTTCAGTGAAGAACACTCAAAGAAAGGTGACCAGATGCAGTAAATCATAATGGTAACTCGCGGTCTCAGTTTCGCAAAGGCTATCGGGATGATGCAATAATTACAATGTCTCGAAAATAACACAGAACGGAGCCGTAACCTAGACTCCTACTACCACAGGTAGTCCGAGTAATTATGTAATGAAGGGCCTTCGTATGAAACTTTAGACTTCCATCTACACACTATTACTGTGGCTAATTTCCTTTTCAGTAGTTTAACGGTTAGTGGAAATCGGAAATTATAGTTACAGGTTCGTGTTCCTTCTTCGAGCATAGCGCGGACACAGCATATTGCAGCATTGAATTATAAGATTTAGGAGTTGGGTTAGTATTCCTTTATTTTGATGTTAGGACTACTAGAGTTTTTATTTGGGTTATGATTAGGATCTTTGCTACTGTAAAGCTTCGTTTCGAATCCTAAGAACGTTGATGTGATTATGACCTATTATCTCATAAACAAGAGGAATTACCCCTGCATCGAGGAATTACCGCTAATTAAGGAGGTGGAGACTGCAAGTGTATGCAGTTTTTTACTCTGATGAATAGCTCCGCTCGAAACGTCAGTATTTCGTTACTAAAAATCTTGGCAGTTTACCACCTTTTCACTTTGCTATATAGCCAAAACACTGTCACGCAGCACTCTACTTTTTTAATAGTAAGAAGAGGAGATATATGAGAAAAGAATGTTGAGTTCAATGTTTATGCAGAGTTCGATTTCCTGCCGGCTGGGAGATATAGTAAGACTTGTTGCAGTATGATATGATATGGTTAAGGAAAAGGATAGTTTATGAACTGTATTATTTAAACGAATTGATGTGTCGTGAGAAAATGAAAACGAAAGTTAACTGACCATAGGCATAGATCTTCACACATTTGCTTCGCTGCGCATGAAACGATGGCTCCACGACTAAATCTATTGTCTTCTTCGTACAACTTGATGTTCGGTTGGTGTTTATCAGTGGCAGATGTCTACAAGGGTTACTATAGACTAAGGTGACACTTTGGGTTGTTTAGCTTTGTAATGTTTTTCTAAATTAGTATCCTTGCTGTTCCAAGTAGCGTGGCGTTTTCTGGATTTGCTCAATCATCACCTTGATTCCAATCTGGCGGCACCCATTGATACCAGCGTTATAGCTGAAGGGTTTACTCAGGCTAAAGATGATTTTATTATTACTAGAAGTTACTATCGCAAGGGCAGTGCTGCCTCAAAAGTCAGGGGAAGCCTAATTTTTGATAAAATTTCCAAAATGAACCCACTGTAGTATGTACACATTTCCACATTTCTATCAATTATTTTAATTATATTTATATGCAGCAGACTTAATTACAAATGACTATCACTTATCTGAATATAATTTGGCAAGGCTTTTGACTGCATAGACATACACTATTATACATACTGATTATGACTACAGTATGTATTATGTGAGCTATAGTTAAACTTTCTTAATTAAAAAACTTAAAAAAGAGACCATCCAATATAGCTGTCATTAAGCTCACAATAAAACGTTAACCGCGAGCTGTGTGTTTTTGGCAAATTATTTTATCATCACTATATGGTTTAAATGTTCTATTTAACAATTAGACAACGAGTTCGAGTTGTCTATGAGCGAATAGCGAACGAAGGCGAAGCCTGAGTTGACTGTTCGCTCATAGATAGAAACAAATTAGTGGACTATTACAAATCATGCATTCTCCAAAAACTCATCTGAAACCTCCCCAAAACGACAGTTTTCTGCCATTGTTTTGAGCGCGTTTCGCCATCATGGTCTATCACGAATAGACAACGGTTGAGTAGCCTGCAATCAGAATGCAGCATTTGTAATGGACCATGGTCAGTTTCTACTAAAATGTAAATAAATCTTCCGATTCATTCTTCAATTAAAATTAGGACGCAGCGGAACTAGCCACCGAAGACCCATGTCCAGTAGAAAGTCTGTCTACCTGTGGGAGTTTCTTCTAGAGTTGTTGGCCGATCATGAATCAAATGACTGGATTGTGTGGATTGCGAAAGAACGTAAAATATTTCAGATTACGAACGTTGGTGAAGTAGCGAAACTCTGGGGTATCATGAAGGGAAAACCAGAATTGGAGAAAGAGGCATTGCTACGTTCACTTCGATATTACTACAAGACCAATGTTTTACGAAAGGTATAGATGTGAAATAATAATAATAATAACTAGTAAGAGTAACTTAACGTTCTTATCAGAAGTGAAATGCTGCCTCGGGACTGACACAGGAGCAGTGGGTACGTGGTTGGAGCAGTGTTCAGGATCAGGCATCAGAATAATGCTAGAAATATTCTATAGCATGAGGATCAAGAATGCAGCTATCTAAACCACGTATTATAAGGCTATCAGTGATGATCATATAGTCATCTAATATTAAAATAACATACGGAAATCATGCGGGATGTCACCGTTGTCAAAAACATCGAGGTTTAATAGTGTCTCGTCAGTGAATTAAGACGCTGTCGGGTGTCGTTTGTTGTCGTGTTTCACGCGATAACAGGAATGTTCTCGGTGCGTTTAAAGGCGCCGATAAACTCATAAAGGAACACTGTTTCCCTCGAGACTCGCCACTAAAACATTCATGACCTTGATGAATATAGGCTCCCACTGCAAGCAAGTAGAGACATAACGTAAGACTAACTGACTCTCTGATGAGAAGCAGCAATAATACAAACTGATAGAAACATCCAGCTTCGACGCATGGAGGATCGTGAAGTTGAAATCCTCTGAAATTGTTCCTGTGTTCCGGACGGGGATCGAACCTGTAACCTTCTGATTGCCTGTGAGACGCTCTGTCCGGTATTCAGAAACATTTTGTACTTCATGATCGTTTATCGATCTTTAAAATCATGATAAGAACTTTAAAAAAACTTGACTCTCAAACCAACTCATCGGCAGTCTGACCACTGAGCTATTGAGACACGGTCAGGATCTAATTTTCACAAGCTAGAGCGGAACCTCCGAAACGACATTATATATATATATATATATATATATATATATATATATATATATATATATATATATATATATATATATATTTCTATATATAGATGAATAAACAGTTAAACAACTGCTCATTTGTGACCGCATAACCTGCAAAGTCAACATTTGTCTTATTCGTTGGGTGTTAAAAGGCGTATTCAATCAAATATGCCAATCCCATTCAAATATGTACATAAATCCCGATTTGATCTGCAAGTGTGAAACCCCTTGAACTAGTGATCAAAATCGAAAATGAACCACGCAAAAATATCCTGCCAAGTTTTCCTTACGCCCACACGCACGTAAAATTTCAACTTCAAAACTTAGCGCTCATTTGGATAATTGAGCAAAATTCTTTTGTCAACAATCTTCACGACTCGCAAGTCATTATTCATAAATTTTTCAGCTTATTAAGTTAGCCCCTTTACACGAAGCTTATGGCGTATTGAGTGTGAATCCGATCTTTTGGCATCAGGCCACGAGCGTACATACTTGCGCTGGGATTCTCTATATTTCGTCACCAAGCCCAACCTTTTTTTACAAGTAAACAGCTACGCCTACCCCAGCATGCACTGCGAACATTTTGGCGCGCTTTATCGCAACCGCATCCTGATTGGCTCTTAAGTTATTTTCTCGTTTTTCATTGGTTATATTTTCGAATGTTGTGAAGGCTGTACACGCGCGATTTTGATTGGACATATCGCATATTCACATGTCAAAATATTGATAGATTTTTACAACTGCGTGTTTTACGCAACAACATTCTTGCCTACATGTAATGAATATACGGCTTATTCGATGTTTTGGTGGATAAGTACGGACAGGTATTTTAGGGACCAGTCATTATTTATGGCCGGGGTGGGGGTAGAAGGGAAAATGGTTGGGCAACTGAAAATTCTAAGATCTAAATGGTTGGGTAAAAAAATCACTTCTCTGAAGGATTGGGTAGCAAAATTTTCATGACGATTTACATAAAAAATTAAGAGTTTAAAATTGGATTCTCATCATCAGTTCTCCTTAGTTATCATTGAACATTAGCTTTTGTTATTGTATTCCTCTGCTTGTTTTCCTTGGATTCCTGCTCTGTATAGGGAGATAATAATCTGGATGTTACAGTATGATCTGTTTGTATATCTATTTGAGTTTGTTATTAAAACTTGTATCGACGATATGCTGGGAATTGGGCTTTATCTAACTTTTTTCTTCTTGGATTGGGTAACAGATTTTCTTTATCCATAAATGGTTGGGACGGTTAAATTTCTGATCTTAATTTGGTTGGGTAAAATATTTTTTCAGCACCATTAATCTATTTCTCTTCGGCCCCCACCGTGACCTAGTATTTTCTGGGATGACTTGCATTGTTAAGATTATTTCATGGCTTCAAATTCCAGCCAAAACAAGTTATCGCCTCCCTATAATGAAGACCTTAGCCTCATTAGGAAGATTACTACGTTACAGTGCTAGAACTAAAGGTAGTCTCCTGCCAATCAGTTGCTTAATTCTCCTCCTGCCAATTTTGAAGTGCTTCGTTGCCAACTTGACGTTGTAAATACTCCGGAAATTAGCCGAGTCTTCTCAGAAAACGTTATAGAGATCAACTTCCTTATTCATCCAAAATCCAAATACATCGACTCCGAACCTGATTTTTTTGTTTGAACCTCGTCACTTGGTCTTCCACGCTTCGTGTCAGTCAAGGCTGACATAATTCGAAACAAAAGTCAAGAAAACGTTGAATTTTGTGAAAAATGCGGAAATAATTACTTTCTAAGGTGTATCTTCATTCAATAGCGCTCCGTCGAGATGACGTCAGTACCGATGTTTGTCCGCTTTTACCCATAATTATTGCGGCCATAACAAAAGAAATAGCTCATTTGCAATAATTTGTGAGTCAAATTTGGTTTGTTTGTCCGCTTTTTGAGCTATTAATAGCAGCCAGACTCTACGCTATTAAAAGACAAAATGAATAATTTATATCGAGGATTGACAAGATATTTACGGATGAGTTCACCAAGGGAATTTCGTGCTTCGAAAAATGGCCGACCGAGCGTGCAAGGCATCACGGTTGACACTCACTCTTTAAGAAACATTAAGAGTTATGACTCCTAAACACTCGTTACTTGCTATAAGTACAGTGCGATAAGTGATTGTAATGCATGTATGTTAATTAAAGACTTCCGCAATCCACCTTAATAGCAACCTTTCGGACAAACAACCGATACATAATAGCTTCGGACACCGAGCACCGCTCAAATATCCCAAAAGCAGGGAAACGTGGATAATGGCATAAGTGCAATGCTGTCGTGTTAAGTTTGACTGTACGATAGCCAGTTATTCAGCTCTCTCTCACCAGCTCTCACACACACACACACTCACTCACTCACTCTCTCTCTCTCTCTCTCTATTTCTCTCTCTCTCTCTCTCTCTCTCTCTCTCTCTATATATATATATATATATATATATATATATATATATATATATATATATATATATATATATATATATATATATATGTATATATATATATATATATATATACATATATACATATATACATATATACATATACAGCCTTCAATTTACTGACAAACGTGGGAGTTATGCGTGAGATACGCACATGTATGTGGGAGTTCGATTCATTGACGATAATGTGATCTCAAACTAATTAATAATTCATGTGGGAGTAATTGGCGTAGTAAAGAGTCCAAACGACTTTACCTCATACTTTGTAGGCAATTAAAATGTGCCAGTGTGAACTCTGTCAACCTTGTATTTTGTCTTTTAGTGTTCTTTTATTAGATCAGTCCTTTAATATACATGTTAGTTATACCATAGTAGTTTACCTAATTATTTGTCTGATGCAATCGAGCGTATGCATAAAAGAGCCATGTATATATTATTTTTCCTACCATTTCTTATAATACTGCTCTCATTAAAGCTGGCCTAACATATCACTCTACGCTCGATCGAGATGCCTTATCTAGCAAGCTATTTGACGAGATTATAAATAACACTACGAACACAAACTTGCAGGTCTAATTCTAACTAAAACTAGCCTTTAATTACGCCAGCCGATTAAGGATGAAGAGAACTTTTTAGCTACCTAAGATTCACACAAATCGATATAAAACTCTTTTATACATATGTAATTCAGTCTTTGTGTAATATGTTGTGTGCGTAATGAATGTCTTACCCCAGACTACCTTTGGTCCAGAAAGCTCAGTACTACTTCCGGTGCGACTTTGACTTCAATAAGCCACCACTTATTTTTGCAATTTTGCACAATATCACGACTGCCTTTGATTTCAAGGCAGATGCACTTCCCTTGCGATAGTAACTTCTAGTAATAAACTATTATTTATATATATATATATATATATATATATATATATATATATATATATATATATATATATATATATATATATATATATATATATATATATATATATATATATATATATATATATATATATATATATATATATATATATATATATATATATATATATATATATATATATATCTAAAGATAAAACCAAGGAAATCGGGACAGATGTTTGGGTAAATGAGGAAGAACTGAAATTGATAACCCATCATTCTTCACAATTTTCTCCTAAAATACAGGTAAGAGTATTTCATCATATCCCAACACCTCCAAGTGAGTGATGAAACACTCATTAAATTACTTAATATAGACCCACGTATACATGAAGTTCCTGGCCCACCCCTCATAACCCGTCTTGACAGATAAAACGAGGCTACCTGCAAAAAAGTATAAAAGTGATATGGATTATACGATTGACCTGAAATGACCTGTATTATCAGGGTCGTACTCAGAAAATTTTACAGGGGGTGTGTAAGCTCACTTCAACCGACTGACGCACGAGCTTGTACCGACTACATCCTATCGATCGAAGCTTGTCAAAATATTGTCTTTCCGTTGGGTGCCTAGCTACTAAAATGAACTTGGTCAGCTGGTGAAATGGTTAATTAGTCCTATATAACGCACTCTCAATACGAAATGAAAACATGATGATATTTTAATAAATTTATGTCTTTGGTGCTCTCTCGTTCAATACATTTACATATAAACAAAACATTTAACATCAACATTAGATTTGTGAGTCTTAAATTTGGTAGTTTGAAATTAATTTAAACTGATAAGTGCTAAAAGTTAATGATTCTACTTGTCCGTGTTAAATCGAACTCGTCTAAAATATAACTTCTGCCGACTGAAACTCGTAAAAATATTTTGTATAATATATGGGTGGGTAATGGGACCGTACACTGGTGTTGAATATTGTAAATAATTGGCAAACAGTATATTGAGCATAACGGATATCGCAACATGGACAATTTGCAGCTGAAAATAGAGCCGAGGGCGGTGGTGTACGTGATTGCAAATGGAGAAATTGGGATATGTGATCCCCACACACACACTGACCCCGTAGCTCCGGGCCTGTGGATTATCTCATATAGTGTAAATGGGATTTATTTGTTGGCTTTGCTCACTATCAAAATATTTCTTTGTGACAGGTCCCTGAGCGTGTTAACACATACCAGTTTCTGGAACTTCGCCACAGTCATCCAAGTCTACAGGCCTAGTCAAATATGATAACATGAAGCAGTGTGCTTCAGAACAATAGATGAGATCCACGCAGTCTCATAGAGATCACTGGTATAAACACATCGATTTTTTCGTGGCAGTGATTTTATTTTTACCCAGAGTAGCCGCTAACTACGGTGACTAGTATAAACAGCCTAGTTGTAATTACATTTTCTGGACATTTTCCCATGCACTTCAAGTTAGCAACATTCAAGCATCTTTCCCACTTCAAGCCCCAGTACCGAAACACGAATCGTACTCGTCGACCGCCAGTACGACAAGACTGTGTGATCTCGCTGGAAAGCAACGAGTTGTTCATATCTTGGTTGTATTTATATTAATTTCCTTTACATTTCTCTTGTATATATACTTATTATTATTACCTCGGTGTATATATCTCATTCTTACAACTTCTTATATGACTTTGACTATGATTTATTTTGAGTCAATCACGCAGGATAAGGTTGCCCTATTTATTCGAGCAAGAGGCTCATATGTTTTAAGCGCTCGACTATTCAGTTTATCACTTTTAGATGAACGGAAAACCCAACTGGTAAGCCTTAAGGTCGCTTTCCGAGAAGACCCGAATTAAGTCTTACCATTTGCTGGTGTTGTTGTTGCAAAGGCAGCACTTTCTCCTCAATTATTTTTAAGACCCGGAGTGGTGGTCCGATCCAGGATTTGAACCTGTGTCTCCCAGCTCATAGACATGTGGTAACCACTAGATCACAACAATTACTTAGTAAACGTAAATTATGGCTGTGAACCCTAATCCTAACCAACTCTAATATTAACCCTAACCAACCCTAATATTAACCCTAACCAACCCTAATATTAACCCTAACCAACCCTAATATTAACCCTAACCAACCCTAATATTAACCCTAACCAACCCTAATATTAACCCTAACCAACCCTAATATTAACCCTAACCAACCCTAATATTAACCCTAACCAACCCTAATATTAACCCTAACCAACCCTAATATTAACCCTAACCAACCCTAATATTAACCCTAACCAACCCTAATATTAACCCTAACCAACCCTAATATTAACCCTAACCCACCCTAATATTAACCCTAACCAACCCTAATATTAACCCTAACCCACCCTAATATTAACCCTAATCAACCCTAATATTAACCCTAACCAACCCTAATATTAACCCTAACCAACCCTAATATTAACCCTAACCAACCCTAATATTAACCCTAACCAACCCTAATATTAACCCTAACCAACCCTAATATTAACCCTAACCAACCCTAATATTAACCCTAACCAACCCTAATATTAACCCTAACCAACCCTAATATTAACCCTAACCAACCCTAATATTAACCCTAACCAACCCTAATATTAACCCTAACCAACCCTAATATTAACCCTAACCAACCCTAATATTAACCCTAACCAACCCTAATATTAACCCTAACCAACCCTAATATTAACCCTAACCAACCCTAATATTAACCCTAACCAACCCTAATATTAACCCTAACCAACCCTAATATTAACCCTAACCAACCCTAATATTAACCCTAACCAACCCTAATATTAACCCTAACCAACCCTAATATTAACCCTAACCAACCCTAATATTAACCCTAACCAACCCTAATATTAACCCTAACCAACCCTAATATTAACCCTAACCAACCCTAATATTAACCCTAACCAACCCTAATATTAACCCTAACCAACCCTAATATTAACCCTAACCAACCCTAATATTAACCCTAACCAACCCTAATATTAACCCTAACCAACCCTAATATTAACCCTAACCAACCCTAATATTAACCCTAACCAACCCTAATATTAACCCTAACCAACCCTAATATTAACCCTAACCAACCCTAATATTAACCCTAACCAACCCTAATATTAACCCTAACCAACCCTAATATTAACCCTAACCCACCCTAATATTAACCCTAACCAACCCTAATATTAACCCTAACCAACCCTAATATTAACCCTAACCAACCCTAATATTAACCCTAACCAACCCTAATATTAACCCTAACCAACCCTAATATTAACCCTAACCAACCCTAATATTAACCCTAACCAACCCTAATATTAACCCTAACCAACCCTAATATTAACCCTAACCAACCCTAATATTAACCCTAACCAACCCTAATATTAACCCTAACCAACCCTAATATTAACCCTAACCAACCCTAATATTAACCCTAACCAACCCTAATATTAACCCTAACCAACCCTAATATTAACCCTAACCAACCCTAATATTAACCCTAACCAACCCTAATATTAACCCTAACCAACCCTAATATTAACCCTAACCAACCCTAATATTAACCCTAACCAACCCTAATATTAACCCTAACCAACCCTAATATTAACCCTAACCAACCCTAATATTAACCCTAACCAACCCTAATATTAACCCTAACCAACCCTAATATTATTAACCCTAACCAACCCTAATATTAACCCTAACCAACCCTAATATTAACCCTAACCAACCCTAATATTAACCCTAACCAACCCTAATATTAACCCTAACCAACCCTAATATTAACCCTAACCAACCCTAATATTAACCCTAACCAACCCTAATATTAACCCTAACCAACCCTAATATTAACCCTAACCAACCCTAATATTAACCCTAACCAACCCTAATATTAACCCTAACCAACCCTAATATTAACCCTAACCAACCCTAATATTAACCCTAACCAACCCTAATATTAACCCTAACCAACCCTAATATTAACCCTAATCAACCCTAATATTAACCCTAACCAACCCTAATATTAACCCTAACCAACCCTAATATTAACCCTAACCAACCCTAATATTAACCCTAACCAACCCTAATATTAACCCTAACCAACCCTAATATTAACCCTAACCAACCCTAATATTAACCCTAACCAACCCTAATATTAACCCTAACCAACCCTAATATTAACCCTAACCAACCCTAATATTAACCCTAACCAACCCTAATATTAACCCTAACCAACCCTAATATTAACCCTAACCAACCCTAATATTAACCCTAACCAACCCTAATATTAACCCTAACCAACCCTAATATTAACCCTAACCAACCCTAATATTAACCCTAACCAACCCTAATATTAACCCTAACCAACCCTAATATTAACCCTAACCAACCCTAATATTAACCCTAACCAACCCTAATATTAACCCTAACCAACCCTAATATTAAACCCTAACCAACCCTAATATTAACCCTAACCAACCCTAATATTAACCCTAACCAACCCTAATATTAACCCTAACCAACCCTAATATTAACCCTAACCAACCCTAATATTAACCCTAACCAACCCTAATATTAACCCTAACCAACCCTAATATTAACCCTAACCAACCCTAATATTAACCCTAACCAACCCTAATATTAACCCTAACCAACCCTAATATTAACCCTAACCAACCCTAATATTAACCCTAACCAACCCTAATATTAACCCTAACCAACCCTAATATTAACCCTAACCAACCCTAATATTAACCCTAACCAACCCTAATATTAACCCTAACCAACCCTAATATTAACCCTAACCAACCCTAATATTAACCCTAACCAACCCTAATATTAACCCTAACCAACCCTAATATTAACCCTAACCAACCCTAATATTAACCTAACCAACCCTAATATTAACCACCCTAAGATTACCCTAACCAACCCTAATATTAACCCTAACCAAACCTACCCTATATATTAACCTAACCAACCCTAATATTAACCAAACCAACCCTAATATTAACCCTAACCAACCCTAATATTAACCCTAACCACCCGAAATATTAACCCTAACCAACCCTAATATTAACCCTAACCAAACCAACCCCTAATAACCCTAACCAACCCCAAATAAAAACCCAAACCCTAATATTAACCCCTAACCAACCCTAATATTAACCCTAACCAACCCTAATATTAAAACCCTAACCTACCCTAATATTAACCTAACCACACTAAAATTAACCTAACCAACCCTAATATTAAACCCTGTAAACCAACCCTAATATTAACCCTAACCAACCCTAATATTAACCCTAACCACCCTAATCATTAACCCTAACCAACCCTATTAACCCTAACCAACCCTAATCTTAACCCTTAACCAACCCTAAATAATAAACCCTAACCCTAATAAGATTAGAACCCTAACCAACCCTAATTTTAACCCTAACAGCTCTCGTCTAGCGTGTTTTCTGTCCGCTATCGGGAGGGGGGGGGGGGGGGGGGGGGGGGGTGGGTGGGGGGGGCACCCTAACCAACCCTGAGTGGCTCTCTAGAGAGTCCCGCTCTCGGAGGCGCGCGGCGCGCGATAAAGGAGTAAAGGTCTCTGGCCAACTAACCAACCCTGAAGTGAGAGAGCAGTCCTAGGGGGGGAGGGCGGGCAACCCTGAGAGTTATTAACCCTAATCAACCCACTATGGGCGAAAATTAACCCTAACAACCCTAAATATTTACACCCTAACCAACCCTAATATTAACCCTAACCAACCCTAATATTAAACCCTCCCAACCAACCCTAATATTAACCCTAACCAAACCCTAATATTAACCCTAAACAAACCAACCTACCCTATAAACACCTTAACCCTAACCAACCCTAATAATTAACCCTAACCAACCCTAATATTAACCCTAACCAACCCTAATATTAACCCTAACCAACCCTAATATTAACCCTAACCAACGCTAATATTAACCCTAATCAACCCTAATATTAACCCTAATCAACCCTAATATTAACCCTAACCAACCCTAATATTAACCCTAACCAACCCTAATATTAACCCTAACCCTTTCACGGTCTTCCGTTCCGAAGGTCGACCGAAACCGACTGGGCGCCATCTTCGGAAAAGGTCCCACAAACCATCCCATCTAACCAACCTTTTCCGGTTGATTTGCGTGGTTAACAACTTGGTTACTATAACTACCTCACTCCCACTGAAAGTGTGTAACCGCTGAACTCTATGTATAACTAGAACACGGACTCCAGTCATGCGCGTGGGCTTAAAAAGTGAAGGCAAAGATGGCAGTCAAGGAGCTATTTTTGGACGATAGTTTCATTTTTCTTGACCGCGTAGGGACCTGAAACGAACGTGAAAACTTAACCAAGTCTCGCATTCGAAGGAAAATCATTAAGGCGGGGGTTAACCCAAACTATTGTGCTATGACCACAGATTCTGAAAATTGAATGTATATCATCAATAAATAATTTGTTGATCTGAGACCAGATACCACATGCTGTGACAGACCTATTTGCCTTTGAGGTGAAAGATTTCAGCCTCTCTATTGCATTTATATATTTTTAGTGTCAAATGAAAGAATACAATTATCTTTCTTTTAGGAGCATAGAACTTTTTTGTACTTTAAAAACATTTCGCACAACAATTGTCCAAAGTTCGCTAACCAAACAATGGTCACATTCATAACTTTTCTCTAATTAAATTACGTACAGGTACATATAGGTACATGAGGGCAAAGAGGGGTTAAATCCAAATACTGAGTTTACCCGGACAAGTTCCCTCCGGAACAGGATTGAATTAATTAATCCTATTCGCGTTGTTTACACGATAAAGATTATCGCGGGATTACTATCGCGATACCTGCTCTCGATCGCGGAATCTCGATCATTTAGCCCCGTGTAATTGATTGCTAATAATCTTGATTCCTGAACCTGTAGAAAATTAAATTTATATCTTGATTTTTTGAGTGACTTGGTGATTATCACTCAGCGACCATACAACATTACAAATAAGTAAGTTATAGTAAGGTTTGTGGGTTCACCACGTCATTTATTATTTCTTTCTAACTATTGTAATCATGCAAACATTCAAGGAATTAAGAAGGAAATGATCAGTCGTTGTATAAGTCGAAATATTAGAGTCTTAACTCAGCTGTAAGACCACTATGATAATACGTAATAGGTGACACAAAATAAAACCATTCTTCTTCGTGTACCACACACACAATGGACACAGACTATGTCATAGACACATCAAGGCTATTTTCTCAATTAGATTCAGAATTAGCTTTACAAGAACAAAAACCCTACCCATACCCAAATAAAAACTCTAGTCCTAACCCTGAAATAAAGGAATACTAACCCTACTTTTAAACTCAATATTTCAATGATGTTTCCGTATTCAATGATATTTCAAGAAATTCAAGGAAATGATCAGTCGTTGTATATATTAGGATCTTGACTCCACGGAGATGAGATCCTGGGTATAGGGTTGCAATTAATCCAATTTAATATATAATTCTTTCCTTTCTTTCCCTTGACTGTAAATACCTATAAAATGTATTTGAATTTGTTTGACTGTAAATAGAAAACAATACATTCAACATTTTAACTAGGGGTCTTAAATAAAAGCCTGTCCAGGTTTCTGGTAGGCGGCCCCTAGCCATATCATTAATTAAAAATAATGATGTAAATATTTTATAATCTGGCATCGTCTTCGTGTACCACACACACAATGGACACAGACTGGGTTCAGAAGCTTTACAAGAACAAAAACCCTAACCATAACCCAAATAAAAACTCTAGTCCTAACCCTGAAATAAAGGAATACTAACCCTGCTTTTAAACTCAATATTTCAATAATGTAATATTCTGTGTCCGGCACACGAAAGTAGCAGCCCAAAACTCTAACTCTGGTATACTACTCAGATAATGCAAATAGTGTGTAGGAGGTACTTGGTCACAGACATCCTACTCACTATGCTTCGGAAATACACCTTCACTCTTCAGCAGGTGAACAAATGTTTGGCAATTCACAAAGTAGAATTTTCGGTTTGTGTTTCAACACTGCCTAGACAGCACGTCGTTTTACATACATTCGACTCCCGATAACTACAACCTTCACTAGGGAAATAGAATAAAGTTTGAGTTATCGGGAGTTTGAGTTACAGGGACTTGAGAACAAGACCGGAAATAAGGAAAAAACGGTGTTTACTGTGTATTTCATACAGTGTCATTTTAATCAAATTTCATTACTGTATGGTATGGAATGGAACAATATTTCTAAATATTATAAATCGTAACGTAACGTGAAACAAAACAAAACAAAACAAAGCAGCAGGAGAAGACTAGGTACTGCGAACAACGTCAGGCTACTGCTACAGAGTTCATGCGTTACACTTTTTTACAAGACAGAATACACGGCTGCTTCAAAATAAATTCAATTTTTTGGACTACAGTACTGTATTTTTTGACTTGTCACGTCTTGACAAACGTGGTTCGAGTTATCGAGGGTAAAATTATATTGAAAATGACCAGAAGGGAAACGAAAATTGCTTCGAGTTAGCGGGAGGTGCGAGTTATCGAGGGTAATTCGAGTTACCGAGGGTACAATTACAGTAAATATATGTGACGGAAATCCAGGGGAAATCGATTTTGGTTCGAGTTAGCGCGAGGGTTCGAGTTAGCGAAGGTTCGTGTTATCGGGAGTCGACTGTATTTACAACACGAAGTCTGATTATATTTACACAGAAAATTTAGGAAGTAACTTGAGAAATTAAAGACAAAATTAAGACGGAAGTTTATAAGTGTGAGTGTAAAGTGTGATGGTGTGAGAGTAAAGAGAAGATTAAAAATAAGAAGAGAGGATTGTGGGATTAGCGTTGAAGAGAGGGGTTAAGTTTACGAATAACGGGAAGACATTGTTTAATCGAAAAGTTCAGAAGAAGAGGAACATGAAAACAGCTGTTTCTTTGTCTGCTGTATACAGAATATTACATCATTCAAATGTTGGGTTAGGAAGTAATAATAATAAGATAATGTACAGCTTATATAGCGCTATTTCCTAAAGTCCAATATAGTGCTTTACAATAGAATAATATGCTAACTAAAATACAACCGTAATGTTGTTAAAAATAGTTACACTAAAAGATATATTACAAACTAAAAGACTCCTTGAAAAGGTATGTTTTAACACCAGATTTAAAAAAATTCAAGGAAGTAATAGACCTAATTTCTAAAGGTAAAGAGTTCCAGACCTCTTCGTCAATCAATCAATCCCTTCACAATCCCTATACTTCCCTGCAGTCCCAGCCAAAACATTGCTCGCACAGCCTTGGAAGCGATTTGACTCGGAAAGGAAAAAAGAAGCCACAGAGTTGCCTGCGGAGGACGCTAGTTATGGTTAGGGTATTTGTTCTTGTAAAGCTTCTGAATCTATGGCGTAGTCTCGACTCTGTGTCAATGAAGATGTCTTGAAAACAGAATGTGAAAGTCTTTTAATGAAGGAAGCAACTTCTCCGTTCCAGACATTCCTTGGATCACGTCTGGAAAATTAAAGTACGTATCCGTCTTTAATTTGAACCATTCTTTATTTCAATTTCAATCCGTCTTTCTACCAATCTTATTTAATTTCTGTTATAGCAAGATAATTTCAGAATCAAAGATATGGAGGCGGAATAATTCCAATATTCTATTCCGAATATTCCGCCTACACGATTCCGTAAGGACGGAAATTCTCGGTATGTCGTTTACGTCATTCGTCAATTTCCGCCGTAGGTGGTCCAGTGAGTGCATCAGAGGTCCTGTTGTTGTTGTTCGTGTATTACCTAGAAACTCAAAAGCGTCGGTCTCATCAGAGAGAGCAGACCTGAAATTATTTGTCAACGTGTTGGCTAAGCAGGTAGGGTCGAAGGGAAACTGTGCTTGTAATCACAGACTATTTAGTTTACAAATCGATTCGCATTCTGTTTTCGTTTAACACAGTCAGCAGACCGGAAGCTTAAAATGCTGACAAGTGAGATATCTCATGATATTGGATTTCTATTTCAGTTAAGAGCTCACAAAGATCAGACAAGTTCCGTGAAGAAGTCAAGAAGTTGTAATCGTTGTTTAATATAAACGAAAGGATAATATCCCAAGGTAAGTTATAGAGAACACGAACTCGTGCTTTTGCCTGGCGTAGTTAAGTGTCAATTTTGAATAAATTCGTTGCATTCATCGAGTTTTATCACACGCAATCTCCGGCTGTTAAGAATGACCGTTCAACAATCCCCTCAAATTATAATACATTAGTTGCCACCGCGAATATAGTCTCGATATTTCATTGTGAACATTTCGACCTGCTTTCTCTCACTTTACTGTCTTTACATACTCGGTTACCTATATGAGCAAAACACTTTAACCAATGGCGGATTATTGCGGCATAACTAAGCGCTAAGTACTTCGAATTTCCGCCTTCATTATTCTAGTGATTAACGAGATTCCTCGATTTAATACTCGCTGCAATAGCGCCAAGTGATTTCCAAACTCATATACCTTTATTAATTAGGTAATGGCTATAATAAGCAAAGAGAATTTGAATGGGATAGTTTGCGAGCCATGCTAATTGTTTCCGCCTAACCGTGGCTGGAGACGGGATGTCGAATCAACTTACTTCCGCGTATACTGCATGTGTGGATATAGAAACGAGAAAGTCATAATGACATTGGGAAATATCTGTATCTGGCCATAATTTCGGCTGCAAACAGGCTAGTACTAACTAGTGCCAAATTTGCGCCATGTAGTATAGGCGATGTATGAACTGTATACAGTACTTACGCGCCTCAGTCAGTATAATATGATATAGCCTATATACTACAGTTCCCTATATTATAGGGAACTGTAAAAATATTGAAGTGTATACTGCGGAGATATTATGTACGAGATTTAACCTCTCAAGCGAATGCCATTCGTCAGAGAGTGAACAGTATTCAACTTCATCTGACGGAGTTGAACAGTTGGAGTTACATGGAGTTAATACTTAATGTTACTCGAGATTGAAATACACGATCTCTCTAGTTTAGTGAGATCAGTCGATGATACCCATTCCGTAAAACCCAAGTGGCTTATACGAATATCAAGAGATGATCGGATTTTCGTTTCACATACATCGGTTAAAAAATCGCGCAATTCGGATTTGATTCACATGAATCTAATTGTGCACCCGATGCCGTTAATCACCCGCTGCCCGCATTGACCATGACCATAACCTCAATTGCAATGATTCTAATGTAAAGTAATTTAAAATATGCTGGAGTTATGGCCAAGTAAACGAAATTTTAAAATACTTTCGTGGAAAGCGAAATAGGCGCGACAAGCATGCTAACGGATTCATAATTTATGCATTGATCTGGTGCATTTGCGATTGTCGGAGATGCAAAACGAAGGCGGCGCACACGCCTTCACCTTCTCGATTCAACGACAAGTTGCTTGGAAATAAATTGCTAGATGACGTATATCCTTGCTTCGAACAATATGAATGCAACGCCACGTCGACAGAGTTTTCCGAATTCTCACAATGAATTTTAATGTTTTTGGAATTGTCTAATTTTCGTTCTTGTTTTGGAGGATGATTACATGAGACAGGCTAGCCGGGATAACTTGCATTGTTAAAATTATGCCATGGCTTCAAATACCAGACAAATTACGAATTTAAGGGAACGGTTTTAGCTAAGTAATGGTTCCTAGTTCGCACTCGAGTTAATTCGACATTCATAGCAAGATTTCTGCGAAATATTTCAGCCCGGCGAACTCATGGGTAAGGCCGATGTATTCAGTATTACATTTTGCAGATATTTAACGATGTTATCACCCGACCATAACCAATGCTGACGATATTTTCAAGACCGCATCCGGTGTAGACTTAGATTAACCGGGTTCTGGGAAGAATTGAAGATACCTCCAGTTTTCTTATCTTGCCGGAATTTAAAACGGCGATAAAAATAAAAACAAACTTCTCGTTTTGTAATTTGCGGAAACTTTCTTTCCTCCAGAAATTTCGACTCAGTGGAGATCGGCTTGAGGACACCGATTCTCACCGCTATCATAACATCACGCGAATGATATACTAAACAATACTCTCATATAACAGACGGCGCCATTTTTTTCGCGCCGCAATATTCTAGAATTATCAAACGTTATGGAAAATCTGCCGTCTGCAATTATTAAATGCAAATTGAGTTTGACATAGCAATTAATTTTGATGCCTGTATGAATGCATTGATGCGTCCAATATATTCAAAACCCGGTTACTGAAGTTACTAGAGAAAAAAATGATAATTTCGACGCACGTGTAATTCAACAGAGCAATTTGGATCGACTCGTATATGGAAATTACATTCGGCGCATGAAAAATACTCTGTTTGTTTTGCGGCTAATTAGTAAAACGCTTCGAGAACAAGCTCTTGGGTTTCCGACAAATCGATTGAATAAATAAATAATAAGTTTTATTAAACTGTCTTTGGAATAAAGTGTAGATACATGAATGGTTTACAATTATGTTGTGTAAAACATGGCAAAATGGGCAAATATGAAGGTATAGAAAATTAATTCATAATACAAGATAGAAAAAAGGTATATATATATATGTATATAAATAGATCTCAGAGAATATTGATTTGCATTATATATTATAAACGATTTCTTATGTCTTTCTGTGCCTGAACAAGGCCGCAAATGGCCTTATCTTAAATTGTAGTTATGCAGTGCATCATAGCTCAATAATTCCGCCATGGAGCTGTCCTCTATTGTTTTCACTAACAGATTTACAGTTTTGAAATGGAACTGAATAATTTTACACATTCTCTGACAATTGTCACATTCTAATTGAAAATGTGATTGTCACTGTTCCTGGCGCCTAATACGAACAAAATGTTTTAAAATAATATTTTCTGTAGTCTGTTTACAGTTTAACAACAACCGATATCCGTACATGGCCATGTTCTTAATTTACATGCTTCATTGAGACCTTGCCATCTTCGTTTGATATCCTTCATTGACACACAACCCTAGATATTCTTCGAACAGGAAACAGAAAACCGAAGGTCGCGGTTCTGCGAATCCCAGCCGGGTCAGGTAGAGTCTACTTGTCCAGTATGGTTCGTCACTCGGAGTAGCCATTTACATCATTATTACATAATACAAAAATAATATGATATAAAACTTAATGGCATCAAATAATACAGAGGTTAACTTCTCATAAGTTACAAGATGTCTAAAAGCAACACGTAGGAGATACACAAAGAGTACGGACAGAGTTACACTTAACACAAATTGATTTCCATGTACGCGGGTCTTCAGGGTTGTATATAGAGAAAGAGAGCAGGGCACAGTGGTAATATTCATTTAGTTTGATTTTGAAAGTGGATAAAGAAGATGGTCGCCGCAAAATGTTTTGGCTTAATTTCTCGCAGTTTTCAAACTCTGATCTTTAACGATGCTAAAGTGAATCAGTTGTCGAAGGTTTTCTCGTAATTTTGGATCACAAACTACGGCTCTGTGCGGACAGAAACTATATATATAGCACAGGTGATCACTCCAAGATGGCTGCCACCAATCTCGTTCCCAGAGCCTGCGATTGGGCTGCCAACGAAATGTTTAATTTTTCTCGATCCAGTCTCTTATACATACCAGTGTGCGCGATCGAACAAGGATTGATGTACCGGGACTTTGACGCCCCCCGGCTTTCTCACGCTTTCTTTCACGATATTTTCTCGCGTGCCATCTACTCCAAGTGCGCCTTCTATTTTTGGCTTTTTCTGGGGTTCGATTTCCGCCCGGAAATTATAAATTATTTAGACCACAAAAGCTTTGGGTGTACAAGCTGGCATTTATGTATCTATGTATATAATATTGCCACTTGAGGAATTTTGTCAGAAATATTGCCATTGTCGATATTTGTGCGCATTTATCCTTAAGTCTATGTCGATGATGATGACTAGATGATTAGAAGTCAAGATGGCGGAGAAAATGGCAGCAGCACATGCATCATCATCATCATCTAGGTCGAGCGAGCTCAGACAGTACACATGAGATTATTCCAGACATTTCGGTTCTCCATAGCTTTCACTATTTCATTTCTCTCAAGTCCAGTATATCACTTTCAAGTTTGTCAATGTAGGTTGTAGCTGGTCTTCCACGAGAACGTCTGCCATGCGCTGGTTGCCAGAAAAGTAACTCTGATATATGACTTCATCTTTACTTCTCCAACAGTGCCCGCTAAATCGTAGTCTGCGCTCACGTAATGTCGTTGATAAGGGTGGTATTGTACAATAAAGCATTCGTCATGTCTTGCTTTCAGCTGATTTTCAGTGCTGCCCTAATAGACTCTCAGTAGTCGCCAGTCGGGTGTTGCAACATTTGCGATTAGTCATGTGCATGTGCAATACAGCGTTTTGACTTTTGTAATGAAACAATTTATAAATCTAACGTTGACAGTAAGACTAGGCGTAATTAATATTTATGCAACTTATCCCAGTAGTAAAAGATAAACTTTACTGAAATTGTTGAAAAATGAACAAATAAAAAATGTATATAAATGAAAAATCAATTGGATTCAACAGGATGTCAAACCGCCACTCTCCGCCCCTATAGAGACAGCACGCGAGGCTATATTTCACTGTCTGACGAAGGGCCTTGGGGCAATACACCAAGCTTTTCTACGTATTTAATATATATGATTATATATTCTATATATTCAGGTCAAGTTGATATTAAGCTTGTTTGAAGTTATTTCGGTAACATCCATTGATGAGTTTGAAAATTGGAATGCGCGCGTCATTGAATTAAAGTTGTAAATTATATTTCCGGCTGAAAGAAATCTAAATATATGGATTCCGACACCGCAAGCTCTTTCTTTGTTAAACTAAAAACCCTCTGGCTGTTTTCCATTGCAATTTGCGCATCAGCTGATCACCTGTTGTCGCTTTGCAGTCGAAATAAACTGTGCATTTAATACAGAGCGGTGCTGAGCCAAGTTTGTTCTAAACTGCATAATCGAAAGTTCAAAATTTCGTTTGCTGAGGATTAATAAAGAAATCATTCCTGGATCAAACGAAGCGTAAGTTTTTATATCAAAATGTCGGTATTTTCTGTTTGTCGTGTTGATAATTATCGAGTTTCTATAACAAAGCTGTCGTTGTAAACTCTGACGATGTTGGCGCTGCCTTGAGTTAATACTATTTAATACTTTTCCTCGTTTTTAAGCAACCCGTAACCTTCCGAACTCTGATGAGATACTCTATGTAACCACTATTACGCTAATTGCTTTAGTTTTGTTGTGTGCAGGTTGTTGACCTGCAATGGTTTTAATGATTTCTCTTATAAATTCTTGTTTCTGTACCTCATGTGGTAACCATCTGCAGCCATACTGAAAAGCAATCTTGGTTAAACAAAGGAAGACTGCGTTGAACTAATGACAACCTTTGGTCAAGGGACTCACTTAGAAACATTTTGAACTTGACGATCGCGTCCGTGTATCGCCTGTCTGCTCCGAACTCCCGTATTCATTATACATGCACAAGTATATATATATATATGAAGGGCTCCGCTCGAAACGTCAGTATTTCGTCACTAAATTCTTGGCAGTTTACCACCTTTTCACTTTGCTATATATATTATATATATATATATATATTATATATATATATATATACTGTAAAAACAGATTGGTTGAAACATTGGCTGTTTTAACCAATCTGTTTTTACAGTATATATATAAATATATATATATATATATATATATATATATTATATATATATATATATATATATATATATATATATATATATATATATATCACACAATGACGACCTCGTTGTATTTTCTTTAATAATATATATAAATATAAGTGAATATAAGTCTTGATAATGAATACTGTTTGAACTTTGAACACAGAAGTGGAACAACACCCAATTTGAAGTGTTTTAAAGGCTAAACTTTATTTAAATTTGTCAACACCAGATGTTCGTTGCCTATACTTAAGCCTGTATGTGTCGTTCAGTCTTGCATTGGTAACAATGCAACAGTCTTCTCCGAGGTGATATGTCTTGTTGCGTGAAATCTGTGACAGTTTCTTGTAGTATAGTCATGAGTATACACATGTATACTCTTTAGGACACAAGTTGCGAGGAAGTGACCATTTAATGACCTTAATATCTAGTATGCAGGCTACCTCAACGACGATGTCATTCAAAATAAAATAATTCTTCATTCAAAAGAGATTGAATGATTTTTAATAGTTCCAAGAGTAATCTATACACTATCCTCGTTTTGTTTACAACACCCCCTGAGCATTTTCACGTCTTTATCACGAGTCACGACGTTACTCGCTGAGAGTTGAGAACTGTTCCTTAAGATGTACTTTAACACCAACACTGCAATTATATATAGTTTTAACAGTAATGAAGCTTTTTTGAAGTATTATAAAACAACCTCAAGTATCAAATATGATAGACAACTAACCTTTATTTATATTTATATTTTACCACCATTATTATGTAAGGTTCCTATTTTCTTTGCGATCATGGTCAAAATGTTTCTTGAATTCTAACTATAATCAAATCACGGGCTATATATATAGCAAAAGAGAAATTTTTCAACCGCAGCTAACACGTGGAGGACGATCTGGCGGTGAAAGATATTTCCGTCAAATATCCTCCGGGTTTGTCGCCTTTATTTTGTGTTTCAAAACACTTTGGCGTCCGGAAAACTGATAGCCTGCATGGCATGGAAATTCATGATTGCTGTCTTTCAGCTGCCGGACTTCTTGAACTGTAGCGGATCGGGGTGTACAAACAGGGATCATAAGGAGCAATTATACTACGTGCTACGTATATACGCCTTGTCGTTTCTGAGCTTTTGTTATCTTATATCGTAGGCCCTCGGAACCAATATCAATTGGGCTATTCCAGTATTGGGGTATATATCATAGTGTATATATATATATATATACACTATCAATTGGGGTATTCAGTTAACAACTGGAAGCCAAGTGTATGTCCATTAGAAATGGTGTCACATGATTTGAGCGTCTCTATCCAGTTACAAGTCGTTCTGTGGTGTTCAGGATTCTCTGAAGCTTATCTTTTTTATATTTAGGTATATACAGAAAAGTAATTAGGATATATTAACGGATATCCAGGTAATCACAGAATTTTTGCACCCACAGCCTAGCTAGCCCCTTGGTAAACAACATCTGGTAGCTCATAAAGGTTATTCTGTACTCATTTGACGTCGTAACGTTGGAGAAAACACCTTGAAACTTTGGACTTTTAAACTTAATAATTTCAAGGTCAAGGTCATTTTAGGATGTCAAGATTAAGGTTAGGATGACGTTTAAGGTTAGGTTTGATTTTGGTTAAGGTTAGTTTCCTCCTTTTATTGTCAAGAAAATCACTAAATTTTATATATATATATTTCATCAAATCATGATCAAATGAACTATTTTAGTTCATCTTGTTTCCAGAGAGGGTCCTTCGTTAGTGTGACATTTGACATATTTACGTTATTTTGCCTCTACTCATCTTACTTTTCTCTATATATTTAATACAACACTGTTTATTATACTTTTAGACCTGCATTAAAATAAAACAAACCTTGTGCACGGTGGAACATTTATTTAAATTCAAACAACGGATGTCAATAGTGTTGATATTTATTATGTACGGATTAAGGAATTATTTCAACCGTACGTTAATTGAAATATCAAGAGAATGACTGTGTGTATTATTTTACAAGACTTACAGTTACAAACATAAAAGAATCAGAACAGGACAGGTTCGACAAGTCAATACTGCGCAACGAAGGATATTTAAAATGGCTTATTGAAGGCAAAGAATCAGTCAAGGTAATCGCGAGCGTTTTAGTAATATAGTTAGGGTATTATCTAACTGTCACTGATACACTTGGTTTGAACTCAGAGGTGTGAACCGTTCAACAGCGAGGGGTATAATAAGACGATATTATACAAGAACATCACGTTAGAAGAACTTACAGATGATGAAATGAAGTAATGTGCTGAAGCAATCATTAACGAAAACCCGGCAGTGTTAACTTTGGAAGACATAAATGATTAAATGATAAATTGATTAATGTGCATAGTTTCAATCTCTGGACAGCTAGAAGCCAAGGGCGAGCTTATACCGTCTTGTTTTTAGTTTAAAAAAAGAAAATAACGGAACGCGATAACGATTGCAGTATATCACCAATATTTCTCATATAATTTTTGATGGAGAGAACCACGCATGATCACCTACCACCTTATTCTTCTTTTCTCAATATTGTTGAAGAGGCTGACCAACTTTGAACGAACTTATGCATAAGTTCGTTCAAAGCTGCCATAAAGAATGATATTTTTCGACCAGATATTCAACCGAGGAGATGCAAAACAGACAAAGATCCGTACGAGAGGAAAATATTCTATCGAGCGAATACACTGGAAACCGAACGAGTCCTACATACTCCTATGTTTCTATATTTCCTCGTCGAAATCGCTCAATTTGAACTCTGTACTTTGTTGTTTCAATGCTAATGAAAATTTACTTAATGAATAATGATCTACGATCGATTTACAGTATACCTTCGAACGCTAATGACATTGTAAGTTTGTAAAATATTATACACTGTCATTTGAATAGTTGAATAGTTGACTAATGATTTATTTGCCGTTCATAATAAATTATATATTGACATTCAGTTGATTTTAATGAATGTTGTTTGACTTTAATAAATGTTCCACAATGCTAATGTTATTTCATTAGGTGTAACTGATGGTTTGCGTTTTACTTGAATGCAGGGACAAAGGTGTGAAAGCAGTTCAGTCTCTTTCAGCTAATTATTCCAATCTCGCTTTAAGCTCATGCTAATATCAATATATAATAATACCCGGAGCCGATATGTAATAGAAGAGATATTTTAAAATACAAAACACAGGGAAAATAATCGGGATATTTTCATGGCAACTTATTAAGTCATAGTTTAGTTTAGTTTAGTTTAGTTTATTATGTTTATCAGTCTTTTAGGTGAACGGAATACCCCAGCCGGCAGAAGCCCAATTGATAGGGGTTCCGAGGGCCTACGATTTGATAGTAGTTTTAATAGTATTTCATAGTATTAATAATAATTCATAATAGTTTTGTATCTTTTCATGTTAATTACATTTGATTGCTTATTAAAAATCCAGTATCTTTACCGAAGACTATGTAAATATATTTAAATTGTTGAGCATATTCGTTCGGTAATTTAAGTTTACCATCTCAGCGGATTTCCTGAACCACACAGGACGCCTTTTTTACTAAACTCTAACTAAAAGGTTCCTGGCGAAATTAATTGCCCGAATATGTTTCAAATTTTTACCTGAACCAAGGGCAAGCACATACAGACTCCCGTCTTGTGTCGCTGCTTTCGTGAAATAACAAACCATGAAATTCAACATTTATGTGAGTTATAGCAAAGTGAAAAGGTGGTAAACTACCAAGATTTTTAGTGACGAAATACTGACGTTTCGAGCGGAACCCTTCATCAGAGTAAGACGAGATGAAATAAAATAAATAGGGCTTATATATATATGCCAAAAGGGTGTCACAAGTAGAAAGTAGCCAATCAAAGTAGCCAATGTGATTTACTATTTAGAATCTGCTCGTATAGATCGGAAGTTTGATATGTGTTATCACATGCATATTGCAACACGTAGGTGTTTCGCGTAGGAGGCACTAGACTTGTTGCTTTTCTTGGTTTAGTGTATATATGAAAGCGTACAAACCACTGGAGAAGATATCTCAGTTTACGGTACATACATGTGGTTTGGGTATTTAAAAGGACACATTATTGGGGTTGAAGAAATTCAGAACTGGAGTTCAAAGGGTCTTTGATTCCTTTGAAACTTTCTGTTAAGTTTTGATTTTGTAAGACCTAATTAGTGTCTTATTATATCGATATCGACCGAGGATGCAAATGTTTATCTAACGGAGTATATATGTATGCCTTCGAGGTATTGCTTGTTGTTTGACGAACGAAAAGTCTTGTGTTATTGTCGTATACATCCGTCTATAGGACATTGAGCTGTTGGACAGCTTTCGTGATGTTTCTGCTATAAATGGGTTAACAGCTACGCCGCAGTCAAACGCACGCGCATTGAAACACTTGGTTAAAATTACGGATACTTCTCAGAGTATACAGTGATCCAGTTACAACGCGTATCATCCACCGGCTACTCTTCCTGCTGAACACCCAAACTCTTCTGCCTACTCGGAAGTGATATCTCTATACATTGCAAGCAAATACTTCTCTGTTTGTTATTTCTATAATTTCCCCTTCCGTGACACTAGGTAGTCTACGTGCGTCATACGTGCGTCACTGGGTCAAGATGCGAGCAACAGTTTCCCATTTTAGAACTCATCTGATTGTCACGAAGCTGCTCCGCTTTTGGGATTATAGTGTGATCTAGGTTTGCGCCTGACACCACAATACTATACACGCTACAGGAAATATGCTGTCTTTTCGCCAAGCCACGCAAACGCACGAAAACAAAGGTGAGATGAAAGTTAGTTAAAGTCCTACAATATATTCATATCTGATTTCTTGTGGCCGCGGACAAGCACGTACGAATTGCATTCCTAGTCAACGCGCACGTCCCTCACAATTTCCCACTTCTAGTTAACTGTCGTACTGTATTCCGGATTTTCATTGCGTCTCTGAAACAACCCTTACTTCGGCTTAACTTACTTCGGTAGTTTTCAAAACCATTTTGTATTTCTTTTATGAGTCACTCAGACTCACTGTATCTTGGCAACACTCCGCGATGGAACTGTCGCTCACTATAACTGATATGTTACATTTTCCGCCCATGATCTGCGATCGAATGCGTCTAGGAGCGCCATATGCCAATGTCTGGTCCTGGTCAAGACGAGCAGTCCATGAGCTCAACATAACAACAAGGTCTGTTCTCACTTAATTATTTTCCTAACGCATCATTTGATCAGCTTTGGATAATTTTCCTTTCGTTACATTTACTGTTTGCCCAATAAGGTTTGCTATTAATATTCCTGCGCCTGACAGGTACTGTATATATCTACTTCTGTCGTAATTCTTATAGGTTTGTTCCCATCGCTCAGAACGATCAATTGGCCATGTTTCTAAGAACTGTTCGACAGCTTCGTATTATCAGATTATATAAATAGAAATAGAGCTTTATTCCCCGAGTTATGCTGACACAAGCATGCACTGTTGAGTGTTGAACTGTTGCCTATATAGTTTACTCAAAGCAAGCACACGAAACTATTTGTTTCATCATTGACATTGTCTTTGATGTATACAACGGAAAATTGAGCTATGAGTATATTACTATTGGTACTTGGTTGTCAAAGTGCGGAAACGTCCCACCCAATTCATACTATCGGTATAGATCACTGGATAGTTCAGTAAAAATAGGCCAACTCTGCTATTTTCCAAACCACAATTACAAACTTACACAGTGGCATTGATATCCTCTCTGGAGCCTGTAAATTATATTATATCCAATAAATACTAATATCCTCATGAGGCTTTGTCTTTGAATCATGAGGCTTTGTCTTTGAATCCTTGCCAAGTTCCTTGCTAGCTTTAATTGCTTATTTGTCACAACGAACATTTTTCAGTTCAGAGTATAATTTTCTTGGACTAGGTATGTTTTAACTGCGAGTGTGAACAGTGGAATATAGATTTTCTTATGCACTAATGCTCGCAAATGAAGCTCTTGTCAAGCTTTTCTTGATGACACACGAACATGTTTCGCTTGCTTAAAAGCTGCCATAACCACCCTTTGAACAAGGCTTGTTGTGAAGGCTTCTTGAAATAGATTTTCTTATGCACTAATGCTTGCAAATGAAGCTCTTGTCAAGCTTTTCTTGATGACACACGAACATGTTTCCCTTGCTTAAAAGCTGCCATAACCACCCTTTGAACAAGGCTTGTTGTGAAGGCTTCTTGAAATAGATTTTCTTATGCACTAATGCTCGCAAATGAAGCTCTTGTCAAGCTTTTCTTGATGACACACGAACATGTTTCGCTTGCTTAAAAGCTGCCATAACCACCCTTTGAACAAGGCTTGTTGTGAAGGCTTCTTGGAATAGATTTTCTTATGCACTAATGCTCGCAAATGAAGCTCTTGTCAAGCTTTTCTTGATGACACACGAACATGTTTCGCTTGCTTAAAAGCTGCCATAACCACCCTTTGAACAAGGCTTGTTGTGAAGGCTTCTTGAAATAGATTTTCTTATGCACTAATGCTCGCAAATGAAGCTCTTGTCAAGCTTTTCTTGATGACACACGAACATGTTTCCCTTGCTTAAAAGCTGCCATAACCACCCTTTGAACAAGGCTTGTTGTGAAGGCTTCTTGAAATAGATTTTCTTATGCACTAATGCTCGCAAATGAAGCTCTTGTCAAGATTTTCTTGATGACACACGAACATGTTTCCCTTGCTTAAAAGCTGCCATAACCACCCTTTGAACAAGGCTTGTTGTGAAGGCTTCTTGAAATAGATTTTCTTATTGCTAATGCTCACAAATGAATGTCCTATATGCTCGCGGAAACTGTAGCAATCCTCACGAATAAACCTGTGCTCGGTGAACTACCACGTATATGTCTTGCCAAGCTTTCCTTGAAGATACACGAATAAGTTTCCCTTGCTTAAAAGCTGCCATAACCACCTTTTGAACAAGGCTTCTTGTCAAGGCTTCTTGTCAATGCTTCTTGAAATAGATTTTCTTATGCAGTAATGCTCGCGAATGAAGCTATGCTCGGAGACCTACCACGTATATGTCTTGCCAAGCTTTCCTTGAAGATACACGAATAAGTTTCTCTTGCTGAAAAGCTGACATAACCACCTTTTGAACAAGGCTTCTTGCCAAGACTTCTTGAAAGAGATTTTCTTATGCACCAATGCTCGCGAATGCACCTGTGCTCGGTGACCTACCACGTATATGTCTTGCCAGGCTTTCCTTGAAGATACACGAATACGTTTCCCTTGCTGAAAAGCTGGCATGACCACCTTTTAAACAGAGCTCCTCAGTGTTTGAGTCGTACAACCGAGCAAATTGGTGTGTTTAATATTAAGATTAATAAATAGATCAGGTAGATCCAGCTTTGTCCAGTTGTTAGCTTTCTGTATTGTCTCCACAACAAACGCAGCTGGATTCAGGAACTAATTTTGATTTTAAACGAAAGCAAACTGTATAGATTTTGTTCATATTTCGTCAATAAACAAATCTTTCAGGTGTTTCAGCTATTCAACTACAATCTACATACCCAGCAGTCTATAGTTATATGAAAAATATCTCAAACTGCTTTTGTTTGGTCGTGAAATTTTATCGAGTATATTGCCGACGAAGGACATCGTTATCTTTCATGTTTTGTTTTTTCTGTACCACCTGCACAGCTCTTACTATATGTGAAAGTCATATATTCTTAACTCCTTCTTACACTCTTTAAAGATAATATTTGGTAATTAATGAACGTTTTATCAATTACAAATCAACATTGTTATGTCAAATGTTCATGTTATGTGGGTGTTGGGAATTTTGATGTGAGATGTCCTGTTGAGGAAATGAAATTATACGACAACAGTTTGTGATTGGAGTCTCGAATTTGTTCACCGTGTAAATGAACCGTAAATGTATCCATTATCATGATATTATAGTGAATATCGCCAACTATGGACACATAAAATATATTCCTTGATACATTGTACATAATAAAAGTGACAGGGTGACCGCAATACTATAACAGCGTATACGACAATCACTGCGGTCCATGCTTCGCCATAACATATCAGACACTCTGCTTTGCCACAGTAAGAAGCATGATTTATAGTGGCAGTGATTTATCAGAAATTTGTTTACCAAACATCAACTACATAGTCATAATGTATACTGTATGTGCAGTCAAAGCCTTGCCAATTATATTCAGATAAGTCGGATAGTTATTTGTAATTTAAGTCTGCTGTATTTAAATATAATTAAAAGAATTGAAAAAAATGTGTACAAACTTCAGTCTTTAAAAAACTGAAAATAAATTTTGCCTTTGAAAACTATCTCTCTGAAATCCACAATTCCAAACACCGTCAAGCTGTAACAAAATTAAGGATTTCAGCTCATAGATTACCTGTTGAAACTGGTCGATACAGCAATGTTTTATGATAGCGATAGAATATATAAACATTGCGATTTAAATAAGGTCGGAAATGAACAACACTTTCTAACATCGTGTACAAATACAAAGTTCACCGATCTTAGAAAATTTTTATTGAAAATATATGTAAAACAAATAACACATTCAAATCGTTTAATCCGCAAGACCTGTTTAAGTACCTTATGTGCATGCAGGACAAGTCAGCTATGAATTTAACAGGAAAATACTTCTTCGATGTTTTAACACTGTTTGATAGTTTAAAATAATTTAAAATAGTATAGATAAAGGGAATTAATGTTATATATATGTATGTCATTTAACTGTATAGTTGGTGTTATGTTTGTATATCCTACATACCAAAGCTGGTATTTTTGTTGATCAAATTAAATTCCATTTAAATTACTACAGTGGGTTTTGGAAATTTTATAAAAAAATAGGCTTCATATGGCTTTTGAGGCAGCACTTCCCTTGCGATAGTAACTTCTAGTATATATAATTATATATATATATATATATATATATATATATAAATATACAACACGTTTGTCTATAGTGACAGTAACCGTTATGTACTATTTACAACGTAAGCGGCCGTGTTGTATCGGATGTAACGGTTAGTCAATATCATATGCTTGCAGATTTGATAGTAAAATGGCGTGACAATAACATGATCGACCATATCAAAAGCTTTGCGGTTATCGATCAAAATCATAACACTATAACTCGATTCTTATCCATGTTAAACAACAGCTGGTCTATAATCTTCTTTATCAATGCTGTTTCTGTGCTATCATGCCTACGAAACTCCGATTGTTCAGAATACTGTATATTAAATTGTTTTCACAAAGATATGTGTTTACATATTTATCGGTACATGTTTCTCAATCTTTGATATAATATTGGCAACACCGATATTGGGCGATAATTAGTGTAACATCTCCACGATCCCCGTCCTTGAATAGTAGTGGAGTTACTTTGACTATCTTCCATGTACGAGGAAATACCGCGGTACTATAGCTGACGTGAGCCAGCATTTCGTTACCTTAATAGAAGATGTTATTCAATTGAAGAAGCTATATACCTTTAGCAGTCTAGCACTAATATTATCAAGCTCTGTTGTAACTTTGTTTATCTTAATATCCTTAAAACATCATTCTCAGTCATTTGTGGATACTGTAAAACATCTCCTTTTCGTCCTTTCTTCATAAAACAAATTCTCTTAATTTAGATTTTTTTAGATTCCCTTAACTTGGGCGTTACCTTATCATCAATAATTTTGAAGCCATCGCGAATGCTCGTAAGATAGACCGACTCCTTTCCATTATAAATCTGAGTTTTTATTATCTTCCAGATATCATTTGAACTTCCTTTGTGATCTTATAAAACTGTTACTTTGCCTCATTAATCTTATTTACAACCTTACTACAATAAGTGTCTTATAAAAACTCCAATCCTCACTATCATTTGTTCTCCGAACGTTTTTAAGTGAGTTGCCTCTGGCATGTTATTCCTGCAGTACATCTTTGGTCATCCATGGCGCCTGATTTCTACGGGAAATGCGTTTTTCGTGCATGCAAATTATCAACAACTTCATTAAAAAATAGACTTCCAGGTGTCAAGCATGTCATCATCGGCTTCTTGGAGAGCTGATTTATAAAATCTTGCTTAGTGTTGAGTATTTTGTGTCCCGATAAGTGATTGTATTTTTCATTGATGACATTTGCTCGCGTGGATCTTTTTTCACTGGAAACACGGTTAAAATCCAATAAACGCTTCAACATATCTTGGAAGAGTGCGAGATCCATAAACCTCACACCGGAGCCACTTGTATCATGAATATCGATCCACTATTTGTAAATTGGCTTGAAGAAGACGCCCACCTGTGATTTACAGAAGATCTCATTACGAACGACGACGAATATTTATACTTTTCAAGCCCTTCATGCTCAAGTCTCAACCGATGTTTATTGAAAGATTGATTGTTGTAAAATGGATATTGAAATCTCCTAACAGGATCATATTAATACAGCATCTAATTTGTTCTCTTCGTATATGATTCACGCTATCATTATTAAATATCTCGGCACCTCAAGTGTAGTAACTTAAACAACTTTAAGAATTGTTGTAAGAGCATTGAGACTATATTGTACAAGGGTATTGTATAATGCTCCTAAAACGTCTTTATTATTATTGTTATTTTGTCGGATGTTATATTGTCCACGAGTCGCTACATTATCACCGTACTACATAGTTGGTGTACATTGGAATGATGTTTGAATGGTTTGTCAAACACAACGACACATGGGGAAGTAAAACAACAGTATGGTAGTGAAAGCCATGTTAAAAGCTGATGGCATGGAGGGTATTAAATACAATAACACGGAACAGGAACAAATTCAAGAATAAAAGGCTTCAATTATGTCCAATATATGAATAAAAAAAGAGTGTTGAACAATGGACAGTATAGTCAAAGCCACTGTCGAAGCTAAGGATATGCAGGGCACTGAACACAACCAAAAAAGGCTCCAATTTTGAACAATGTATGTGAATGAACAGCACAGTGAAGTCAATGCCAAAAGCTGAGGGTATAGGGAGGTACTAAGCTACATTGACAGGAACAGGAACAGGAAGAAAACCAAGATAAAAAGCTCCCATAATGCCCAATATATCTGGATTACAAAAATATTGATGAACAATGTATGTGTGAATGGTATAAAGTTTTCGAATGTGTGTAAATTGTCGCATTTTAAGCTGAAACCACGGATAATGGACTACCGTATTTGATCACTTGAAACTTGTTTTATTTTAAATGCTTCAGTATTGTTAATACTCGCTCTGATTCTATCTACCGTTTACCTAATGATTTAAAAAAGTTACTTAATGATTTAAAAAGAACATTTTTCTATAACTCAAGTGTTTTATGGAACAGAGAGAGTGTACAATATTTTTGAATATACTAAGTATAATCGCACAAGAGCTAATCACAAATATAAACTATACATCAAAGCTGCGACATGTAATTGCTATAAATATTCATTCTTTGTTAGAATAATTAGTAAATGGAACTGTCTTCCCCAAACAATTGCCGAAGCTGATAACCTTCAACAGTTTAAGAGTAGACTCAAAAGTTTCATGGACATTTAAATCTTTTAGATTTTAATTTTTATAATCATTTACTTTGTAATATATAAATATTATTAAATAAATATTATTTATAAATATTATTTATATATATTTATATAATATTGTTAAAAATAGGGTTAACCTCTCAATTTCCTTTCAAGATGTGTATTTATTTAATAGATTTCATTTCTTGATTAAATTATTATTATTACATGTATATTTACCACCTATATCATGGAAACATATATAAATGATATATTTCAAGTTACTAGTGTGTTTTAGCATCTAAATATTAGACGAACATGGACAATCGTCAAGCTCATATCCTCAGAGAAATGATCCTGAGTCCCGCATAGGAATCGAAGCCGTAGGAGCTTGACGATCGTCCATGTATCGTCTGTCTACTCCAAGCTCTCCCACATTCACTACAGCATTGTATATATTAACACATATAAATATTAGTTATTAAATGTTATGATCTTGGTCAATACTGACCTTGTATTATTATTTTTATTATTATTGTATTCTTATCTTATCTATACTCTTATTTTAAGACCACAAGAGAGAGTACAATTTTTAACTGTAATTACGTACCCTATTTCAATAAAGTGTATATGATTTGATTTTTGATTTAAAACGACTGCAATGTCTGTGTCGAAGTCAATCTAAAGTAACAGTTCTTCTGATATCTTTGGGAGTTAATATCGTAATAAAGTAAATGATTTGAACCTAGGAGTATCATTAGAAGTGTGAAGTTGATCGTCCAGGTTGTTGTAGTCTTGAGAAAGACCATTATTGTTGAGTTACCGTCTCCCTGAAGACGTGACAATGCTCAGAATGGTTTTGTAAACAGAACGAGGACGGTGTTGAGATTACTTTTGGAAATAAAAATTATTCATTCCTTTTGTTTTGTGTGAAGAATAATTTTGTTTCGAAGGAGAACGTCGTTGAGGTCACTATCATAGATGTAATATATGAACAACGAGTTTGAGTGTTTCATCAGGGATCCAAACACGAGAAAACATGATGAAAACACGAGCGCGAAGCGCGAGTGTTTTTATTGTTTTCGAGTGTTTGGATCCCCTGATGAAACACGATAAACGAGTTGTTTATATGGCTTCTCAATCGAACACGGATTTAATTGTATGTTTACTTAAAACGCATTTGAGAACAAACCCTCATGGGACTGAACTCACGAGGGTGTGTAAAATTTATTCAGAAAATTAACAGACTCTGTTCAGTTGAGGATGAGCGAAGACGGAGGCAGGTCGTTTCGTTCTCGAAAAAATGAATTATTAATTAAGATCTCAGCAATTAGATCAAAACCGGGTTTGGTCTAATAACTGTTGTGGTATATGAAGTATCCAGCCTCAGTCATGTGATAAAATAAAGTGATTTTATTGGCTAATTGGCTCATGAATTATTAATGAGTTTGAGAACTTGAGGTAGCTACTGCAGTGTACATCTAAAGGTTGCTATATACTGCTACAGTAATTGGAAACTGAAGTTATGTTCCAAGTTGTCGACCAAAGAAAACAACACGAAACACACTAGGAATCCAAAGGCAAGCTCAAAACTAAGAGCAAAAAACGACAAGGTCAAATCTCACGGACAGGAACAGGAACTATAACCAGAATAAAAGGACCGGTTAAAATAACAGCCAATATCTGGATTCACAAAAAACCATTGTTGAACATTTAAATATATATTTAATGCAACTATAGTTGATAAACGCTTGCTATTGCTGACTTATTACAACTTAATAAATGTATTCCACCGAAATGCATTGTGTTTTTCACTTTTTCTCCTAACTTTTGTTCGATTAGTTGTATTGTGTTTAGCCTGACGTTAAGCATTGTGAGAACTAATTTAGTATATTACCACCCACTATGGTTTCTATAAGCTTAATAGCTATATTTAGTTACTGATCAACTCGATTACTATACTTTTATACTGGGGTAGATTGAAAGTTTATTCAGGAAGAGGGTGGGATTTTTATTCTTGATCCGGAATCCCCTTTGTAGTTTCCGAGTTATGTCATATCATTCGCGATATCACATATTAACACTGGAATATCTTCGAATGTGATAATCATGTGTGTATATACTCTTACGTAGATATCATTTGGTTTATGTGTTTCTAGTGTTAACGCCCAAAATGGAGTACACTGAAAATATCTGTCAAGAAATCGGTGAGTTGATCAAGTATATAATGTGTTTGGTATTGATAGAAGCATAGATATAGGTTGTACAGTAGGTAGGCTTTTGTGTACTATCAAAAAGCGTCACTGAGTCATAAAGGGAATCAAACCCGTAGCTCTAAAGTTTAACCATTCAGCTTCTGCATGGACTCGGATGCTAAAACGACAGTTACATATATATGTACAACCTGTAACCTTCTGGGCTTATGTTACCTACTGTTACATATATAGCAAAGTGAAAAGGTGGTAAACTGCCAAATTTTTTAGTAACGAAATACTGACGTTTCGAGCGAAGCTCTTAATCAGAGTAATATATGTGTACAACACATGTAACCTTCTGTGCCTGGTTGTATAAAAAAGTACAGTAGTTAACTTTAACTATAGTTTGCGTTAACTACACACCTTTATGCTTAACTAAGTTGTTGAACTTAACTACGATTTAACTGCTCGACTGGTAGTTCGTAGTTACGAGTTTTATACAACAAGCCCTTGATCACCAGATTCTCTAACATTAAGCCACATAGACTAAGATGGCATGAATGAATGTTAGATGCATATATAGACCTCTTTCGTAATGGCAACCAGTCTAAATATTCTTTTAAATGCATACAAATTAGCCTTTCTGGTCTCGTTACAAAGCAAAGCTTCTTTGGAATTACAAACACACGAATGAGGTCAGAAAGGCTAATTTAAATGAATATAAAAGAATATTTAATTTGGGTGTAACTCATGCCTGATCACTAGATGCTCTCACCATTGAGCCACATGGAGTAAGATGGCAGAATGAATGTTAGATGCATGTATAGACCTCTATCATAATGTTGGCCAGTCTATATATTCTTTTATATCATGGATACAAATTAGCCTTTCTGGTCTCGTTACAAAGCAAAGATTCTTTGGAATTACAAACACACGAATGAGATCAGAAAGGCTAATTTAAATGAATATAAAAGAATATTTAATTTGGGTGCCATTATGAAAGGGGTCTATGTAGAACCTGTAACTGCCTGATCACTAGATGCTCTCACCATTGAGCCACATGGAGTAAGATGGCAGAATGAATGTTAAAGACAAAAGATGACTTTGGGATAAAACAAGTACTGTAGTACAAATGAGATCAAACGAAGGAAGTCGACTCTAGAAACCTCTAAAACTTTCGCATATAAATACGTTGGGTTTATGTTGGTGACGAACACGATGTGATAAGCAAGTAAATATCCTTATTAAATTCGCTTGAAACTAAAAGACTGACCTTAATTAAAATTCTAATTCTCTCATTAACTGTTCGTCCGAGCTCGGATTAAAATCAAAGAATCCGGATTGATCAGATTGGCAGCCGGCATCTGGGTTTTCTTCTTAATTTATTAATTCAAATCGAGTGAACCACGGTGGCGTTGTAGCAGATCTTAGAAATCGTTAGAAAAAGCAGCGACAAAAAAGCAAAACAATAATAATAACAATAATAATAATAACAATAATAATAATAATTTTTATTGAAATACTTTATATAAATATACAATTATAAATCTCACTAATAACTAAAAACACCTAAAAGCCCTAAAATGCGTGATGATTCAAACGCCATTCACTAAATGTACGTGTCCGGCATCAATGTCTTTAAATAGCGTTGTCGCTTAAAAAACCTCTGCTGTAACAGAGTTTAATTTGAACTCGTCTATATGTTCGTCTTTCGCTCGAAATGGCGATCTAGATCCTCTCGTGCATAAATGCACGGACTTCAAAATTTCGAAAGACAATCTTGTTCTGATCCAGGTAATAACGGTTGCATAGTCTTCTCCGTTTTTCATAGACAATTTCTCGGCAAGATGCTTTAGAAATTTCTGGCATTCATCCCATAATAATAATAATGATAATAATGTAAACTTCATTTTATTGATAATTAATAATTAATTTACAATGATAAACCTCACTTTTACAGGTAGTTTACCAATGTCTACTTGAACTGATTTTATATGATAATAACAGATTAGATGTTCATTAGTTCTGGGTTATTCCATTCTTTGTCGCCTTTACAGAAAACATAGTACGTGCCCCTTATACATATGTTCATTATTTTCTTTAAAATATACTTCCTACAGCGTGCGTCATATTCAAGCTCTTTTAACATTTCAACAAAATCTAGTGATGCCGACTGTCCGAAAACTCCAAGTGTACTGATTGATAAATTGACAAACTTAACTTTTTCATAGTTTTTGCGCTGATCGTTAATTAAATTTAAGTACAGTAATAATAATAATAATAATAATAACAGTAGGGGAAGGAAGAAGTAGTTCCAGTTTTAGTTGGAGCTCTAGGAGCTGTGAGTAACAAGTTTGAACAGTGGATAGAAAAGATTGGAATCAAGGTGTAGATTGAACAAATCCAGAAAACGACGCTACTTGGAACAGCAAGGATACTAAGAAAAACATTAGAAAACTAAACAACCCAGTGTAGACAGCTGACACTGATAAACACCAACCGAACATCAAGTTGTGCGAAGAAGACAATAGTAATGATGATGATGATAATACTGTAATAAGAAGAGGCTCACGACATGAGAAGGAAGTTCAATAGGTAGTGAGAACTATGCAGAAGACAGTCTAATGGAAAGTAGTTATTAATGGAAAGTGACACTGCTGCGAGACACTGCTGAGACACTGCTGCGAGACACTGCTGCGTAAAGTACTAAGCAAAGTGATCCAAGATTCCAAGAGCATTGATACATTTTCTGTAGTGTTGAAACATGTAATCTTAGCAAATTTTGATAAGAGGAGCTACTATGTAATCCAGTAGGAGCTATTGGCTGCCACGAATTATAAGCTATTAAGAAGCATAATAATGATTGAGGGCTTGTGCATTAATATCAGTTCTCACCGATATTATACAAGGGCCACCTACACGGATACGATTTTTCTCACGATTGTCATCCTGCCGTATCCCGTTGTTTCTACGCTCCACAATTCTTGTCTGTGATTCGCTAGTAAATGTTGCAAAACGACCTCGAAACCCGTGTGATTTAATGACATACATCAAGCGGAGAATCATAAGGGAAAAATCGTAGCACGTAGATCAGACTCGATTAGTTTTTCTCGGGGAATCGGAAGTAAACTAATGAAGCTCGTTTAAGCGATAGAAATCGAAATATTGACTTAACCGTGGGCGGTTTCCGGTTTTTGCAATGAGAAACAGGACTGGAAGCATCCAATTTCGTGAGTTCTTAGTGTGCCCTTGATTGATTGATTACAGTTGGACTTTGGAGCTGACAACAAAACATAACTACGTATTATATCGAAGTTATGACTTAACGCTGCCATTTTGAATATGAACGTCATGTGTTGGGAAGGTCGGCACTAGATCATGGTCGAGATATGTACAAATGTGCGGCTGCTAGCTTACAGTACAACGGATAACTTTGGTAGGTGCCTCCTCACGTTGTAATCCACATTTTGATAAAAAGATAGGTGATGGGACCTGCACCGGTGTTAAATATGGTAATAAGTAGGATGTTTTGACAATCGACTGGAGTAAATTCAGATACGGCATGGGGCTCTGAGTTGGATGACGTGTTTTACAATTAAAAACGGGTGACGTAATTTGACGCTTAAAAACGGGTGTTCCCATTTGGATACGAAATACATGTATGTGGCGTGTACCAACAGTAGGAGTAGATAGCGTATGTGAATAGTGTGAGATTTTGTGTAATATATGGGTGGGTAATGAGACCTACATCGGTGTTGAATTTTGTAAATAGTGGGCAACCAGTATATTTGAGCATATTAACGGATATCAAAATAATTATACTATGTGGATAACACTGATGATTGACATGAACAATGTGTAGGTGAAAATGGAGTTGAAGGGCGGTGGTGTGTTTGCGAATGGAGAAACTGGGATGTTTGAATAGAAACGCGTGTAGTTGTGGTTGTTCGTATATTGGCATTGGATTGTAATCAACCCCAAAACAACAAAGATCCTAACCCTAACCCCCTAATAATTTACTGCTTACAATGCTTTGACAATTCCAGTGGTTTGTGGCTTACAACGTTTGTGGCTTACAACCATTGAGCTACCGAGACTCAGATGGAGAGTGAAGGTTACAATGATGTATCTGTAACCTTCTGATTGCCGGTGATATACTCTAACCATTGAGCTAACGAGACTCAGATGGAGAGCGAAGGTTACAATGATGTACTGGTTCGATTGATATATGTATATTAACACATGGAGCCATGTGTTGCTTAGTTTTGGTTGTAATCGCGATTACAAAAATAGCACTAAGAACAAACATAATTTCTTTGCATTTTCGCCGGCATTAACCGCTGTACCCACCGCTTTACATTAACCGCTCGGTATCTGATAGAAACGCTTAAAAATACACGATGTTTAATGTCCGTTTTCCACTTCACAATTTCGCTCGCGCTAGATCGAGAAACATTTCGCCGATGATGTCATTGTGGAAATATTTTGCTAGTGGCGAGCGAAATGGTGAAGTGGAAAACGGGCTTGAGATCATCCTCTGAGAACCAAGACTTATGGCGATAGAGCTTTTAAGTAGTACAGGCCCAGCTCTCTGGAACAGCTTAGCGAATGAATTGAGGATGGTGACCTCGATTGCCTTTCTTAAATCTAATCTTAAAACATTTTTATTCACTATTATTATTCCTAGTTTTTAATCAAATCATGTAATTAGCATTGAGAACATTTTTTAATGCGCATAAGTTATCATTAACAACAATTTTACCAGCCTTGACCAGTTGGTATTTGTTTTAACGCTTGGTGTGTTTTATTTATATATAGAAGAAAAGACAACAGTGAAACCTTGCACCAAAAACGCTATTCATTTGTGGGAATTCCTACTAGAACTTTTATCGGACGAAGAATGTGTGTCGTTGATTTGTTGGACGAAGGCCGAAGAGTTTGAGTTCAAGTTGAAAGATCAAGAAGAAGTGGCAAGACGATGGGGAAATTTGAAACAAAAACCTCGAATGAATTATGATAAATTGAGTCGAGCTTTGCGGTATTATTACCAAAAAAATATTATTAAAAAGGTAGGCCACGTTCACTTGAAAAGTGTTATACATCAGGCAGCCATTTGTTTGTATGGTTGATGGATTAATGGTTAAACGTCTGTCTGTCCGTCTGTAGTTATGTTTAGTTCTAGCAATAGTGACCTCTTTCATAATGGCTACCATTTTAAATATTCTTTATGTACATATAAATTAGCCTTTACAACCTCGTTAGGAAGCAAAGATTCTTTTAGTTTAGTAGATTTATCATTCTTTTAATTGAACGGAATACCCAACAGGCTAAAAGCCCAATTGATAGGGGTTCCGAGGGCCTACGATTTAAGGTCATTATCCAAGAAGACCCGAAAGTCTTACCATTTGTTGGTATTATTGCAAAGGCAGCACTTTCTCCTCAATTATTTTTAAGACCCTGAGTGGAGGCCCGACCCAGGATTTGAATCTGTGTTTCCCCACATAGACATGTATGGTTACCATGACTAGACCACAACAGCTGAATTGCTGACACACAAACGAGGCCATAAAAGCTAATTTAGATGCACATAAAGGAATATTTAAATTGGCCGCAATTATGGGCTGAAAGAGGTCTATTGCTGTGGTTAATGTGTGAGCTTGAAATAGACAGTGGTACTAAGCTCAGTGTGAAACTTTTTTTTGCTGCTTGTTTTCTTTATGACTAGCTGGTTGCCTTGTTTGATTTTTGGATAGCTGACTTGTTTGCATATTCGGCTTCTAACTTCTGCCACTTACACTTCTTATTTTCGAACAGGTGAACGGTCAACGTCTTGTGTACAAGTTTGTCAATCTGCCGTATGGTTACAAGCCAATGAAGAGACTCAGCTCTGCCAGACTACGAGAATTAGCAAGCCGCACAGACGTACCAGAGGGACAACAACACAAGTCGATTCCTGGTCGTGAAAGAAACATGGTTACCAAAACCTCTGTTATTAAGAGTGTCTCCGATATTCTAGGACCCTCTCATGCAGCTACTAGTATCCCCCCAGCAAGCAGGTCACTATCTAACATCAAAACTGAGCCAATCACAAGTACCCCTCAGACGGTGACGCATCAGGGCACCCTAGCTACGTCATCGCACAGGTATTATCTGCCAATGCCACCAAGCCTGCCAAACGTAGCAAGTTTTACTTCCAAGATGTGCTCATGTCATCCATACAACATCCTCCAGCCTTTATCGCAGGGTCTTGTCACCGATGCCATTACACGGCAATCGTTTTCGGTCTTACAGACGCCGTGTTGTGGTAGAATGTCCTTCGCTCCCCTCCAAGCCCACTCGGTCATCGTCACGCCCAATGGATCCCCGGCAAGGCTCGCCGCGCCGTCGGTCGTGCACTTCGTCGCTCCGGAAAGTCACGCACAAGTTATTGAAGTTTAGTGTCAAGTGTAGAACTCGCAAGGAGATAATGGCTCGAGAGAGATGTTCTCGCGTTTTGCTGACATTGGATAAAGCGATGACATTCTGGTACCAAACTAGTTACCAGTCGCTTTCGACAAAGGAACTTTGCGCACACTTCCCGCTATTGTTGAAATTAATATATATAGTTGCAGAAGGTTCCAGAGAACGTGACAGGGGGTGGATATGTATGAATTTTAAGATGTAGGGAGGTGACGCAGTTGCCCTTTCGTAAGCGCTTTTTGACATTCTTAACGGCGAAAAACATGGGACAGAATTTCTGTCGAAAGACTATTTCAGTACAGACCTCTTTCATAATGGCGGCCAGTCTAATGTCTAGACAAATATTCTTTTATATGCATGCAAATTAGCCTTTTTGGTCTCGTTACAAAGCAAAGATTCTTTGGAATTACAGACACACGAACGAAGTCAGAAAGGCTAATTTAAATGAATATAAAAGAATATTTAATTTGGTTGCTACAACGTATCACGATTCCCGCAAAACGCAAGATTTTACCGCACCGCGTGGTTCTCGCGGAATTTTTGGTAGGGATAATTTGCGTTTTGCGGGAATCGCGATACGTGTATTATGAAAGAAGTCTATATCAATAACCCTAATTAGAAGTGTACAGTTGATCGTCCAGGTTGTTGTAGTCTTGACTCTTGAGAAAAACTATTGTTGGTGACTGACGTTTCGACGGCCTCAGCGGTGGTAATCTTCACAGTCAAGTAAAGCATGTTTGTCAGATTTGCCTATATATACGTCTGGTTCATTACGTCATCGGTTGTTTGTGTCATAATTCGTGTGAGTGCAGACTACAACAACCTGGATGATCAACTTCACCCTTCTAATGATACTCCTAGGTTCAAACTATTTACTTTACTAACCCCAATATTATAAAACAGTGAAATGTAACCCTTATAAGAAACCGAATGCCAACCTTAATACCTATATATATATATATATATATATATATATATATATATATATATATATATATATATATATATATATATATATATATATATATATATATATATTATATATATATATATATATATATATATATATATATATATATATATATAGTTCAATCTACAATATATTATTTTAGGAAGTGGCATTGACAGATCGGTTTTGATCAAATTTACGCGTCCGACAGAACACGCATGCTGGTTTATTTATGACAAAGTTAAGACTATTTCTAACTCCAAGCTAAGTAGAATTTAAAGGAAATCATTTTTAGTATATGTGATACAATGCAATTGGAATAAAATTATTTGTGTCATCTATTGTCAAGTGTGAATGTTATGAATGAGTGAACCGTAAAAACCAGGGAGTGATTATCTATCTATCTCTATCTATCTATCTATCTATCTATCTATCTATCTATCTATCTATCTATCTATCTATCTATCTATCTATCTATCTATCTATCTATCTATCTATCTATCTGCATCGGGATGTAGTATCCCAGAAATCAAATCATTGTTGGAACATGACATACAGTGTGTTGTAGAATGGCTTTGTGTAAACAAACTCACACTGAATGTCATTAAAACTGAATTTATGATAATTGGCTCAAGACAAAGATTAGCCACTCCATACTGAAAAGTTAAATGTAGCAATTAATGGAATAGCTCTCAAGCAGGTCCATGAAGTTACCTGCTTAGGGCTCAAAATTGATGAAAACCTAACATGGAAAGGTCATGTTGAAACCATTAAAATGAAAATTATAACAAATTTACGTGTTATGAAAAAAGCCAAACCATATCTGAACCGACAGCTTCTCATTAACATTTACAACACAATCATAAAACCTCACTTTGATTACTGTAGTACTGTATGGGACAGTATTGATATGACGTTAGCAGACCAACTACAAAAGTTACAAAACCGTGCAGCTCGTATCGTTACTGGGGCGCCATACAAAAAAATTCACACGTGTGATGTATTTTCTGAATTGGGGTGGTCATCTCTGGCACACAACCGAAAAGTTCAGAAAGCTATAATGATGCACAAAATTCTGAATGGATATTCACCATCATATTTATCAGAAATGTTTGAGAAGCAGTTTGGATCAGTTATTTATAATTTAAGATCATCTGATCGAAATCTTCAGATACCTAATGTTCGAACCGAATGTTATAAAAGAAGTTTTGCAGTATCTGGATCTTTACTTTGGAACTCCTTACCAATTGAACTTAAAGAGGAGAAAAGTTTATCAAAATTTAAGACAAAAATTAAAATATATAACTTCTGCATTGACAACCTATAAATTTTGCATCTTGCTATAAATATATTATGTAAATATTTTAAAATCTATTATACCAAAAAAAAACAAAAATAATGTAAATATATAGTTTGTTACAATGTACACGGCTTCTAGGTAGACCAGATTTAATAATTTAATTTACAAATGTTATTTCTGATAGAACCACCGTGTTTAAATAAAATTTATCTATCTATCTATCTATCTATCTATCTATCTATCTATCTATCTATCTATCTATCTATCTATCTATCTATCTATCTATCTATCTATCTATCTATCTATCTATCTATCTATCTATCTATCTATCTATCTATCTATCTATTTATCTATCTATCTATCTATCTATCTATCTATCTATCTATCTATCTATCTATCTATCTATCTATCTATCTATCTATCTATCTATCTATCTATCTATCTATCTATCTATCTATCTATCTATCTATCTAAAAAAGTAGAGTGCTGCGTAGACAGTGTTTTGAATATATAGCAAAGTGAAAAGGTGGACTGCCAAGAATTTTAGTGACGAAATACTGACGTTTCGAGCGGAGCCGACGAGATGAAATAAAATAAATAGGGCTTATATATATGCCAAAATGGTGTCACAAGTAGAAAGTAGCCAATCAAATGCACGGGAGATAAACAAACTGATAATCATCTATCTATAATTATCTATAATTATTATAATTATATAATTATTATATAATTATATTAATATTATATAATTATTATCTATAATTATTATCTATAATCTATCTATAACTAGAAATAGTTTACACTAAAACTGCCCCCGGCTGATTATGGTGTACTGTTATTGAGAATGATCATGCCTTATGGTTTACAACTTTTCCATAATATGAGAGGGAGGCTCCCAGGCCAAAAACAATTTTGACGACGGATGAAATGCGGTCAGTTTTTATTAATTATTGGAAAAGTTCACTGAGCGAAATTATTTTATTGTGAAGATTTCGCATTGTACAAGCTTATGAATAAGTTAATTTTGTTTGGTTGTGAATGCAATGGCATGGGCAGATATTGATAATAATTCGTAAGTTTTTAGCCAATGAGAAAACGAAAACACAGTAGCTACAATGAATAATGATACCAATTGCTTCTTGACAGGTTTAACAATTTATGCTTGACCTTAAACAATTTATATTATGCTTGACCTTAAACAATTTATACAAGCGACTATTAGAAATGCAAATTTATACAAAGCGAATTTTAGAAATGCAAATATATATTTTATTTTCTGTCTGTCTGTCTGTCTGTCTGTCTGTCTGTCTGTTAGAATCTGTTAGAATCTCCGGCATCAATAATACCTATTCACTAAGAGGTCGAGAAATGACGCTCATTCTCCCGAAACCCGTACGGAATTTTTAAAAAAAAGTTTTGTATATACTGGAGCGACACTTTGGAATGATATACCAGAGAATGTTAGATGTATTAAGAATCTAAATAGCTTCAAACGATATCTTCAATCATCGCTTCCTTAGTTGGTTAATTTGTTGTTTTTATAAACTGTATATATATATATTATTTCGGCTTTCTTGTAAAGTAACCAAAATATATAAAAAGAAAAATTGGACACTTTTCCCCAGTCTTCTGTTTGGCACACTCGGTTTAGTCGAATTAAATATGGCGGTCGATTAATGTTGTTGTGTTTTGAATAAAACTTGTTTAGTTTTGCCTCGTTATCTTTGTACTCAGCTACGTGCTACAAGCCGTTCGAGTGAAGGGCAGTATCTTAATACATTTCTTAACATGTAACTTGAAAGACTGGTAAATTTAACTCGTTGAAAGACGTTAATATCTTGTGCTTCTCCAAGTGACGTCGTATTAAACTACGTGGTCGCCACAGAAATTATGAATGAACGTTCGAAGAGGTTTATTGACGCTCTCAACGCCGATTTCCGTGCCCTGTCCAACGAAACAAGAAAGAAGTTTCATCCTGTTAAAGAGGTGAGAGAATAAAACAGCATTTTTAGAGACATTTGCATCAAAATATTTTGTAGAAAACGCCTTTCATACGCCTCTGCTCGTTCACGGTTAATCACCGGTTCGAAATTATACGTTTAATGATTAAATTTTGATTAAATATTGTTATTAAAGACATTCTTTATACGGAACAGTTCTGTTTTTGCTTTGCTGGCATTCTTTCTAAATTGGTATCCAGTTTATAACAGTTTATTAGGTTTGTTTTTATATACAGTGTATACGTATACGTGTCTTCATTCTATTATAATTTTTTAACATTTTAATGCTGAGTATAATTACCATAATATTGTTGTTGAGATGCAACAATAATAATATGGTTATGGTGGTGATGATAGTGATGATGGTGGTGATGATGTTTGTGTTCATGATGATTGTGGTGATGATGGTGGTGATGATGGTGATGATGGTGGTGGTGATGATGATGATGAATGTGATGATGGTGGTGATGATAATGATGATGTTAGTGATCATGATGATTGTGGTGGTGATGATGATGATGGTGGTGGTGATGATGGTGATAATGGTGATGATGAATGTGATGATCATGATGGTGATGATGAATGTGATGATCATGATGGTGATGATGAATGTGATGATGATGATGGTGGTGGTGATGATGTTGGTGGTGATGATAATGATGGTGGTGGTTGTGATGGTTATGATGATGATGATGATGATGGTGGTGGTGATGATGTTGGTGGTGATGATAATGATGATGATGGTTGTGATGGTTATGATGATGATGGTGGTGGTGATGATGGTGGTGATGATGATGATAATGATGATGATGATGATGATGATGATGATGATGATGATGATGATGATGATGATGATGATGATGATGATGATGATGATGAAGAAGATGATGAAGATGATGATGTTGATAATAATAATAATAATGATGATGATGATGATGATGATGATAATGACAACCAACAACAGTGACCATGATAATGATAATCTTAATCATAGAAAATTACTAAAAAAAAAAAACCCTAAAAATTACTTGTTCTATAAATACTGATTTCCGTGAATTGCTAAAAATCATGAAATTTTCTCATTCCCCAGGCTGCTGAAGCTGGAATTTTAAAACTGCGTAACCTTCCCGCAATTTACCAAAGTGATAAAGATATTTACAGAGGTGAGGTTTCCAAATTTCTACTGATTTCCAAAGCTCTACTGGTATCCATGGAATTGCTTGAGATAATTAATAATGTATAATATAATACAAAAGTATTGTATTGCATAGGCAGTGTAGAAATAGGTTGGTGTACACATACAGCAGGTCACTCAAAATGTTATATCTCCTACACACTATTTTGGCAGTTCGATCAGCCTTTTAGAGTTTACAATGTAATACACTGTTCTCTGTTCTGTGTTACATTTGTTCTTATGCTTATATTCTTATGCTATCAAAATTATTTTGTCTAAATGTTCCATTTTGCAGTTCTTTCTGAAGAAACCGAGATCATTCAACCATTTCTGTTGGGATGTGACACAAAAAGTCTTCGAGTTGTCCAGATATGTTTGACTGCACTACAAAGGCTGATCTCGCATCAGGCTATTTCAGAGGTGAGACTTTTTCTCTATAATCCATAACTGTTTAATGTTTCTTTCTAAAGTAAATATACCAGAAATATCGAAAACGTTACATGAGGGTGAGCATGCCATTTATCCTGGTCAGCAGCAAGCAATTGTCATCTATACTTCAGTAATGAATTATTATTGAAGAATGAAAGTAATGTACGTTTAGTATATTAACATCCTGTAAGGCACAATGAAATTACTGTCTTTTTCTAGGTGTCAGCCCAGAATTTAATCAGTACCCTTTGGCTACTGATGGAAAGTGGCCTAGAAGAATTAAGAATCTTGCAGACTATTCTCTTAGTTATAACAACAACTAGGATTGTTGCTGGGGACTCGTTGTCAAAGGTGAAGTGTACAGTACAATATTACTGTAAAGCAAACTTTAGCAGAATATCTTTGTGGATAGATAGAATTGTCAATATATCTCGAGTAGTAAGGGCTTTGCCTTCGTTATCTATCACCTCAAAATTTCGAGCTCATAATCTAATGTATATATTATATATATATATATATATATATATATATATATATATATATATATTATATATATATATATATATATATATATATATATATATATATATATATATATATATATATATATATATATATATATATATATATATATATATATATATATATATATATATATATATATATATATATATATATATATATATATATATATATATATATATATATATATATATATATATATACGTGTAGGTTTTGGTCTACGAAATGCAAAGAGTGCTCAACAACATATAGTTAGAGCAAATAATAGATTTTCGCTTACCTCAAAACTGGTCTGCTACAACTTGTTTCATCTGTAAAAGAATCTTCAGGCAGGGTCACTGCTTCTTTTACAGATGAAACAAGTTGTAGCAGACCAGTTTTGAGGTAAGCGAAAATATATATATATATATATATATATATATATATATATATATATATATATATATAATATATATATATATATATATATATATATATATATATATATATATATATATATATATATATATATATATATATATATATATATATATATATATATATATATATATATATAGTCTATCAGAAAGCCAGCCTTCACCAAAAGGTAGTTCCAAATAATTTACAAATATCAATAATTACATTATTGATAAAACAGATATCCATAATCCAACAAATAGAGAAGCATTCTGGACTTACAAACTCAATAGTTTTATTCCCAAAGGACTTAATCTTCGTGATTTTTTAATGTAATTCATTTAAGTTATTAATATTAATTATTTAGATTTTGTATATAAGTGCTCTGGTTGGCACATCTTTTTAGTATTCTGAGGAAGGGCTGTGCCCGAAACGTCAATAAAGTTTTTAAAAGAAGTGTTCCTTGCTGATATTTATATATATATATAATATATATATATATATATATATTATATATATATATATTAATATATATATAAATATAATCTAATTGTTAAATCTATATATATATATTATCCTCTTAGGCTATAGTGTTGTGTTTCAAGTTGTATTTTTTCAAAGACCCCACAATCAGCAGTACAGCAGCGGCCAGTGTACGGCAAATTGTATCTGCAGTCTTTGAAAGAATCGTTTTTGAGGACACTACAGATGAAGGTACATAACTAAAATAAGCAAATCTTTTACACCACCACTAAGTTGTCTGTTTGTCTGTTTTTATAACATTTTCTTTCTTAATTATTCTCTTTCGTTTTTCCTCTCCGTACTCTTATTAAACGTATTATAGAAAGCGTACCAACAGTACAACCATCTAGTCAAAGACACAAGAATTGCCCAGTCAGTCTAAGGCCATTCGCAAAAGATGCATATCTGTTGTATCAGGTATTATAACATAGATTTAACATAATTACCACAACTATTAAAGTGCCCCTAACCTCAAAATTTTTTATTGTCTTATTTGGAAGAACTTTTAAAATGATAAAGTAACTTCTTTTGAAGATTTTCACTTCTTCGCTTTCTTTTCGAGATATATCAGTTTGTTTGATATGCAAATATCTGGAATTTCGTCACACATGCATAATGAGTTATCAGAGAATGTTATATATCTTTGCGTTCATGAAATAAAAACACTAAAGTGTGAATAACACGTGTGCGATTCTCCCACAACACCAACATTTCTTGATTTTAAAGGATTTCGTTCCAGAATGAAAGAGATATACACATTTCTCCAATAAGTCATTATGCATGTGTGACGAAATTCCAGACATTTGCATATCAAACAAACTGATATATCTCAAAAAGAAAGCAAAGAAACGAAAATCTTCAAAAGAAGTTACTTTATCATTTTAAAAGTTCTTCCAAACAAGACAATAAAACATTTTGAGGTTAGGGGCACTTTAACCCTTATTGGCCCACAATCAAAACAAAAATGGCGGCCTTTTACCAAAAATACGATAAACAAAACCAAATTTCTTTCAAACTAAAACAATTAGAAGAAAACTAATACTCATTCTCGTGTAAGGCGACAAAGAATTTTCATTTAAGTTTGTCTAATATTAAATAACTCGTAAAATGATAGAGTAACACCTTTTACAACTTTTCCGTATTTTACTTCGTTTTTGAAATATTGGTCTCTGACGTCAGGTGCAGGGTAGAGAATTTTCACTCATTAAAAATGTCTTATTATATCTCAGTGATTGCTAAATTTACTAAGTTACGTTCATTATCATGAGGAGTTATTATATACGCACATTTTCAAGTAAATTTGTGGAACAAACTTGAAGATCGAACTAATACGAGTGAAAATTCTCTACCCTGCACCTGATGTCAGAGAACATCTCATTTACATATCAAACAAACTGAAAGATTTCAAAAACGAAGCAAAATACGGAAAAGTTGTAAAAGGTGTTACTCTATCATTTTACGAGGTCTTTCATATTAGACAAACTTAATTTTTGTTGCCAATGTCTTCACTTTTTCCAATATGCTTGAGTGGTCATGTGAGTTAAAAGATTACTTTAATTTTTTCTTTCCATGTTCACAGGACCTTTGTCAGCTCACCAGTGGTGAACAGCCATACTGGCTTGTCGGGATGGACGAGATGATGCGAACTTTTGGTTTAGAACTACTAGAAAACGTCCTAAAAACTTTTCCAAACATATTCCTAAAGGTTTGACGAATTAAAGTTATAACGACTTAAAAACGCTATTGTAGAGAGCTGTTTGGTGGTTAAGGCATTTGGGTTATAGTATCATAAATGTTTGATGAATGACCTTGTAATGCAGTATGGGAATGGCTTCGTCACGCCGAATCGCTGATTGGCTGTCACAGAGCGGCTAGTTTTGGCGGCAAAATGTCTAGGTCGATCTAAAGACAAACAAATAAGATTTTAAGTCTGTTTTCGGAAAGATTGACAGCAACAACATTGCTTTAGAACATAATTCAGTCTCTGTCTCAATAATTTTAAGCAAAAAAGCTAAAGAAATCAATGCATACAGACACGAAATGTATTTTCCTTTTTAACCGTCGTAGTACCTAGCATCATGCAATTTTGCGGAAGTTCAGTGCGAAAGTTTGAGCGGTGATAAATCCGGTTTGATTTAACCTTTCTTTTAGCACCTGTGTCTACGATTTGAACCAAAACATGTGTGTAACCTTTCTCTACAATCCGAGTCCATGTAGTAGCACATGTGTCTGCAATTTGTACCAAAACACATGTGTAACCTTCCTCTACCATCCGAGTTCATGTAGTAGCACATGTGTCTGCAATTTGTACCAAAACACATGTGTAACCTTCCTCTACCATCTCAGCACACGTGTCTGCAATTTGTACCAAAACACATGTGTAACCTTCCTCTACCATCCGAGTCCATGTAGTAGCACATGTGTCTGCAATTTGTACCAAAACACATGTGTAACCTTCCTCTACCATCTCAGCACACGTGTCTGCAATTTGTACCAAAACACATGTGTAACCCTTCCTCTACCATCCGAGTCCATGTAGTAGCACATGTATCTGCAATTTGTACCAAAACACATGTGTAACCTTCCTCTACCATCTCAGCACACGTGTCTGCAATTTGTACCAAAACACATGCGTAACCCTTCCTCTACCATCCGAGTCCATGTAGTAGCACACGTGTCTGCAATTTGTACCAAAACACATGTGTAACTTTCGCTCTGCCTTCTGACTCAATGTCCGACGATTTGCAACAAAAACACATTCGCTCTACCATCTGAGTCTATGCCGCAGTGAACAAATAACATGTGTTACCAATACCATCGCTCTATACCTTCTGTCTCCTTAAATCACCCATGTGCATGCTTTTAAATTTTGTTCATTTGATTTCTAGCATCCAGAATTTAGCTTTCTTCTTAAAGAAAGGGTTTGTCCTTTGGTGATAAAGCTGTTCTCGCCTAGTATCAAATTCAGACAAGGCCTAAATGCGTCGACCGAGCCACGTCTGGAGAAACCTGTTTTTCCTATCTCGATGAGACTGCTAAGAATTGTCTCTGTCTTGATTGAACAATTTTATACATTACTGGTAAGAAACCCCGTCATTTCAACCTCGTGTACCCAGGGCATTTTGCCCCCACGGGAAGGTCGGCGAAAGTAACCCTTAAAAAATGGTATCTGAAGTATTTTTCTTGTGTTGTGATTTTGCCACTATTTTGTTCTTTGTTGTCAAGGTTACAGAATGTGAAATCTTCCTGTCTTTGCTCGTCAAGTTTCTGGACATTGACAAACCATTCTGGCAACGATCTTTAGCGCTGGAGGTCTTGCATATTCTCTGCCTGCAGCCGAAACTTCTAAGGTAGGCTGGGCTAGTCAGAAGCTTACAGGTTGTACACATATGTAACAAATGTAGCATTCTATTTGGTTTAATTATGTCCTAATTATCTTTCTCAGGTCGTTTTGTCAGTATTACGACATGCAAGAACACTCTACTAAAGTTTTCCATGACCTCGTCAACTCATTGGCTAGTTTCATCCAATCACTATACTCCGCTGCTGGTCAGCAATCTTCTCCCGCTACCACTCCTCCTCATACTCCATCCCCAGCTAGTTCTACTTCTCAGACCACGACAACTGTAAACGGCGGAGTCTCGCCGGTACCCGGATTTCATTACCACGGAGTATGGCTCCCACTAGTAAAGTTGCCTGCAGGCCAAGCCAAACCTGTATAGTAAGTGGATATTAAACTGTAGAAATTAAACTGCATTTTTAACTCGTTGTGTTGATGATATTCGTCTTTCCTTCAAACTTTTCTCATTCCCTGCTTCCCCCAGTTTCTCCTTCCTCCATCCCCTCCTTCCTCCATCCCCTCCTTCCCCCATCCCCTCCTTCCCCCATCCCCTCCTTCCCCCATCCCCTCCTTCCCCCATCCTCTCCTTCCCCCATCCCCTCCTTCCTCCATCCCCTCCTTCCTCCATCCCCTCCTTCCTCCATCCCCTCCTTCCTCCATCCCCTCCTTCCTCCATCCCCTCCTTCCTCCATCCCTCCTTCCTCGATCCCCTCCATCCCCTCCTTCCTCCATCCCCTCCATCCCCTCCTTCCTCCATCCCCTCCATCCCCTCCTTCCCCCATCCCCTCCTTCCCCCATCCCCTCCTTCCCCATCCCCTCCTTTCCCCCATCCCCTCCTTCCCCCATCCTCTCCTTCCGCCAACCCCTACTTCCTCCATCCCCTCCTTCCCCCATCCCCTCCATCTCCTCCTTCACGCATCCCATCCTTTCCCCATCCCCTCCTTTCCCCCATCCCCTCCTTCCCCCATCCTCTCCTTCCTCCATCCCTCCTTCCCTCCTTCCTCCATCCCCTCCTTCCTCCATCCCCTCCTTCCCCCATCCCCTCCTTCCTCCATCCTCTCCTTCCTCCATCCCCTCCTTCCCCATCCCCTCCTTCCTCCCCCATCCTCTCCTTCCATCCATCCCTCCTTCCTCCATCCCCTCCTTCCCCCATCCCCTCCTTCCCCCATCCCCTCCTTCCTTCCTCCATCCCCTCCTTCCTCCATCCCCTCCTTCCTCTATCCCCTCCTTCCCCCATCCTCTCCTTCCTCCATCCCTCCTTCCTCGATCCCCTCCATCCCCTCCTTCCTCCATCCCCTCCATCCCCTCCTTCCTCCATCCCCTCCATCCCCTCCTTCCCCCATCCCCTCCTTCCCCCATCCCCTCCTTCCCCCATCCCCTCCTTTCCCCCCATCCCCTCCTTCCCCCATCCTCTCCTTCCATCCCTCCTTCCTCCATCCCCTCCTTCCCCCATCCCCTCCTTTCCCCCATCCCCTCCTTCCCCCATCCCCTCCTTCCCCCATCCTCTCCTTCCATCCCTCCTTCCCCCATCCCCTCCGTCCCCCATCCCCTCCTTCCCCCATCCTCTCCTTCCTCCATCCCCTCCTTCCCCCATCCCCTCCTTCCCCCATCCTCTCCTTCCATCCATCCCTCCTTCCTCCATCCCCTCCTTCCCCCATCCCCTCCTTCCCCCATCCCCTCCTTCCTTCCTCCATCCCCTCCTTCCCCCATCCCCTCCTTCCCCCATCCCCTCCTTCCCCCATCCTCTCCTTCCTCCATCCCTCCTTCCTCGATCCCCTCCATCCCCTCCTTCCTCCATCCCCTCCTTCCTCCATCCCTCCATCCCCTCCTTCCTCCATCCCCTCCTTCCCCCATCCCCTCCTTCCCCCATCCCCTCCTTCCCCCATCCCCTCCTTCCCCCATCCCCTCCTTTCCCCCATCCCCTCCTTCCCCCATCCTCTCCTTCCATCCCTCCTTCCATCCCTCCTTCCTCCATCCCCTCCTTCCCCCATCCCCTCCTTCCCCCATCCCCTCCTTCCCCCATCCTCTCCTTCCTCCATCCCCTCCTTCCCCCATCCCCTCCTTCCCCCATCCTCTCCTTCCATCCCTCCTTCCTCCATCCTCTCCTTCCATCCCTCCTTCCTCCATCCCCTCCTTCCTCCATCCCCTCCTTCCCCCATCCCCTCCTTCCCCCATCCCCTCCTTCCTTCCTCCATCCCCTCCTTCCCCCATCCCCTCCTTCCCCCATTTCCTCCTTCCCCATCCCCTCGTCCCATTCCCTCCTCCCATTCCATTAAACTGTAGAAATTAAACTGCATTTTTAACTCGTCGTGTTGATGATATTCGTCCTTCCCTCAAACTTTTCTCATTCCCTCCTTCCTCCATTACCTCCTTCCTCAATTCCCTCCTTCCCCCATCCCCTCCTTCCCCCATCCCCTCTTTCCCCCATCCCCTCTCCCCCATCCCCTCCTTCCTCCATCCCCTCTTCCTCCTTACTTCCTCCTTCCCCCATTCCTTCCCCCTATCCCCTCCTTCCTCCACCCCCTTGTTCCTCCATCCCCCCTTGATCCATACCCTTACTCAAGAGAAAGGCCGTCTCAAAATAGTATTAAACTATAGCTTTGTCGTTCTTGTAGTCTTGATCAGTTGGATCGTATTGACACACCTAACGTCCCAGAAGCCTACACGATGACAGTTGCCTTCAGAACGTTGCTCGCGTTGGTGAACAGCATTGACGCTCTGGTGAAGTCGACATTGGATAAAGAAGAGGTGAAGGTTGAAGGATGGATTGAACCTTCAGAGGAAGCACAGACGACGGACAGAACAGGAGTTGGTATGGAGGCTGTGGAGCGAAGTGAGACGGATGAAGGTTAGCATGCTGGGAGGAAGGAGGGGGTAAGAATGAGGAAGAGGTGGGGACAGGGAAAGAGATGGGAAAAAGGATTAGGTGGGGACAAGGTAAGAGGTGAGGAGTGGGGTAAGGATGAGAAAGCGGAGGGGACAAGAAAGGGGGTGCAAGAGAGGAAAGATATGAGGTGTGGGAAGTTAAGAGGTGGAAGTGGGGGAACAAGGAATGAGGTTGGGTACAAGGAAATAAGTGGGGCGTAGGTGGAAGGTTGAGGAAGAGGTGGGGGAAGGAAATAGGGAGTGCAAGAGAGGGAAAGATAGAAGAGTGTGCGGTGTGGGAAGTTAAGAGGTACTGTAGAGGTGGGGGGACAAGGAAAAAGTTGCTGCAGATGATGTAAAAAGAAAAGATTAAGATGGAGAAAATGTGGGTAGAATGGAATATATAGTAGGGAAGAGAGAGAGTGGAGAGATGGGAAACACACTGGGGGTTAAGAAAAATGGAAAGAGGAAGATAGTGGGAGAAGAGAGATTAACGATATAAAGACAAGATTATTAAGTGATATTGTCATGAGGAAAAAGAGCGATTGGAGAAAGAAGACTTTCCTGAGCGGTTTCATTTCTTTGTCTTTAACATTAGAGAATGATCTTAACGAGGTATGGAAACAAATGTTAAACTCCTCGTGGTGCGGCTTGTTGGCGGCGTTATCTTTACTACTTGAAGCAAGGTTAGTTGATAGGCACCAAGCCTCCGCCATATATTCTTATCTAACACCAAGGCTCTCTCTCTTTCCTTCTCTGTACAAGTATTTAGAGCAGTTCTGTCCAAGTTTTTGTTTCAGTATAAACGAAACTCGTCTGCATTTTCCTCTTCAGCAATGACGAAAGCGCCACTGAAGGGATCCTCAAGTGCTGTCAGATACTGTCAAACAGCTGTGGTTTACTAGACCTCACCTTCCCCAGGGATGCTTTCATTATGTCCATGTGCAAGGCCTCGCTGCCTTCCCAATGTTCCCTCTCCGTCCTCAGTGTCCCTTCGTTGATCCCTGATGCACCCACAACCAACCACAAGAACCTGTCGCCTATGGAAACTACTGCACCTGATCATAAACCAATAACCAAGAGTGCCTCGAGCTCAACGGCCAGCGGGTTTCCCACAATGGTCGCCGGGATGTCACATGGGGCCCACCATGGTCCAGTGTCGGTATGTTTGACGTCAGGTTTTTAGTGTCAACCATCATGCATTGCGCGTTTGTGTAGTTATCGATTACTTTATTACAGCTATATATTAAATCTTGGTTTTAATAAGCTTCTTCCATTCAGTTGTCGTCGAAAAATATCCGGTGTATGAGGGCAATTTTAAACCTAGCTCACTGTCACGGAGGGATACTGGGATCATCGTGGTACATTTTACTAGCAACCTTAAAGGTACCTAGTGTCCACCTTTGTACATTCAACGTAGGAGATTGTTGTTGAACATAGAAATATACCCTTAGAGGATTATTTGTGTCATAATTTTATGTAAGGTATCGTGTTCTAGTTTTGCTAAACAATGGTGTATCTGGCTATTTCTTGCAGCATCTGACGTGGATGCTCGGTCTCAGGCCCTCGGAGGGCGGAAGCTTGAAGGCAGGACCATTCAGCGAGATCCCAAATCTGGTACGAATCTCTTCATTTGATGTAGAATATAATCATAAGTGTCTCACGCTTGGGGATTTTACATATCCGTAATATTTGGGTCTTCCTGAGCAAAATCATAATATATATTGTCAGCTGAAAATGTCATCTTCATGGAGTTTTTTGCTGTCAAAGTTACCGGATGTGATGTCACAAGAGGCATTACAAACCAGTTTTCTTTTGTTACTTGCCACAAAAATGCCTCTTGTGACATCACATCTGATAACTTTAACAGCAAAAAAGTCCATGAAGATAAAATTTTTGGCTGACAAGATATATTATGATTTTGCTCAGGAAGACCCAAATATTACGAATATGTAAAATCCCCAAACGTGAGATTGGCATTTAAAACTTTATTTCAGGTGGTTAGCTCATCGTTGAAAACAGAAATACCTGTCCTGTCTGCAATGCTGTCCAGGCTGTTCGAAAGTTCACGGTAATAAAATCAATCAGGTTTCTTCCGTCACAGAGTTTTTTATACTTATTGCCCGACTATATCGTTGTGTCTCTCTTCCATCTTTGTAGTTTCTTGGACGATGTCGCTGTCCATCATCTTATTGATGCTCTGTGTCGCTTAATGTCAGAAGCCGCTGACCAAGCGGGAACAACCAAGGTATAATATACTACTAACCCTGGTCAAAATTGTTGGGACACTGCTCAGGTGAAATAACCAATGCATGAGATGTAGTAAAGGTAGCGACGGACGCGGCTCAACGCGGCCGAGTCGAAGGTTTTAGTAAAGGCGACACAAACTGCCACCATACGACCCATGATGACCTCGGAGCACAGCTAAAGTTAGGGTTGATATTAGGGAGGGAGGAAAACCAGAGTACCCAGAGAAAAACCCTCGAAGCACGGGAGAGAATCAATAACTCTACTCACATAAATCTCATGAAGCTCAGGAATCGAACGAGGTAGTCACCCATCCAAGTACTACCCTGTCCGATCGTGCGTAACTTCGGAACTCAGCGATGAGAAGCAACGCGCTAACATCATACGCTACCCGTGCCCTCCCCCCGCACCCCCATCTCAATGTTGTATTTAGCGAAAATTCTTCCCAGCTGTTCCTACAACATTGTACAACATGGTATATAAATTAATATATATTTAAAATATGTTAGTAGTTAAGGGATAAGACGCTTATGTCAAGTATTTATGCTTGGTGTCCCAAGGTATTTTGGCCAGGATTGTAGCTCTGATGGCTGTTCGCCATCTTGGTACTCACTCTTCACTGACATTGTTACCATGGCTGTACAATGTTATTGACAACAATTTTCAGTTCTCAACTTTGTTCTTGAAACAGGACCCGTCACTCTTTCCAATCGCTAAACTCCTGGAAACTGGCTTGCATAATCTTCATAGAATCCCTGTGCTTTGGAAACCGCTGACTGCGCATCTGCTTGAGGTAAACTATACGAAGTCAATATACGCTCAACCTTTGGTTACATTCTCCTGGGGTCAACTAACCGATAACCACTCGGGTTAACGTCTAATATGTCGTGTCTATCTGTCTCCAGGTTTGTCATAATCGTCAAACACGCATGCGTGAGTATGGTGCCGAAGCCGTGACCATTTTGGTATGCACTGCGCTGACACACGATCATAAACCACCACTTATTGCCAATTCGGTAAGTCTTGTCTATTTCGTACGTGGTACACAACCGTATGTGGTACACAAGTGGTACAAGTCACAAGAAACCACTGTATCAACTATATCCTGTCTGCATTCCTAATTTTCAGCAACTTCAGTCCATGATTCTGTTACCTCTACAAGACATGTCCAGTAATACTAATGCAGATGTGCGGAATAAACAACTGGAATGCGTCCTTCAGGTATTGAATGTTGTTCACAGTTGGCAGCACAACATTGTTCACAGTTGGCAGCACAACATTGTTCACAGTTAGCAGCACAACATTGTTCACAGTTGGCAGCACAACATTGTTCACAGTTGGCAGCACAACATTGTTCACAGTTGGCAGCACAACATTGTTCACAGTTAGCAGCACAACATTGTTCACAGTTGGCAGCACAACATTGTTCACAGTTGGCAGCACAACATTGTTCACAGTTGGCAGCACAACATTGTTCACAGTTAGCAGCACAACATTGTTCACAGTTGGCAGCACAACATTGTTCACAGTTGGCAGCACAACATTGTTCACAGTTGACAGCACAACATTGTTCACAGTTAGCAGCACAACATTGTTCACAGTTGGCAGCACAACATTGTTCACAGTTGGCAGCACAACATTGTTCACAGTTAGCAGCACAACATTGTTCACAGTTGGCAGCACAACATTGTTCACAGTTGGCAGCACAACATTGTGCACAGTTGACAGCACAACATTGTTCACAGTTGGTAACACAACATTGTACACAGTTGGCAGCACAACATTGTACACAGTTGGCAGCACAACATTGTTCACAGTTGGTAGTACAACATTGTTCGCAGTTGGCAGCACAACATTGTTCACTGTTGACAGCACAACATTGTTCACAGTTGACAGTACAACATTGTTCACTTGCAAAACTTGCAAAACAGGTTGTGTGTCTTTATTCGTATTGATAAGTGACTGCTGGATCACTGAGCGCTGCAGACATTCATCTCTATTCATCTCTGACGTCAACTCTAAACAAATAACTTGTAACTTGCGTTAAAGAAAGATCACGTTTCATTTTTTTAAGATTCTTCAGTCCATTGGGCAAAACTTGGCGACAGGTTGGCCAGCCATTCTTGGCGTTGTTGGCGCGGCCACAAACCAGAAAGGGTGATTACTTATGTTTTCAAAAAGTAGTGTAAACAATCTTTAACATTAAGGTTCTTCATTACTGAAAAGAAGCTACCGACATACAGAAACTAATCCTAAGTTTTGCCTTTTTTAGCTCTGCCATCATTCACGCTGGATTTCAAAGTCTTCAGCTGATCGTCACCGACTTCCTACCCATGATGCCGCACGCTCATCTCAAACTGCTCATTGATGTGGCGGGAAAATACGGCCTGCAGCCACAGGAACTTAACATCAGCTTAACAGCGGTTGGCTTACTGGTTAGTAGAAAAGTTGAACTTCTGTTCACGATATCTGTTTTTTTCAAAGGGAACTGTAGTCAAATAATAAACAACTTTTAAATGAAAGGTCTTTAAGTATAATGTTTAGAAATGTTAATAGTTTTACGGTATCTGCTCTTGTACTCGAGAAATAACGTTTTCATTCTCGTATTTTATGCTTCTGGACGCCGCCATTTTAGAGTTTGCTCGACGGCTCAAAGTTGATGTCCAGCGGTGGTTTATTTTCAATTTTGACGTCATTGAGTGCTTGTCTTTTGTTCCTTGCACTCAATGACGTCAAAATTGAAAATAAACCCCGCTGGACATCGAGTTTGAGCCGTCGAGCAAATTCTAAAATGGCGGCGTCCAGAAGCATAAAATACAAAATAAAAGAATTATTTCTCGAGTACAAGAGCAGATGTCGTAAAACTATTCACATTTCTAAACATAACAATTCAAGGTGTTTTTAAAGGGGAACCTTTAAGAAAAATCTTTTGCTCTGTTTCTCTTTATTTAGTGGAACATTTCCGATTTCCTCAACCAAAATCGTGTTGCCATCCAAGAAGCCCTCGAGCGCGAAGAGAACCAACACGCGGAACCCTCACGTGACGATCCCGCGCTGCCGGAATGTGATCGTCTTTGGATGGCTCTCTATTCGAAGATGGGTGAGCTGTGTGTGGATCCCAGGCCGGCCGTGCGAAAGAGTGCTGGACAGACATTGTTTTCAACCATAAGTGCACATGGGTCATTGTTAGATAGAGTAACGTGGTACACCGTTCTATGGCAGGTGAGATCTACTACTTCATCAGAGCGCGCGCATTCAAAATTTCACATATACAAACCTCGGTACTGATTGTTTTATCTTTCTCAATTATTAAAGTGCATATAACGTCTGTGGGAATTTTAACATATATGTAATCTATGGATTCTCCTGAGAAAAATTGTAATATATCTTGTCAGCCGAAAATTTCATCTTCATTAACTGTTTTGCTATTAAAGTTGACGGAAGTAACGTCAAAGCGGATATCTGTAATGAGGTTTTCATGTAGACAGATGCCCGCTATAACTTCACTTTCGTCAACTTTAACAGCAAAAAAGTCTATGAAGATGAAATTTTCAACTGACAAGATATATTACAATTTATCTCAGGAGAATCCATGGATTACAAATATATTAAATCCCCACATACGTTATATGTACTTTGCGTTTTTGAACAACAAGTGATGGACTGAAACCGACCAGCTGTTGTGGTCTAGTGGTTCCCACACATGTCTATGAGCTGGGAGACACAGGTTCATATCCTGGGTCGGACCTCCACTCAGGGTCTTAAAAATAATTAAGGAGAAAGTGGTGCCTTTGCAATAATATCAGCAAATGGTAAGACTTTCGGGTTTTCTCGGATAACGACCTTAAATCGAAGGCCCTCGGAACCCCTATCAATTGGGCTTGTAGCCTGTTGGGGTATTCCGTTCACCTAAAAGAGTGATAAATCTAATAAACTAAAATAAACTGAAACCAGGCGTGTTCGAGCTGAGGTCATTTTTAGTGTTTTTTTAGAGTATATATAATTTTACAAAAACACTTTGTCTCTTTTAGGTTCTTTTTCCACTTCTTGAACGTGTCAAGACAATGTCAAGTACCGCGGCTTCAGTGCCGCCACCAAGCGACACAGCATCCCAAGGAAGAATCCTCATGCACCACTCGCGTGACACGGCCGAGAAACAGTGGGACGAGACACGCGTGTTGAGCTTGAACGGCGTGGCGCGCGTGTTCAACACGCGCCGCCAACTCCTCGCGTCCCTCGACGAGTTCCCCAGAGCGTGGGCGTTACTCTTGGAGTTCATCGAAGCCGCCGCGTTGAGCAAGTCCGCTGAGGTATCGCTGGCAGCCTTGAAGAGCTTTTTGGACATCGTCCAGGATCCGACGCCCGACGACGAGGCGAAGCAGCCCGAGGCGGTGTTCAATGCGAAGAGCGGTAACTTCGTTAGCAAGGGAAAGGTGAAATTGAAAGTAAAACCGAAATTCTGTGAGGCGAACGAGGATATCAACCTTTGGGTAAATGCCTGGAGGGTATGGCATAACATTGGCATCACCTCCACCTCATCTAAGCATACACTTAGGGTGAAGAAGGACTCGAATGGACTACTCGTGAAGTACCGCGTCTATCCCAAACAGTCCTTCTTAGCTGCCTTGACCGACGTGTTCCCCTACTTGTTTCCAAGAATCTACAGTCGCTTTGGTTTGTCTGACTTGCAAAAATTATCCCAAGTGTTCCTGTGTTCCCTCAAGGTCCCCGTGCACGTTGACGCAGCGCCGTTTTTAACGACGATGCAGGATTCCGTGCTGACGTCACTCCAGATTTCGATCTCGAACGCCCTAGACATGCTCCGTGAGCCAATCCTTGGTCACGGTTCGGTGTTGGATAATTCCTCACAGCCCATGTACCCCACCCTTTTTGCCTTACTTTTACAAATCGTCAATTTCGCTAATCAGGCGCCGACCTTGGACGATCGCGAGGCAGCGGTGAATGGCAAAAAAGACTGGATCATACCCGTCCTTGCGCCGTTCTCCGAGAAGTGTATGGAACGCGCGGTGGACTTGTACCGAGTTTGTGCTGGCAACGAGTCTGTGATTCAGGATCACGTGGTTTACAGTATTGTCAAGGTGATTGTTTTGTTTGTCGTGGTTTCCAGGATATCCACTGGCTAGTTCACACCTCTAGGGAGAACAGTTTAGATATAACTGATAAAGTTATCCAGGTACTTTGATTTCCTCCTGTAGGATGGCCCTTACTAGACCTCTAGGGAGAATAGTTTAGATATAACTGATAAGGTTATCCAGGTACTCTGGTTTCCTCCTATAGTGACACTACACCCATGAGGGATGGCCCTTACTAGACCTCTAGGGAGAATAGTTTAGATATAACTGATAAGGTTATCCAGGTACTCTGGTTTCCTCCTATAGTGACACTACACCCATGAGAGATGGCCCTTACTAGACCTCTAGGGAGAATAGTTTAGATATAACTGATAAGGTTATCCAGGTACTCTGGTTTCCTCCTATAGTGACACTACACCCATGAGAGATGGCCCTTACTAGACCTCTAGGGAGAATAGTTTAGATATAACTGATAAGGTTATCCAGGTACTCTAGTTTCCTCCTGTAGTGACACTACACTCACGAGAGATGGTCCTTACTAGACCTCTAGGGAGAATAGTTTAGATATAACTGATAAGGTTATCCAGGTACTCTGGTTTCCTCCTATAGTGACACTACACCCATGAGGGGTGGCCCTTACTAGACCTCTAGGGAGAACAGTTCTTAGATATAGTTGATAGGATTAAACAGTATGAAAAATAAAGATAGTCCATAAAACAAGGATGTTATATTTTCCTTTTGGCTCGTTCTGTCTTCCAATACATTTTCCTTTTCTTCTTTAGACGCTACATTTTCCACTAAAACTAAAGTATGGTTGTCAATGTCAGACCACGTGGAAACTGGCGATCAATTGTCTGATCACATTTCTTGAATTAGGGTTACCTGTGGTGTACAAAGACACACGATCAGGTGGGGAATATGAAATTATCATTTTTGCCCTTTATTTATTTTATTTCTCGTATTCCTCGAGTATTTGATTATCTTACCATAAACTTTGTTGTCAAGAATTTTCCGTTGTATTTGTTCTTTCACTTGTAACTTTTCATTTATTTTTCTCTTCCTAGAGTTGTTTCATTCGATGTGGGAAGAACTTGCGACAACATTTGAAGATTTCTTATTTACAACAAGGTTCGTAACAATTTTAGCTTCAAAATTTTTTAACTTAAAGTGCCCCTGTAATCACATTTTTGGTATCCCGAATTTTTACATATTTGTAAAGAACATGGTGTTCTTAGTTAACTTGCCAAATTTCAAGCAATTGCGAGCACGGGAAGTTGCCTTTTCAGACTGTTTTTATACGAGATTATACGGCCGCCATTACTCGAACATGTTCCGGACGCTTACGTTGCGATTAGAGGAAGTGACGTCAAAGACTCAACACGTGGCTAGTTGTGTATCAATATAAAGCTACTTGGGGAAAACTTTCTATTGTAACTTGTCGTATAATTTCCATAAATCTTTGTCACGTGTTGAGTCTCTGACGTCACAATCACATACTCTGCTGTGGAATCGTGGGTTCGTCTGGAACAAGTTTTGAGCAATGGCGGACACAATTTGGGCGACTTTGGAGGTTAAATTTCTTGTGATAGTATGTTTGTTGTTCATTTTTTTTGTAAATGCGAACATTTATTAACCTAAAATGATGTTCTGTAATAAAAAATGCCATTTATAGCACCACTAATTAATGTAAAGCGCTATAGAATATTATATGATATGGCTCAAGTTGTCATATTATTATTATTATTAATAGTAATCCTCCAGACACGCAGACAATGGAAGATCATTTGAGTGATGAACAATTAGATTTGAAGGTGAGTATTGGGTGGAGTGGGTAGACGGCCGGAGGGAGGGGGGATGAGCGTGCGGACGGTGGTTGTATGCATGCATGGTTAATCGAATTAATCAATCAACAAGAGTTTTCACATCTTAAAGGTTCTTAAAGTTATCCGTGAAGACATTCTGCCTCGTTCCCATGTCGTTCCACGTGATTTCTTATCAAGGATAATGACCCTTCTCAACAATGGCTCCATTCACTCTGCGACAAATTCTGCTTTGGAAGGTAAAGAGAACTCTGATTTTATTTTTTCTACTATCACGTGATGTTTCCATATTTTCACGTGATGTTTATGTTTTCACGTGATGTTTCCATATTTTCACGTGATGTTTCCATATTTTCACGTGATATCTCCATGTTATCACGTGATATCTGCGAAGTTCATGGGTGTTTCTATTACGTCTCTTCCCACATTATCTCTTCTATAGGTCTTGACGGAAGTAAATTCCCTTTGAGAGAAGAATTTGCTAAATCTTGTTTCGAGACATTATTGGAATTCTCGTTTTCGTCTGGAGATGAAAAGGGAGTTCGTAAAGGTAGAGAATGCCAGCGATTTTGTATGTCTGTTTGTCTGTATGTTTAACCTTCTTTCACATGTTTGTGTTATTCCATATTTCTTTCCTTATTTATGTACTATCGTATTTTATTTCAGAAGCCAAAGTCTCTGAACTCGCCATAGACTCTCTCCTTAGTCGTTGTAAAGAAGTACTGTCTAGGTACACAGAAGATGATAAGCTTGGTGGCAAGTGTCCTTTACCACGGTAAGAGAAGAAAAAACAGTGGGTATGTCACATTACCACCCCAGTACTCATCGTAACCTTCGCTCTGTCATCTGAGTCGATGTAGCTCAATGGTTAGAGCATCTCACTAGTCTACCTAGGTAGTATGTGTGTCACATTACGAACCAGTACTTATCGTAACCTTTGCTCTGTCATCTTAGTCCATGTAGCTCTATTGTTAGAACATCTCACTAGTCTACCTAGCAGTACGTATATTACATTTTTACCATATTTCTGACCGTAACTTAAAGGCCTTCATTCAAAATGTTACACCTCAACCTTTTAGATTATTTTATTTGTATGTGGTTATAGTAATTTGAGCCTTCCCTCGTCTTTTGTTGTAGAACAAGAATGGCAGAGGTAACTTTTGTTGTAAAAGCAATGGCAACTTTAGTCTCCTCTCTAAAGAAAACCTCCAATTCACCCTCGATTGCTTACAAAGGTAACACCTAACTCTCATGCAACTACAATCACACAAACACACCCGTTGCTTAACTACTGCTTAATCTTTTCAGTGGACGCGAACCTTTGGTCGCAAGTGGTCGATATATACCCGTGTCTTGTCGATTGTATTACGTGTAGTTCCGACGCCGTACGAGACGCTCTGAAACAAACACTAATAGAATTTAAAGATCTTCTCTTGTATCAACCAAGCAGCAAGACCACTGGCCCCACGCAACAGTAAGTAACCTTTGGTCGACAAAATGACGACGATTTTCTCATTGCGAAAAAGACGCGTGAATGCGTCACCAAATACTGCGAATCTCGGTAATTGGTCATGTGAAAGGCGGATTTAATGACTTAATTGGCGGAATTATATCGCACTCGCAAGAATCGACCGTATTCGAAGTATTTGGCGGATTGTTTTTCGTATAACAGCCATTTCGTGGTTAAGCTGATGGTTAATCCGAAGAGCTGGAATGTCATTTTGTTGGCGTTGTAGTTTTCGCCCAAAAAAACAAAAAGGAGTAAATTGAACGTATTAAATTCAATAAAATGTCTGCAAAGCAGGCTGGAGAAGACAGCAGAGAAACTTCGAAAATGACTCAAAGTGGTGGATTCAGGGAGACAGGATTGTTCTCCAAGGAAAGCTATTTTGGATGGTGGACGACCGAAGAATTTTTTGTTATTTCCGTTTCGGTTGTGTTCGCCTTTTTTTGTCAAACCGTCGTCAGAAAATGGATACGTTTTGAAATGGTTTTTATGATTGGTCTCTTCTATTTTTGTCTGCTGGAAGTGAGACAAAACCGAGGGAAATTATCGTGGTGAATCCATGTCTCTCCTAGTTAATGTTTGTGGCTTGGTAGGCATACACAAAAGTACTATGATTAATAACAAAGTGGAACAAGATCCGGGTAAAACATCTCTTCCTATAGGTGTGTTATATATTGCACCAAGGAGTGACATAACTTAGTGTGTGCTATGCTAACGGGTTACTCCAGCCAAAATACAAATGTAGTTCATATGAAAGATCTTACTGACTTTATTTTATTTCCAAAGTTTCAGCATTCCTATCAATTTAGTTAAGAAGATATGGCTAGTTGAAGTTGGAAATTTGAGGATTTTGACGCCATATTTGTTTTAAAAATATGACGTCGTCGAGTGTTTCTTTATCGGCAGTGGAGTTGTTTTGATGGCGATCACATAGTGATAGCTGTTTAAGTGTTCTCATGTGGGAAAGTAGAGCAGCTTCTTAGGCATAATACGAGATAGAAGTACTCAGTGACGTCATATTTACGAAACAAATATGGCGTCGAAATTGGACACACTCTATTAAGATGGCTCGATATCTGTAGTCTGTTTGTAATGTTTGTAATGCAGATCTGAGCTTCATCGTGGTTCATTGCATAGCTCTCGTGATGGTCTTGCTTACTGAAAGGTTTTACACCCTCAAAGTTTACCTGAGTGGAGAAATCGTGTTTCCAATAAATCCAGAAAACTAATTTGCATAAAATCTACCGCTTATCATAAACACAATTTCTCTAGATATACAAATGCTACAAGTGTGAAACGTTTCAATAATCAAGACCACCGCTAGAGCTATGCAATGAACCAAAATAAAGCTCAGATCTGCATTACAAAACCTTTTATGGGGAAAAAATGCAATTTCTCATGATTTAGAATATCACCTTAACTTAATTGTAGGAATGGCAAAACTTTGGAAATAAATTAAAGTTAGTAAGATCTTTCATATGAACTACATTTTGACTGGAGAAACAAGAAACAAAGCCAGATGCTGCATGTGTTGATTATGCATAGCATTCTCAAATTATTTTCAGAAATGAATTGGCTTTTGAGATTTATATATTTTTCTCATGTTCCATTTACTAAAAATGGTAGTAACAGTTTTAGCCTGCGTCGCACCTGGCCTTTGGAAACCCGATATAAAGGACGCAGGCTACAACCTCGTTCCCAGGGCCTTATCTCCGCACCCCGCGCGGGGGCAGGCGGGGAGCGCAGATAAGGCCCTGGGAACGAGGTTGCGCAGGCTATAGCAGTTTAAACCACATTTTCTAATCTTGATATAAATCTTCACGAATAAATAAAACGCATATTTTTTCCATTGCGACAAAAGAACCCTTCTCATACGAAACAATTTTGTAGTGATTAAAGTTCAATGAAGTAACTCAAGCTTGTCTTTATATATATATATAAGTATCGAAGCACAGAAGTAAAATGTCGAGACATCGAAATAAATGTCGGAACATCGCAATAAATGTCGGAACATCGAAATAAATGTCGGAACACAGAAATAAATGTCGGAACATCGAAATAAACGTCGGAACACCGAAATAAACGTCGAAACACAGAAATAAATGTCGGAACACAGAAATAAATGCGCGTTTTCACTTTCAGACTTTAAATACTTGATTTTAATATTTGAAAATCTCAGGCATATACTTTCTCATACAGATAATCACACTCAATAGTAAATAAGTCTTTAATTCTTCTTTTAATAGTTCCGTCTCTATAAATGCCCGTTCCAGTACAACGATATCCATTGTCATTTAACAACTAAGAGAGGTCTTTGTAAGCTTCGTGTTGTGAGGTTATAGCATTGAACAGTTTAAAGTGCCCAAAAAAATTTTATTGTCTTATTTGGAAGAACTTTTAGAATGATAAAGTAACTTCTTTTGAAGATTTTCGTTTCTTCGCTTTCTTTTTTAGATATATCAGTTTGTTTGATATGCAAATGTCCGGAATTTCTTATTGGAGAAATGTGTGTATCTCTTTCATTCTCGAACGAAATCCTTTAAAATCGAGAAGTTTGGTGTTGTGGGAGAAACACGCACACGTGTTATTCACACTTTAGTGTTTTTATTTGATGAACGCAAAGATATATAACATTCTCTGATAAGTCATTATGCATGTGTGACGTAAATTCCAGACATATATAACAAAGTATATAACAAAGTGATATATCTAAAAAAGAAGGCGAAGAAACGAAAATCTTCAAAATAAGTTACTTTATCATTTTAAAAGTTCTTGCAAATAAGACAATAAAAAATGTTGATGTCAGGGGCACTTTAATGGCAGTCAATTGATGTGTTAATTGCCACTCGAGCTCTCGTAAAACTTCCGTCTCATTGTTCTTACACATTAAGGATTCCTTTTCCTCTTTCTTTGTGATATATCACCTCGTTTGTCTAAGTGTCCTTCACTGTAAAACTGTCACGCAACTTCTTGCTAGCCTTCTTACAGTTCTTTTCTGTTTCTTCACCTGCACAGCATCAATGGCCTTCTTGAGTACCTCCCTCACACCTCTGTTCGCGAGCGCTGAACACTCCGTGTAAGAAAACGCGTTTATCTTCCTCGCCATTGTTTTCCCCTCCGTCGTGCTTATCGGCACGAGATCGTCCTCCGAGAGCCGCGCGATCGTCGACGAGTCGTGACGAAGGTCGGTTTTCGTTGCCACTAAAATAATCGGTGCCTCCTTATTATACTGCCTTACTTCTGGTACCCATCGCTCGTACACGTTTTCCAGCGACTCCGGTCGGTCAACCGAGTACATGACGATGAACACCGAAGCCCTCCGATACAACAACGGTCGGAAAACCGCGAAGTCTTCTTGGACAGCGGTATCCCACATGCACAATGGAATGTTTTTGCCTTTGATGTTCATAGTGGTAGTGTAGTTTTCGCAAACCGTCGGTACATACGAGACAGGGTAACGGTTGTTCAGTAACACTTGAAGGACAGATGTCTTTCCACACATACCATCCCCGACGATAACAATCTCTTGTGCACTGAAACCCATATCCTGAAAAGATACAAAATGCAGAATGGTCAGCAAGATGTACTGCTTTGCTCGCTGTATATACTGAAACCTGAATTAAGGGTTATATTATACAAAGTTCTTTGTTTTGAGCCACTTCCGTTACTAACAATCTTCAGTCCACAACTGTTTTATTTGGCTAAAAGCCTAAGCCTTAAGGTTTCGCCCAGCTGACAATGTAAAACATATTGCATGCTAATGCGTCAACACCAGTTGCTTTGTCAAAACAAGTCATTGCTATATTGAGTCATAAAACATGTTGCGTAGGCAGTGTAGAAATACAAATCAAATATCTAAAAAGGTTGGTGTACTGCCAAATGTAAGTTGTCTAACGTTTCGAGCAAATATCTTTCGTCATGAGAGTCACGTTTCACCCTCTTTGACGAAGGGCCTTCGCTCGAAACGTTAGACTACTTACACGCTATTTCGGCAGTACACCAACCTTTTCAGATGATTTTCATTTCTATATTATTTCCTTATTTTTATGTCATAATTATAACCATCCTTCCTCAAGTTTCACCTCACACATGTTTACACAATGTTCAACAGTGTTGGAACAGGAACAGGAATAACAACTATATATTGTCGACTTTCGTTATCGAGCTTCGCTCTACTTATAATAGACTTGACTCACATATCCTCATACCACATTAAACTCACTTCCGTTTTATGATTCGTTTGGCAAAGGCATTTATAAATCTTATAAGCCATTTTCCTGTCACACTTTACTTTAATTCGTCGGTAGCTCTAGTCTGAATACTCATTTAGTGAGTTAATAAAGAGTTTTACATGTCGGATAGCGATGGTGGTTAAAACTGCAATAAATATTTTTAACAAAGTAGAGTGCTGCGTAGACAGTGTCTTGGATATTTAACAAAGAGAAAAGGTGGTAAACTGCCAAGATTTTTAGGAATGAAATAGTAGGAATGAAATAGTGACGTTTCGAGCGGAGACCTTCATCAGATTAAGACCAACCACAGTAAGTCTTACTCTGGTGAAAACTCCACTCGAAACATCAGTATTTCGTTACTAAAAATCTTAGTAGTTTACCACCTTTTCACTTTGCAATAAATGTTTTTATCATTCGACTACCATATTTAATACTTGAAGCTTGTTTTATTACTCCCCAAACACTTCAGTACTGCTAAAATCATTATCAGTATTGTAATGAATCTTAAGGAACAGCTCCCATCCTATCTGCGAGTTAACGTCGCCTTCAAACCACCATTTGTGTTTGGGCATACGCCAATCTGAAGGAGCCGGGGACTTTCTGATATATATAATCTCGACATAATTCCTGTGATTCCGTTGAAACAAATGTTTTAAAGAGTGTGTTCCTGCAGGATAAGATTAACCTAATCCCATTTAAAACTTGTCGCTATAAACTATTCCTAGGTAAACTTGAGACGATTTATGCTACTTAATTAAGTCTTTTTGTAGTCTCTCGGAAACTGCAGCAGTTGTCAAATCGTCTTCTCTCCCACGCAACGCTGTTGTGCTTGGAACTGCAAAAAATACTCTGATATTGACGTAGGGCTAAATATACACAACACTGAAAATAGCCTATAGAGCGACAACAGATTACGTCATAGTATCAAGGTTGTTTCTAAGGTGATTCAGAAACTCTACAGGAACAAAAATCCTAACCGGAACTCAACATTTTCTGGGGATTTGAACTTGACGATTATCCATGTAAAGGTTTGTCTACTAGTCTCCAACGGTCCAACCTCTCCCACATTCACTGCAGCGATGTATATATGTAACATAAAGTAGAAGCAATTATACTCCGTTGTTCTATAAATTATACTTTTCAATCTTTGTGGTAACTTACTAATATATCTGTGACTCATAGACATGCGCATGCAGCCTTCCAATCTCCGAGTCCTATCTTGGAATCGAACAAGCATATTGCCGCTAATATCTTTACCAGTTATATTTTCATGTATATATACTAATATCTTGTTGTTTTAAAATCAAACGAGCTTCCTTCACAACTCACAATATCCAAGGCGAAATAAGCTATTTACAATTTTCTGTCTAAGATTTACAAAAACCCACAGACATGTGGAGCCTATATATCTATATACAACAGAAACATGCTGCATATATATATATATATATATGTATATACGTGGAGAATATACCACAGATCGCTAACCGTGCAGTTCTCTGCTCAGGAACATGCATATATTACCATATACATCCCCAGTATTTAATCCCCATGGCTCGCTTCACTTCTCATGCAGTCCAACATAATTCAAATGAAGTCAAATGATTTTGCTATTATGTACACTCGGTTTAGCACCTTAATGCCCATGAAACAATGGCTCGGTTGACAATGACTTGTGTTAAACGACCTGTTATCTTTTGATACCCAACCTCAATTCACCTAAAGCTCCGATAAATAATATTCCGGAGAAGTGATTATACAAAACGTCGCTTACTGGCAATGTTGAAATTTCCTGAAAGTCTAGCAGTTTCTGTTGCAATAATCCCTTCCAATCTCTCTTGGCAGCTCGCAGTCTGGATGTAGTATGTCTAAAACAAGAGCGCATTTTATACCCATCTTCATTCATATTAATTACGTCTAATGTTTTCCGGTGCCAAGATTAGTACCGTCACATCAAGGGCATGCTCTCGTACGACATTGACAATGACACCTCCTACTGTGCTAACTGCATCACCTGCAAAGTATAAACAATAATATTCTAACTATCCGTGGGGTTTGTTGGCTTCTTTTTCACGTGTTATTGGCGCGAGGTAATACGAACTGAAAATGTTATGTCAAGGCTGAACTTGCATTTTCAGTCATTATTGTAATAATATATATACATATATATATACATGTATATCGTATATATATATCGTGACTAGGCTCTCGGCAACAGCTTCCGTAGCTCAGTGCATGGTCAGAGCATTGCACTAGCATCACAGTGTCGCGGGTTCAATTCCAGCCGGAAGGCCTTGAAGTTGCATTTTTCGCAACTGGTCCCGGTTTGGTCTTAAAATGTATATATTCCAACACTCGAAATTTTCCTTCACTATAAATCCTTAGAACATGTAAGTATAGAGTGCTGCGTAGACAGTGTTTTGAATATATAGCAAAGTGAAAAGGTGGTATATATATTGATATTGGTCAGCAATAAGCCTGCTCTCTTCAAAGTTCCCAAATACTATCATAGAAAATCACTTAGCCTCAGGAAACAATAAAATCTCAGACACCTTTGTCAGAACTCCTGACAAAACGAAATGTACTTATAGACTATAGTACATAAACATGTACTTATGTATGTATATGCATGCTAAAAGGCGATCAGTGTCCATAATATGTCATTTAAAAAAATAGGTTGATACTAATCTAAGTTAAAAATCTCAGGGACGGTCATCATTATGGTTAGGGTGGGGGCTGAAGAGAAATAGATGTGGTACTGAAAAAATCTCTTACCCAACCAACTTAAGATCAGAAATTTAACCGTCCTAACCATTTATGAGTAAAGAAAATCTTTTACCCAACCCAAGAAGAAAAAAGTTAGATAAAGCCCAATTCCCAGCATATCATCGATACAAGTTTTAATAACAAACCCAAATGATACAGACAGATCATAATCAGATTTCAGATTATTATCTCCCTATACAGAGCAGGAATCCAAGGAAAACAACGAGAGGAATACAATAACAAAAGCTAATGTGCAATGATGACTAAGGAGGACTAATGATGAGATTCCAATTTTAAATGATGAACTCTTAATTGTTTATGTAAATAGTCATGAAAATGTTGCTTCCCATGAACGCTTCAGAGAAGTGACTTTTTTATCCAACCATTTAGGTCGTAGAATTTTTAGTTACGAACCATTTTCTCTTCGGCCCCCACCATAAATAAAGATCGCTCCCTAAATACTAATTTTGTTTGCTATATTTACATAAAGTGATAAAACTAATTTCCTGAGTCTTGAGCAAAGGTACGACACCTAGGAAATTGCTTTCTTTCATATAAGGCGTCTTTGTCCAGCGTCGAGTGCCATGACTCCATAAACATCCCCGTCATTCATAATGTATTTCCCCCGCTTCAATTTCCGATGTTTTATTTTGAATATTCTCATATCATAAGCCATTCGTGCAATGAATATTCAGATGTATGGCACGATCTCACCAAGGCTGACAGATCACAGTCGAAGATTAGTATTTAGATTTTTAACTTTGATTAATAGTTTCAACTTATGTGTGTATAGTACTATAGACCTCTTTCATAATGGCGGCCAGTCTAAATATTCTTTTATATACATGCAAATTAGCCTTTCTGACCTCGTTACAAAGCAAAGATTCTTTGGAATTACAGACACACGAACGAGGTCAGAAAGGCTAATTTAAATGAATATAAAAGAATATTTAATTTGGGTCATTGTGAAAGAGATGTATAATTATGTATATGTTTGTGTATATGTATATGTATATGTATATGTATATCTATTTCTGTGTGTATATGTATATGTATATGTATATGTATATGTATATGTATATGTATATCTATTTCTGTGTGTATATGTATATGTATATGTATATCGTCAGCCCATAAACACCATGAGTTGAACCACATTCAACTGTCTACGTACGGGTGAAAAACCGTGGACTGGAAATCAGCCGCTATACATGGGGTAACGCAACCTCGTACCCAGGGTCTTACCTCCGCTGGGGGGGGGGGGGGGGGGGGGCGATTGGGTAGCGGAGGTAAGACCCTAGAGGGAGGGTGAGCACGCCATTTATCCCGGTCAGCGGCAAGCAATCGTCTTCTGGACGATCTTTTTTAGTATCCGCGAGAGATGCCTATATTATGCCAAAAAAGAAAACCCATTGGGCGGGGGGTTAAAACCCCCGTGATACAGGAAAGCTAGGTAAAAATCCTAGTACTAACCTTAATACTAATTAACAACTACGTGCAAGCTGTTGAGCGAGGGGGAAGCCTGAAACGAGTCGCGGTGACATCTTGAATTGACCACCCCCTCGCGCACCAATCACACCAAAAATTTGGTGGAAAAGAAAACAAACTTACCATTTGGACCGTTGACTAAAGGGCGGGGTGGTGGGCGATGATTACTTCGATGAATACTTCGCGTACCAATGTACTAATGACGAGATGTAATAATAATAATAATAATATTAAATAATAAGCTTTATTTGAGAAGGGTAACTCCATCAGTGGTACACTGTTCTCCCTGGAGGCCCTTCATATTTCTAAAATATAATACACAAAAATTATTTATATCCTAATGGCCTATGTATAATCAAATATGACTTCATGCATATAGTCAGGGGCGGATCAAGCATGCGCGGGGCCCCTGGCATATTTGCGGTTGTCACCCCCCCCCCCCCCCCCAGAAAAGAAAACAAGTCAGAGGGACGCTAGGAAAATTGGGAGAAATTAACCCCAAAAATGCTCACAGTAATGTAATCTTTGGTTTGGTCATTCATTGCATTAGTTGTATTAAATTAGAATCAGGAGGTGTCAACCGTCGTACTTTGTGTTTATGTTTTCGTACGATAACGAAGTGTTTTGAAGTGATTCGTTGCCAACTTGACGTGGTAAATACTTCGGAAATTCGCCGAGTCTTCTCAGAAAACTCTATAGAGGCTTTCTTATTCATCTACAATCCAAATACGTCGACTCGGAATCTGATTTTTTGTTTGAACCTCGTCACTTGGTCTTGCACGCTTCGCGTCAGTCAAGGCTGACATAATTCGAAACAAAAGTCAAGAAAACGTCTAGTTTTGTGAAAAATATAGAAATAATTACTTTCTAAGGTATGTCTTCTTTCAATTAAAAGACAAAATGAATAATTTATATCAAGGATTGACAAGATATTTACGGATGCAGTTCACTGGGAATTTCGTGCTTCAAAAAATGGCCGACCGAGCGTGCAATGCGTCACGGTTGACACTCACTCTTTAAATAAACAGCGAGGCACAAAAAGGGCTCTTACTTCGTATACCGGACAGAGAAATTTTGCACTGTAATTTATCCTGGAATTGTTCAATTCATGAATGAAACCAATTAGAGATAAGGCAGTTTACTAACATTTTACTCGTGCGCATTTCCGTCTCCGGTACACAAATTAGTAAGAGCCCAAAAAAGCTGCGGGGCGCCAAAAAAGCGCGGGGCCCAAAGTGCCCTGCCCTTGATCCGCCCCTGCATATGGTACTGAATTCGACAATTACAATATTACACCAACTAAACTAATAATGTTTCACTTACAAATACTCTAAAATGATCCAATAATCTACAAAATATGTCTTTAAATATAAAGATTTAAAAGTTTGTAATGTTTCACTTTTACGAATGTTCAGCGGTAATCCATTCCAAAGTTTGGCAGCTGAACATCTAAAAGTCCTTGTTTGAAGTTGTTCCGTTCTCGGTTTAGGAAGACAGAAATCCTCTCTATTCCGTGTGTTATGATCATGTCTATCCTTTTGACGAGTTGTATCAGTACAGTGTTTTTTACAGTACAGCGTTTTTTAAAAAGGTGTCATATAAAAGGAAATATTCATCTAAACTTTATTCTATTTATGACTTGCTTGAGAAAAGAGATTTTTTATAAGATAAAATCTCAGTCACAGCATCCGTTAAGATCTCTTCTACCAAGAGTAAAAGATTCATCCCTTAAGTTAAGAAACCCTACATGTACTCGTCCAAATATAAGAACTGGGCGTTTTAAGAATAGTTATGTAAATAGGCTGATTTTTAAGTATAATTTATTCTTGTTTTAAAATTATTATGTTCATGTATTTTTATTATGTTCACTTATGTAACATCTGATATGTATAATATCTATGCTATTAAAGATTATTATTATTATTATTATTATCAACATCAACGCCCTCCAACTGTTGATGAAGACATTTAAACATCATAATACATTTGTGTAGGCACCTTCTATCTTGAAGTTTCACACAGTTGATGCGTTGGAGTAGTCGTCTGACGATGTTAGTGAATCAACTTCCAGAATGACTCGAGCTGACCTTGCTTGTAAGTAAGTAAGTAAGTAAGTAAGTAAGTAAGTAAGTAAGTAAGTAAGTAAGTAAGTAAGTAAGTAAGTAAGTAAGTAAGTAAGTAAGTAAGTAAGTAAGTAAGTAAGTAAGTAAGTAAGTAAGTAAGTAAGTAAGTAAGTAAGTAAGTAAGTAAGTAAGTAAAGTCTTTATTAGGGTAGCACAAAATAGTTTTACAAAACTAATAAACCTGTGGCCCTCTAACTAGATAATAAATATTAGAATTTAAAATACAAGTTCATTGACATACACTAAAAATATACAAATAATATAAAACTAAATAACAGATTAACAAAATTAAACTAAAAAAATGATGTAAAAGCTGTTGTGCATTAAAAAGCATGGACCAATAACAATTTCTAAATCCAGAAAGCGAATTAATATTTCTACAATCTAAAGATAAAGCGTTCCATGCTTGACATGCTGTAACTGTAAAAGTTCGTCCACCTTCGGTCTTTCGATTATATTTTGGACAAACTAAGTTAAAATTACTGTATCTCGTGTGTGTCGTTCGCTATTAAGCTTTAGCATGTCCTTAATATAAATAGGTACTTGATCTTTCAAACGTTTATACACCAAGCAACATTTAGTTACTTTAGCTTCTTCATAGAATGGTAACCACTTAAGGTCATTAAATAGCTGCACACTGGGCGCCCGACAGTCAGTATTCATGATAACTCGTGCTGCTCTCTTCTGCAACTTCAAAACCCCATACCCAAACTTTCGTTGCCACAGGTGGTCCACTCTGTAACTTAGTTGCTGATGTATTATTGCAGTTATCCCACACAACATCGCAGTAGTCAAACAATGGTAATACAAGCTTTGCTGTTTGAACATCAAGGGAAGTCCTATCAGGTTCCTGCCATCTTGTGACGCAACCCGGTTTCCTTGTTGTTAACCTTGGTTATGTCATAACCTCACTAAAAAGATCGTCCAGCCGGACGATTGCTTGCCTCTGACCAGGATAAATGACGTGCTTACCCTTACTCTACGCTCCGGATGTAACGTTTGCGGTTATTCTCGGCACGCGAAGTTATATTTAGCTTTTAAATGACATCATTCTATACGAGCGCCAGTCGCATGGCATTTGAATAAAGTTCCGTGTCACTAGGCAGCTTACCATACCTTATAACAAAGCTGGTCACTGCGGTGCGTGCGAGATAGAGAGAAGACATAACATTCCCTGCTGGAGATCACCATGTCATCAAAAAAAGGTAACGATCTATCAAACTAACCTAAACTAAACTATACGAATAAGATGAGGAGTTTTGTCGCTAGATTTGACACTTACGGTGGCCACTCTCATAAAACTCTTCGATTAGTCATCTGCACACGGAAGCTTAATTAAGTAGCAGAAGCGAAAGTTGATATATATATATATATATATATATATATATATTATATATATTCAGCTATCGATTGACCATGCGGGAATCGTCATCTTAGGATAAATATCAAAGCCCAGCATGATATTTTGACAAAAACCATTATATTGAGTAAAACACGAGTGAAATAATATTTAAAGTTCTAAGTGGGTGAGTGAGTGGCGAAGATTTCGATTGGCAATTGAATCGTAGTAAGTAAGGAATATCAAATACAGCTTCGCCTTTCCCCCAATTTGCGCTCAATGCGCTGAAATTTCCGAAAGGCAGCAACCGAACCATTGTTGTAGCGTTTCTTTATTATATGAGTTATCGATTGACCAGTTGGGAATCGTAATCTTAGGAATATCAAAGCCCAGCATAATATTTTGACAAAAACCATATATAACTGACTGTTATTGTCCCACGAGCGGTTGTCACCGGCAATCGCTTGGGTATAAATAGTTCTCTTGCCATATCTAGATTGTACCGAGCTACACTGATAAGCTGCGGAACAGCGAATATATATATATATATAACGGATAGGCGAACTGTTTTTCGCGGCAGATTTTTTAGGCCATGGGCATGGCATCTCTGGCATGTCACGGAAATCGTTCAGGAATGTCCAAATCGCGTGCCTCTGCACACGGTTAATAAGTTATCGACTTTTAGCCAGCGATTTATTTTGTGTTTGAGTATATGTAACGGTATTTAACCATCAGGTATTGGTTGACATGCGTCCGAATTGATTGTTTGTAGTGTTGCCGTACTGTAGTTTAGTTCACCAACATATTTACATGCTATTTTTTCTCAGATAACTGTTGAATGGACAGGATAGGACCATTGTTAATATAACCTATAGGACTTCACCGGATAAGCTATTCGCATTCGAACCATTACTTGCAGCTGTTAGACTTAATTTCTCTTTGTTTGTTATCTGTTCATGGTTACATGGCTTTTCTATCGCGCTGCCAAAAAGTGTCGAATACGTTCAACAGTGTTTTCAAACGGTTTATCAACTTGATTCTAGTCCAATCCACTATCACTTTCATTTTTGTATATATGTTACAGCCGTAATGTCGAATCCTTAAGTTCTTAATTGAGTATTGGTAACAAACGATTGAAATAGATTAACTTCCTGTATGAGACAAAGAATATATATATACAAAAGACTCATTGATACATATATCGCGGTATGCAATCTAATGAAATTAAATCTTTGTTTACGCCATCACGGTATGTACTCTAATGAAATATCTTTGTTTATGCCGCGTGTAAGATCCCTGAACAGTATTGTCGTAGCAACGTAGGGGCGGGGGGGGGGGGGGGGGGGGGGAAGCGGTACAGGCTTCTTGGAATTTTCGGAAAATTATTTACGACCAGAATATGTTAATGTTACCTTTATTTGCGTATATATGAGGTAAACAATCCATGGATTATTTGTAAATAATGTCGAGATTATTAAATCATCCATGGATTATTAAATCATCCATGGATTATTTACAGGATTATTTACAGATAATCCACAGATTATTTGTAAATAAATTCTGTACGCTTGTGAAAATGTTGATAGTTATGGATGAAGGCAGGGTTGTTTAGAAATAATGCCGGAGTGGTTAAATAATACATGATGGATTGTTTATTACGAGGTTTATTAAATAAGCCATGGATTATTTATTAAATAATGGATTATTTATTAAATAATCCATGGATTGTTTATTTAAAATCGTCAAACAAGTCCGTCTCTTCCACAATCTATCAGCCGCTCCCGAATCCCCCAACCGTTTGAAGAGACGGACGTAATCCAAGTCTATAATGTTTGGGAGCGTTCGTTATTTATGGCTGGGGTTGGTGGTCGAAGAGAAATGGGTTGGCTAAACCTTTGGCGGTAAAAGGTTGGGTAACATTTTTTGTTGCATATAAATTTTGGGTAACAAATTTTCAACTGAAATAAAATAATATAAATCAGTGTTTAATGTCTATGGTTATAATAATATCACTATTACTATAAAACATAGAGATTGCTTGTTCAAAGACGACATTGTCACGTAAAACCTCTTGTTAAACATATTTTCAAAATATGTAATGTGTATGTTAGATATTTTCATATTTTTATAAACAGTAGCACAAACTTGAACTTCTTTAGAATATTGTAATGATCTCATACTATATGAACCAATATTTAACACTATAAATATCAGATAAATATCCAAAGGTTATGATAAAAGCAAGGACGAGACAGTAGGCAAAGGGCGTATATATATACATATATGATATCATGATGATATACATGTATGCAGTGTAACATGTAATATGGTTGCATCATCTAGTGATGGTTGGCTAGAAGAAAAATTCAGTGTTTGAAAGGTTGGATAAAACCTTTTTTTGTTTCAACTCGTTTCTCTTCAGTACCAACCACTGTCATAAATAATCAACGCTCCCTTAATAGTAAACGAAGTTCCAGAACGTCTGCAACGCGCGCATAAGCGATACCAAATCATATCTCAATTTTTTGTTTAATCTTTTTATCCGTTTCGCTTTGTGAAATGTCAATAGACTTGTTCAACTTAGTAACTGTTGGCGACAGCCAGACCGGCAAGACGTCGTTGCTGAGCTCCTTAAAAAATGGCAAAATCCCCCAGAATTCCTCCATTCCTGAAATATTCGACACTTGTTCGCACAAAATCAAAGTGGATGGACATAAGTTCGAGTTGGGACTCTGGGATACCGCAGGCGCAGAAAAATACGAGTCTCTCCGACGGCTTTGCTACCCGACCTGTGACGTCTTCGTCGTTTGCTTCTCGGTCAACTCTCGGAAGTCGTTCGATAATGTGAAAACCAAATGGCTGCCTGAAATTAAGAAGCACCGTCCGACAACACCGTTGGTTATCGTAGCGACGAAGCAAGACTTGAGACCACATCACAGTTTAGCGCGCAACGTATTGCCGCTGACCGCCGACGTTCCAGCACCCGTGGACGGGTTCGTGCAGTTTCACGAGGGACTGGCGCTGGCAAACGAGGTCGCTGCTTTCGCGTTTATGGAGTGTTCAGCTCTCGGTGACCGTGGCGTTAAGGAGGTCTTCGAAAATGCCACGAGGGCTGTTTTGCAAAACACCGAAGAGATGAAATCCCAGGATAAATATAGACGTAGAAATAGTGGTGGTTTGCTTAAAATGCTGAAGAAATGACATTAGAAGAGAACTCGGAGCAGTTCAAGTGTGGCAGCCTGCATGTGTTCCTTATGTCGACTGAATAGCTAAAAAGATCACTGAATATGAGCTTTCTGTTTTTGTATGATCTTTAATTTTTATTAGGTTAGGGTTAGGGTTAGGATCAAGGTTAAAGTGAAAATGAATCGAAAATTAAGTTTATCTTATTTGAAAAAACTCTTAAAACAATGAGGAATAACAACTTACAGCTCTTCCATATTTCACTCAGTTCTTGAGATATTTAGACTTATGTGATATGCAAATGAGCTGATCTATGATGTAGCAAGTTGTACACAACATTAGAAAATCATGTATATCTTTCCAATATTATTACAGAAATCACTCAAAACTTTGTAACTGCTGTTCATGAAAGTGATTCTTCAAGTGATTTTGTTCAATAATCTTTAAGATATACAGGATTTTCCTATTTTTTGTACAACTTGCTACGTCATAGATTATCTCATTTGAATATCACCTAAGTCTAAATATCTCAAGAAGTAAGTTAAATATGGAAGAGCTGTAAATTGTTATTCCTCGTTGTTTTAAGAGTTCTTTCAAACCAGTTGTTGTGGTATAGTGGTTACCGCACATGTATGTCTATGAGCTGGGAGCTGGGACCTCCACTCAAGGTCTTAAAAATAATTGAGGAAAAAGTGCCCAACCAACCATTATGTAATAATAAGAATTATTATAATTAATATTTTAGCTGAGGAAATCTAACTTTATATTTATGTAAATTAATTAGGACGATTCATTTACGGGTTTACAAATGTTGATTAAACTATATCTTTTCAATTCCCTTTTTCTGCATGAATTGTTCACATTTTTTAATATTTAAAGAGACACTCCATCTTCAAAACAAGTGTTTCTTAAATGAAAGTTCTTTGTCGCCTTACATGAGAATGAGTATTAGTTTTCTTCTTATATTTTTAGTATGAGAGAAATTTGGTTTTGTTTATCGTATTTTTGATAAATTGAAGGCCGCCATTTTTGTTTTTGATTGCGGGTGAATGCGGTCACTTCCATTAATTTTTGATGTCATTGATTGATAGGAACACAATGATATTGTTAGTCACAATTGTATGAGTAGAAATCCTACACAATAAGACTAAGACCACATTATTGTCATGCTATTGTGAATGGCGGTTCTTTGTATAGTGTTTCTATCACTCAATGACGTCAAAAATTAAGGTACCTTAACTGACCCCACCAAGTCTTAAGCCTCCTTACTCTCCTTAGCCCTCCTTAGGCATCCTTAACCCTCCTTAGGTATCCTTAGCCCTCCTTGGGTATCCTTAGCCCTCCTTAGGCACCTTAGGCATCCTTAACCCTCCTTAGGTATCCTTAGCCCTCCTTAGGCACCTTAGGCATCCTTAGGCACCTTAGGCATCCTTGGCCATCCTTAGGCACCCTTAGACCTCCTTAGGCATCCTTAGGTATCCTTAGGTATCCTTAGCATTCCGTAGGCCTCCTTAGGCACCCTTAGGCCTCCTTAGGTATCCTTAGCATTCCGTAGGCCTCCTTAGGCACCCTTAGGCATCCTTAGGTATCCTTAGGTATCCTTAGCCCTCCTTAGGCACCCTTAGGCCTCGTTAGGCATCCTTAGCCCTCCTTAGGCACCTTAGGCCTCCGTAGCCCTCCTTAGGCCTCCTTAAGCATCCTTAACCCTCCTAAGGCCTCCATAGCCCGCCTTAAGCGTCCTTAACCCTCCTTAGGCCTAAGGAGAGTAAGCAGGCTTCAGGAAGGCTAGAGTACACTTGGTTATATTAGTTATTATATGATACACTATAATGGGGTCAGTTAAAGTACCTACTAAAATTAATGGAAGTGACCGCATTCGCCCGCAATCAGAACAAAAATGGCGGCCTTCAATTTACCAAAAATACGATGAACAAAACCAAATTTCTCTCAAACTAAAACAATTAGAAGAAAACTAATACCCATTCTCATATAAGGCGACAAAGAACTTTCATTTAAGCAACACTTGTTTTTGGGAGGTGGAGTGTCCTTTTACTAAAAGTCAGAGTGAATGCTATTTCTGATATTAAGTCGAGCGATTGTTTTACGTTTACCAGAGGGAGTTTAATCTTAAGGTGGCGTGGTAGGAAAAAGTTATGAAAAATTACATTTCCCTCCTAAAACGTTTCGCAGTGTATATTTCTGCCTCATTCTAGTTCCTTGCATAGCTCTAGTGTCAGTGCTGATAATTGAAAAGTTTTACACTTGCTGTGTTAAATTGTATCTGAACAAATCACATTGATTGTAATGTGTAAATTTAATGCAAAGTAGGCTTTCTGAACTCACTAGAACAAAGATTTCTCCCCTCCTGAAAACTGAGCGCTGTCTAATACTTTTCAAACCTCAAGAGTAACACTACAGTAATACTACGTGTAACGAACTAGAATGAAGCACAAAACTGCACTCACGAGAAAAGAAATCTCGCAAGGAATTATGGTTGTAGTATAGTCCTAATAGATCAACACGTCATAATTTGGTATAAGTGGCGATCCGAGACAACGATAATTGGTGGAAATTTGGAGTCTCTTGTATAAGAATTATTTTTATTAGTTCAATATAATAAATTAATAATGTGCAGAAATGTAATAAATATTACAAAAAAATAAATACAATATATATAATATTTACAATTGCTTTTTTGTAAGAATCGTTTCTTATCAATGTCGTATAAATATTCTTGCATATACATATGCTTGAATACCTTACTCTTCTACACTATATATGCACAATTTGTATGCGCTACTAACCGTCAATATGACTTTACTATCATTATTTAATAATTATTCACCGATGTGGAGGTGAATACTGGTGGATATTTACCAAGCCTCAAAGCGGCAAGGTAAATATCCACACCATTCACCGACACTGAGGTGAATAATTGTTTCAGTATAAATACACAGGTGATCTTTTTGGAATAGATTTTCTTTAAAATTGGTTATTTCCTCATCTGTCACACTTACAAATCGGCTGGCAGCCATTTTGCCTAAACGCTGTAGGTGATTATCGTGAAATAATTCGAAGTAGCTTGACCAATCATCGTGTGCGATTTTCTATAATCACCTGTGCATTTATACTAATATCAAATAATCTTAGCTAACAAAATTAATATTTTACCCCTATAACCTATAATATTACACTTATTTTTATAACTTACTATGCTTATTGCAACACTTAGTGAAGCATATTATAACTTATTACTGGTTTTACATCAACTAACATATATTATTTTATTTTTACTTCATTTTAACTCTCTTGATTATCGAATAAAGCCGCTTTTCATCTGCTGGGATGAATTGAATTAAATCCTTAATTACGGATTTACGGGCTCCATCATCGGGAAGGATAATCCTTTTTTGCGCTGCAGTTCATCTCTCTGATCGTCAATTCTACAGAATACAACAGTTCTCTCTTCTTGTTTTGCCCCCTGATGCTCGTTTCTCTCTCTCGCATAATGCAGCCCTTGCTGTGTGTTGAAATACTTCGCGGACACCATCATTGTGTAACGCAGACGTCTCGATAAACGTTGTCGCTCCAATATTCGCCGCTGCACACATACCATCTTCGTAACTCACGAGCTTGTGTGCTTCGTTCGCGTTCAAAAAATCCATAATGGCCACCGTTCTTCGTCGTAGATCCTTCTTCGTCGCAACAAGGATTTTCGGGACATCCGGGCAAAAATGCTCCAACTCTGGCAGCCATTTTTCTGTCACGTTATACAAGCTGTCTGGTGAATCAACGGCATAGCAAATCACAAAAGCATGACAGTGTGGATACGCGAGAGGTCGCAACCGATCGTATCCCTCCTGTCCCGCCGTGTCCCACAATCCTAATTCAACGTCTTCCCCCTCGACTCTTATTTCATACGTATGGGTGTCAAAAACCGTTGGCGCATAACTCATGTCGAATCTCTTGCCTTTGAATGCCATCAGGAGGGATGTTTTGCCCGTGTCCCCATCACCAACAATGACTATGTTCAGAATCTTTTGGGGGCCTAGTTTAACTGCAAAACAATAAGAGAAATCGGTGAGATTACATAAGATTAATGCGAGGGCATTTCTAAGTTTAGTTTTACGCAAAACTATCCATGGAATGGACGATGTAGTCGAAGCAAGGACTAGGAGGCAGCGAAGGAATGAGAGAAAGCGAAGGGCAGTTGAGGAGACAGCAGAAGAAAGGGAAGTACGTTTATCAAGGCGAAGACAAAGAGACCGAGCACGAAATTAACTTAACCGTCCTAACCATTTGTGGGTAAAGAAAATCTTTTACCCAAGCCAAGAAAAAAAAAGTTAGATAAAACCTAATTCCCAGCATATCGCCGATACAAGTTTTAATAACAAACCCAAATATATATACAGACAGATCCTTCTGTAACTTTCAGATTATTATCTCCCTCTACAGAGCAGGGATCCAAGGAAAACAAGGAGAGGAATACAATAACAAAAGCTAATGTGCAATGATGACTAAGGAGAACTGATGATGAGATTCCAATTTTAAATGATGAACTCTTAATTTTTTAATAGTCATGAAAATTTTGTTACCCAACCTAACCATTTTCTCTTCGGCCCCCCACCCGGCCATAAATAATAACCAGACCCTAATGCCATAAAAAGAGTTGTATTAACTTTGAAACGGTTCCCGATTAATGAAGGCATTCAGTGCACTTCCTTTGGGCCTTTCCAGTGAGAAGTTTCATAGCTATTTATAAATACATCTCTTTTTATGGCATTCCGATGTAATACAATGTTTGCCAAAATTTCTGCCCAGGTTTCCTATAGTGTTCAATCTTTGAGATACTTTGAATCATTTTGAAACTTCTACAAACGTCAAACCAGGTCTATATTAGAACTATTACGACTAGGTTTGAGGTCAGTGGAGGTTGTATTATATAGAAAGAATTCCGAGGATGCGTAGCGTCCGAGGGCTGTATATCGCTTACATACCGACGTTCGAGGGATTTATCTGACTTATTTCATGATTGAGGAGATTTTCCAACAACGTTTTGTCCATTTTTCGACCTTGGACAAAGATTTTCCTAGTTTTTTCTTCATTTCTTATCTAATTAGTATTCATAGAGCTGTATGCGGCTATATACAGGGCCCGCGGTAAACAGACTCAATCATGAAATAATGAGGTATAGTATATTAACTTCTTATTGTTAATGGGACCTATAAGAACAAACGAAATTCAGGAACACTTGGTATTACATAGAATTTGTGAGATTGGAAATATTTCAAAAAGGAAGTCTATAGTTTTGGTTTTCAAATGGATTTGTATAGCTAGCATTAAATTAAGAACAATATAGACCTAATTGGCTGGTTGGGTTGGGTGCTAATTAGCTCGTAAATAATACCCCGGATACTGATTATAGCCTTTGGCTTTGTTGTGTACGGGATAGCAAGGTATTACGGAACTCGTTATGACCCTGTTGACAATACAAAAGCATTTTTTTCGTTGTTAAAGCGTTTTTTCGTTGTAATCACAAGGTGACATGCAATGCTGTGTTTGAGCCACTACGAAACCATCGAAATTCATAGCATAAATCTCGGCAAAAAACAACTATGTGACGGTTAGCCTGTGACATATTATATGAATTATTTACACTAATATATATATATATATATGTCTTATTATTCCCTACAAGGTTGAAATATTTTTCAACTCACAGTTGTATAGTTCTCGTAGCAGTCGCCTTCAACTTAATCCTTTCGATTCCGGTTCGAGAGCAGCATCGAAAGGGTTAATCTAAATTGAGATTCATCGCGTTGGAAAGAAACCTGGCTCGTGTATTCAAGTCCTTATATAGACACTATATATGCTATGATGGGACTTTTCAATTATTTAATAGCTATACGTTGTACTTGCCACGCTTGTAATCTCTACAGAGTCATTTCGAATGAATTTGACTGATTATAAAGCAAAATAATATTACTTGTGTGTCTCTAGAGCTTTTCCTCTCTGAAAACAGGCCGTAGAATATCCCCCTTTCTAAAAATGGGAAGTGCAGCACAAGAAGCGTCTGCAGCACGCTGAGGCTAAAAGACATCCGAACTTTCTTAAAATAGATATCGTAGTCTCCCATTTAACGTCCTTTACCCTGACTCACTGAATAACTTACATAAAGATGCATTGCAGTGCAATTCTAAAGAAAAATTGCAGCGCGTACAAATTAACCACAAGAGAGTCGTTTTCTATATGGCTGCATGCCACAATCACGGCCTGACAATAACCACCCACACACGCTGTATAACTTTAAGCCTTGGTCATACCCTTGATAAACCACAAACTGTCATTTCGGATTAGATATTAGCCAAACCTTTCCGCCTGCACATTGACTTTATGTCATGTTTTTTCAGAGAATGTTTAAAGTTAATGATATAGACGAGGATTGTTTTAAACTATGGGATAGAGAGAGAGTCCATTATATGGAAATGTATGGTAATTGCAACTAGGCCAGTTGCGACTCTCGCATTTTGCAATTTTAATGTATCGACTCGTAAAGCTAATGTCTTTCACAAAGCCGCAAAACAACGAATCACATGTCTTTCATGAGGTTCGCTTTGTCTTGTGTCAACTCAACTGTTTAAACTAAACATTGAATACTGTTAACAATCTTCGAAGCTTTATGATTGCCATTCGTGCGATAGGATGAACAATTTGATACCATGGACGTCATGGTCTGTCCGCGATTTTTGGTGTATTGATTTAAAGGTATACCTCATGAAAGGCTATAAATGGTATTAAAATGGGCATTTTCTTCATGTACCGCACATACAATGGACACAGACTACGTCATAGACACATCAAGGTTATTTTCTCGGGATTCAGAAGCTTTACAAGAACAAAAAACCCTAACCATAACCCAAATAAAAACTCTAGTCCTAACCCTGAAATAAAACCGAATAAATAACCCTACTCTTAAACTAAATATTTCAATGATGTAATATTCTGTGTCTAGTACACGAAGTATAGTAGCCTTAAAATGTTGAATTTTAAGTTGAATCTTAAAACTGCCAGTTCTGTATAGGCATTGAGATTCATTCCATATATCAGTATAAAGTAAAGTTCAAGAAAGGAAGTCTTATATAGTGACAGTATAAATGCCGCATAGGTCAAGCTATTCCTTTTAGTCGGCGAAATATTGTGATGTGGTTAAAACTAAGCCACTACGACAACAACCTAAGAACTGACAATGTAACACAGCTCTGCAACCAGGAGATGTAACGGTTAGTTCTGTTGCGAAGTTCATTAATTGATACAACTGGATGTTTCCAGAACACTCTGTATAGCGACACCTTTTCTCAAGTGTTTTTGATAAGCACTCCAATACTGTATAAACAAACATGATTTCACAGCCACTTGTATATATAATAAATACAATCTACCCAAGAACACAGGAACACATACACACAAACACCCGAATGGGTATATAATCAACAATGAGTGCCACATACAATCTTTATACTTCACAAAGGAAAATCGCGTAGTTATCTTAGGTGAAAACCCGTTTTCCTAGCGCTCTGAAAAGCCATTAGCGAGCTAAAATTATTACGTTATTTATATACATACTTGTTTGCCTGTCATTCTTCATAGTTATTGTCTTCATGGTTAGTGTCTTCATGTTGTTGCTTCTCGCTGTGTCTTCACCAATATAATAATCTTGGTCGAAATGATCGCTTGGCTTTTATCATAACTGTCTGATGACAACAATCGTAAATTAATTAGTTGACATCCGCCGATCTCAAGTCCTCTCAACACATCATATCCGGCGAATTAACATCCTCCACTAGACTTTGTAAGGACATTGGGCAGACCTATTTAGCGTCGTTTGGCATATTTATCGAAGCAAAAACACAAACAAGAAACCTCCATGTTATCTGTGATTTTTATATGTGGTTATCTGTGATTTAGCTTCACCAAAATGATCTTACGTCGTTTAGAAATGGTGTTTTCTCACCTTAATCGATTTATTTCTGTCGAGTGCCGGCCAAGCGGACCATGGCGGAAATGCACTCTCCCTCTTCAGTATGACGTACTCAAAAAAGCTCAAAACACAATGGCTACAATTTCCCGCCACAGTTGCGAGCAACGAGCAAAATCTTGCTCGCGTTTATAATACAGAACAGCAACAAAACCGTAAAGACAGTTTACAACACGAACAACTATATAGTTTCACATTAAAACGGGTTGTGTTGCGTAGGATGTAGTGTATATAGAAATACAAATCAAATATCTAAAACTTTCATTCTCTCTGACGAAGGGCCACTCGAAACGTTAGACTACTTACACGCTATTTCGGCAGTACACCAACCTTTTTAGATATTTTATTTGTATAGTTTAACTTTAGTAAATTTCGACACATATCGCGATTCGTTCGTCGCCAGCTCAAACGTCGAATTGACACTCAGCTGGTGTGGTTCTTTCCGCCATTCGCAGCTTGATGGTAGCAGCTGGAGAGAAAATAGGCAATTCACCGATCCTGAGTAAATTGTCTATTTACTATCCATGATGATATTATGCTAAAAATAATCGAGGAGCGGCTTCAGAATTGAGATGTTTCAATTTTTGATTAGGCTAGCTTCTGAGAAGGAAGGCGCTTATGTTGTCGAGGGTTCCTTGAGGTATACTACTTTTGGGTCGACCTGCAGAGATTTTGAACGAGAAATATAGGTAGATGAATCAAATCAACTTTTTCAATTTTCTGTTTCTTAAATTTATCTTTAAACGAAAAGAAAATCCACCAATTTTAATGTTTACATGTTTTCGTTTGGCCTTGGCTGTCATACTTAAAGTGCCTATAAGTACATATACAATATTAAAGTGTCCATCTCACGTTTGGGGATTTTACATATCCGTAATATTTGGGTCTTCCTGATCAAAATCATAATATTTCTTGTCAGCCGAAAAGTTCATCTTCATGCAGGTTTTTGCTGTTAAAGTTATCGGATGTGATGTCACAAGAGGCATTTTTGTGGCAAGTAAGAAAAAAAACTGGTTTGGAATGCCTCTTGTTACATCACATCTGGTAACTTTGACAGTGAAACTCTCCATGAAGATGAAATTTTCGGTTGACAATATATATTATTATTTTGCTCAGGGTGAGACCCAAATATTACGAATATGTAAAATCCCCAAACGCGAGATAGGTTAAATTAATGGTTATTTGTATTTGAGGAATCAAACTTTTTCCAATGACCAATTACGAAAACGGATTTTCGTCAATGTCGAATTTTTCGATGGCGTCAATGTAGAAAGGATGTTATAGGAATTGATACTGAAAGTTAACGCGCTGACGAACTTCCAAATGACCCATTTCCTATTGTTTATGACTGAGATTTAATGAAAGTGGACAAATATCGACAATATATATATGTTTATGTCATCTGTGTGCTTTACTATTTTGAAACGGGACCACATGCACTCTCATGACGAAGGGCCTTCGCTCGAAACGTTAGACAACTTACACGCTATTTCGGCAGTACCCGCTCACAAGAACCTAGCATTATAAGAACCACAGGCTGAAATTAAGAATTTGTTTATATAAGAACATATAAGAATATAAGAACCAATCCCAGGCTGTTTGGGTAAAATGTAGGTTCTTGTTAGTGGGTTTTTACTGTACACCAACCTTTTTAGATACCGTGGAATCTCGAAAGTAACCGCGCCCCCCGAAAATAGCCGCCCACTCGAAAGTAGCCGCTTTTTTAAACAATTACTACGAAAACCCGAAAGCCCCCGTAAGTAGCCGCCCCTCATAAGTAGCCCTGTCTATAACTATTGTATAAATAAGTTGTAACATCTGTTTAACAATGTATTTGGAATGGCATGGCCTGGCCTGTTTCAGCCTTAGCTTTATCGAGTACGGCAAATTATTAGCATTAGATAATAAGCAACAACTCTTATGTAATTTAATCAAAATAAAACAATACTTTGAAACGTTGCGCAAAATGAACTGTAGTATAGTGGTTAAAACTTGGCCGGTGCTAAAAGTAAGCGCCCTCTCAGCGGTATTAAGGCATGGCTCTTGACTTAACCGCCCCTCCGAAAGTAGCCGCCCTTAGAGGTCACTAATTTCGAAAGTAGCCGCCCCCGGCTATATATTTCGACTCATCGCGATTCGTTCGTCGCCTCAAACGTCGACTTGAAATTCTTCGCTGGTGTGGTTGTTTCCGTCATTCGCAGCTTGATGGTAGCAGCTCCATGATATCATAAATAGTAAATTATCTATTTACTATCCATGATGATATTAATTATGCTGAAAAATAATTAAGGAACGGCTTCAGGATTGAGGTTTTTCAATTTTTGATTGGGCTAACTTCTGAGAAGGAAGGCGCGGATGTTGTCGAAGGTTCCTTGAGGTATACTACTATAGTCGTCGTGTAGATTATTTTTTGAAACAGGGGGAGCAGAGATAAGACCCTGGGTACGAGGTTGGGGCAAGAGTGTTTCGTCACCATTTATTTCCATCTCTCGCTCACCGAGTTTTGGTGCGTTCCTTTTGGCTCGGGCACAGGGAGCCGTAACGTCTATTAGCGAAGCGAGTTTAACAGTAAAGTGGGTTTATTTGGTATTTTTTACACAATAATTGTATTAAATCACTATTAAAATGTTCTTACTTGTTAATTTTGTCGACATGCAGGACCCTGGGTATACGAAGTTATTCGCCGCAAAGATATAGCTTGAACTTCGCCGTGTAAACAGACTCGACGCAAGCACAAGCACTGACGCAAACGCAAGGATCAAACGTGCATCATGAGTTTTATTTATTTTATAATAATATCACAAGAATAAACTCTGCATGAAATAGATATCCAAATTAACTGAATTTCTGTATTCCAGTGTTTTTCTGTTGCTGCATTCCAGCAAATGAAAAAATACAAGTTGCTACAGTCGCTCTACTCTTCAACAGTTCTGTACAGTTTCTGACAAGAACAGGTATAGTTGTCCTTTACGTTTTTTACGTGCAACGGTATAAGAGCTGTTTTTGTCGTGAGACTATTTAATGTCTTTAACAATAGCTTCGATATCTTTCTTTTCAAACATCTTGAATTTGGTCTCAGGCGTAACTGTACAAAGCTAGAGTGAAAAAATCAGAGAGAGTATAAAAGATTAATAGAGTATGTAGTCGTACTGTAACATTAAAAGTTACTGTCCATGACCCAACGTTTCGACACTCCAATCTAGTGTCTTCATCAGGGGTGATCGTTGTAAAGTTAGGATCCCTATTTATACCCTCATAGAACCGATGATGACGTTATCTATTAACTAATGCAAATAAGCTTATGGTAATAAACCACCGTCATCGCGATTCAATGGGGCGTGGGCGCTATTGATATGCGAAGCCTCCAGACAACTTTACAATTCACAAAACTTTTTAAAGCCAGAGTAACATCAAACTATGTCTTATTTATCACCTGGTTGTTGCAGGAAATTATTTGTTGAGCTAGAGTATGATACAGAAAAGCAGAGTAGAACACAGCAGTTCTTTGCCAAAAATCACATATATGAGAATGCTATGCTTACTTACTTCAACATTTGTTGAACTTAATTTTTCTTCCATAACTTGTTTAAGAATAGTTAATGCTTGCTTACAAGCTTCCTCCAATGTCATGGACTACAAAATAAATGAAACTATGAAGGCAATATCTACCTAGAAACCTCACTGTCAAAAGCACTGATGTTATCATGATACAACGATGATGCAACTACAATACTATTACTGAAAATCGTGATGTGGTTGAAATACTTTCTTTAGACATTTCGTATTGTGAACCCTTACTTTGTGATATACTTCTTTTAAGGATTGTTGAGCACCTTCGGAAGCAGAGCCTAAAATGGATCATGGAGTTTGACTAAAAACAGATTCAACAGCACATAGCATCGATGTAGTGGTATAGTCAGGGCTGCCAGAGATACGCCCAGGGAAAGGTGGGGTTATGGTCTTTCACAGGCCCCCTAAATGCCCTGAATTTATATCACTTAGTAAACATTCTCTTTTTAGTTTGGATGAGACGTTCTACTGTAACTATTGACATTCCCTCACCAATTGCTTTGGCTTCATATTGAATAAATGTCCCAGAGGGATCAAGGTGATATCTAGAATAGGGAAAACAAAACACTTTAGATTATGTACAGTAATATCGAACTACCTGTACATATGGTGTGGGTTTTAGAGAGCCTATCTCATGTTTGGGGATTTTACATATCCATAATATTTGGGTCATCCTGAGCAAAATCATAATATATATTATCAGCTGAAAATGTCATCTTCATGAAGTTTTTCGCCATCAAAGTTACTGGATGTGATGTCACAAGAGGCATTCCAAATGCAACATTTAATAATTAACACTTACAATTGAGGTCCATTTTCGTCAAAACCTCCAAACAGCAATGCAACTCCATAAGGTCGACTCTAATAAAAATATCCGATATTTCAATACATGTTTGGTAGACTTTGGGGTGTTAGCTGAAGATTATTTACCATAATTGTATGTATTGTCTACCATACAATACTGTATTATCATATCACAAATAAACCTACATATATTAAATGTCTATGCATGAGCGTTAAGTGGTATATTTATCATTTATAGACCCGGAGCGAGGGGAATTCAACGAAATATTACCCCGAGGGATGATATATCCAGAGGGCGAAGCCCGAGGGATATATCATCCCGAGGGGTAATATTTCAACAAATTCCCCGGGCGGAGGGTCTATAAATGATATATTATACCGAAACAATCTTGAATGCTGTCTTGAAACGTCTAGAAACGTCTTGTTGTTCCTCCATTGTTTACAGGCTCGTCTTGGTTTACGTGCGAGTACTGGGTACGAGAGGGGTATTCAAACTCCCCGCTGATTACGTCATCAGCGGGGAATTCGAACTCAAATTACCTGCTGATGACGTCATCAGCGGGGAATTCGAGGTTAAAGCGGGAAATTTGAGTTTAAATTGACTGGTCACGTGGTACAAATCTAGCTCTTTGATTGGACAATTTATAGTTGAGGTATAATATATATATATATATATATTGTTAATTCACTATTCAGCTTGGTAGATTAGGAAATGAAATTAATGACAAACCATTGCTCCAGCTTTGGCATTGTCATCACCAAATTCTAAGGCAACATTTGAAACAGCCTGGGTGACACTTTCCACTGGCATTGGCTCATTGAAAGTAAACCAGTGATTCTAAACATAATAATACTAATGAAGGTTTTATTAAAAAATACATATCGCACGGTGAACCGTGAATTGCAATACGTTTACAAAAGAGATGAAGGATCCTTAAACATCAATATCAATTAAATGTAGAAAGAGGTAATAATTATATAAGAATATATACAAAGATTTATAATACACCTACAGTATAAAAGCAGTTCTAAAAGCTCATTGAAGCAAAAAAACAATTTCCCAAAACAGTTGGTGCGGCATTTAAAAAGTGATGGACGATCTTTATTTAGCAAGTTACGATTATGCACCTGCTCTCTAGATGGCGGTATTAAATGAAAAAGAAATTTTGAATCGTGTTTACTTGGTTTACGTATCATAAAGTTTGGAGCGTCTAATGTCTAATCTTGGGAGAGTGGAGAGTTCAAGAGCTTTATAATAACTCAATCCAGGGAATATAATTCGCATAGCACATTTATAACAACATTTATATATAAATTAAAATTTTAGAGATGTGTTAAATACAATATGGAAACATTTCTTATAGTACTAGTTGGGAGAAGTTGTTTTAAAGATGTTGTTGGAGCTCACAAGCATCGTGGGGTATCAGTTTATCTTTGGTGATCATTTCCTTTATTCTCATTACTTCTGTGCTTGGTTAACCATTGATATTATTAGGAGAAGTTGGATGCTGATCACTCCTGGGGCATAAAAGTGAAGGAGAACAGAATCATGCTTGATCCTTGTTTTAATATTACATGCCTGTGCTTCCACTCTTGCTTTGTCAACCATAGTTCTAGAATCTGCTATAAGACCACTAACAGCACAACCTAGAATTGATGAAACATATGATTAAAATGGTTCCAACCAGTGCCAACCAATCTTTATTTAAAGCCTAATGCTTTACCTATATGACTATCTACTTCAATAATTTTCTCTATGCTCGATGCTTCCATCAAAGGGGAGGTAATTCTCTTTTCCACTGCTAGCACAACACCCTCAGATGTTTGAATCCCAATGGCCGTTGATCCAAGCTAAAAGAAAGTAATGGAAGCCATTCAGCAGAGTAAAGTTGACTTTAGAAGTTGTTTGTGAAGATAACTGCACAGCTAAGGCCATCAAAATGTCAGTCACGAACAATAGTCTTTCTCAAGAGCAACTATTGTTGGTGACTGATGTTTCAACAGCCTTAGCTCGACTCTGAAGATGACTGCTACTTCAGTCACCAACAACTAAGTCTTTCTCAAGACTAACTATTGTTGGTGACTGTTTCAACAGCCGTAGCTTGACTCTGAAGATGACTGCTACTTCAGTCACCAACAACTAAGTCTTACTAAGTCTTTCTCAAGACTAACTATTGTTGGTGACTGTTTCAACAGCCGTAGCTCGACTCTGAAGATGACTGCTACTTCAGTCACCAACAACTAAGTCTTTCTCAAGAGTCAAGACTAACTATTGTTGGTGACTGTTTCAACAGCCGTAGCTTGACTCTGAAGATGACAGTCTGCTACTTCAGTCACCAACAATAGTCTTTCTCAAGACTAACTATTGTTGGTGACTGTTTCAACAGCCGTAGCTTGACTCTGAAGATGACAGTCTGCTACTTCAGTCACCAACAATAGTCTTTCTCAAGACTAACTATTGTTGGTGATTGATGTTTCAACAGCGTTAGCTTGACTCTGAAGAAGTCAGACTTATACTTCACACTTCTACACGCATTACCTTTATAGCTTCAATAGCATATTCAACTTGGAAGATCCTACCCTCTGGAGAGAAGATATTAACCCCCCTGGGAAAAGAGATACAAGATATATTAAGTGCAAATATCAATTGAAAGACTTTGACACTACTGAGAAAAAGTACAACCTACCTGTCGTATTCTGAACGCGTTAAGAACATGATTTGGACAAAAATGAGGGCAAAAAGTGGTAAAATGTATCTTATATATCTGACACTACACCACACTGCGCATGCAACACACTTCACGATGAGTCAGCGGATGTTTATTTGTTGTCATGCTCTGTTTGACTAGTCTCCAGGAATTTTTTTCAAATCTCCCTCCCCTTTTCAAAATGGCGTCGAAAATTCCCATTTTACGAAGCCTTTCTGTTACTTCTTTGCTCCGTCACAACCAAAAGGTACATTTGTTAACGGTAGACGCTTCTTTATATGTTTTTCTACGTATCTAAGTTGGTAATTCTGTTAGAAAAATAGTATTTTTGCTCGTATTTCGCAGGTTAACGTGGCACGATATCTCAGTACTTCGGCGGCCTATCAAGAAGTAAGACACGTTTAGATATTGGAAAAGAATCGTTATTACGTGTTTTAGTGGAGTTTCTAACTTTTTGTTTTTGCTAAAATTATAGTCGTTGTATAATGTTCCCGAGACGAAAGTTTCAACTCTTACAAATGGTTTGAAAGTGGCTTCAGAAAATTCAGGAATTCCAACAGCTACTGTGAGTCAAATAAGTACTTCCAGGAACTGTTGCATGTATTTGAAGACAATTTATTTATTGTACATTATGACAGACACAGTCCTTTTGTTATTTTTCTTGTGCTATGGCAGGTTATCTCACTTGTCAAAGACAACCATCATGGCCTTAGGGCTACGTCCCTGTACTCCACACTGGAGATCTCCGGGGGTGGACTTGTGAAAATGGTTGGCGTGCCGGCGTAAGATCGTCAAACTATAAGGGCTTAGCATAGCAGCACGGCACCGAAAAGTGATTTCTGCTTTATGTTGTTACTTGTTTAGGCATATCAATAGTGGTTTCAACCTCGTCCTCAGGTTCTTGTGTGTTTAGAAATTAAGCAGCAAGAAGGCATGTTATTTCCTCAGTTTTCAAATGCCTAAAATCTCAGTGTGACTATCACTCTCCCCAGACCCCCATTTTTATATTGCGTAATCTTGGCGTGGCGTTCGGAAGTATTCGGCGTATGTCCGGCATAAAGTTTACATGTATTCACCCTGGATTCCATGTATGCTCCACACTGGTGGTATCAGCATTTGGCTATACAGAAGCTTATTCCATGTAAACACGCCAAATACTTCGAAACGCCACGCCAACATTATGCAATACATAAGAACCGAGGACATGCCGAGATTGTGTAATTATAGGCATTTGAAAATCGAGGTGCCTTCCTGTGGCTAATTTTAAAACACACAAGACCCTTATGACGAGGTTGAAAGTAATATAAACAAGTAACAAAATAAAGCAGAAACACCAATCACTTTTTGGCACACGCACCGCTATGCCAATCAGTTATAGTTTGACGACCTTATGCGGACACATCAACCATTTCTGTGAGACCATGCTGGGGGTACATTCCGTACCCTGGCTGGCAAATGAAGTGCAGCCACTTTTGTTTTACAGGTTGGTTTGTGGATTGACGCTGGTAGCCGATTTGAATCAGAGCAAAATAATGGCGTTGCCCATTTCCTTGAGCACATGGCTTTCAAAGGAACCCAAAGAAGAAGCCAAATGCAATTAGAACTGGAAGTAGAAAATGCCGGTGCACACCTTAATGCATACACATCAAGGGAACAAACTGTTTATTACGCAAAATGTTTTGAGAAAGATATGGAACAAAGTTAGTGTGGCCGCCATATCTCCAAAAATTATGTCCATCATATGTAACCTACAAATGTTCATTTTTGTTTTCAACAATTTCAATCAATTATTATTTTTTTTAGCTGTTGATATCTTGGCTGATATCATTCAACATTCCAAACTGGGGGAACCAGAAATCGAGAGGGAAAGAGGTGTTATTTTACGTGAAATGCAGGTGAGTTTTATTGAATAATGCATACTTTTACAGTGCTCAAAATAACGGGAGATAAGCTGACTGCTGATTTTCTTGATTTGCGGTCAAATTATTTTGGTCAGATTATTTTTATCAGTGAACTCATTTTCTTTTACAGTACCTTGTAAACGTTGTTTATATCATTAATTTATGAACTAAAGTCAGCAAATGGCTTTAACAGGTGGCACCTTAAAAAGGTTTTAAAAGGCTGCTTAGTTTTATTGGTTAAAGGGACACTCCGGCCCAAATACAAATGTAGTTCATATGAAAGATCTTACTGACTTTAGATTATTTCCAAAGTGTCAGCATTCCTATCAATTTAGTTAAGAAGATGTGGCTAGTTGAAGTTGGAGAGTTTGTCCAATTTCGACGCCATTTTGTTTCTCAAATATGACGTCACTGAGTGACGTGATCTCGTATGCATGATGAACTAAATAGTTTATTTCGACTAATTTTCGTCCAAAGACCATTCACAACAGCTATCACTATGTGATCGCCATCAAAACAACTCCACTGACGATAAAGAATCACTGATGTCATATTTTCAAAACCAATATGGCGTAAAACTCCTCAAATTTTCAACTTCAACTAGCAATATCTTCTCAACTAAATTGATAGTAATGCTGAAACTTTGGAAATAAACTAAAGTCAGTAAGATCTTTCATATGAACTGCATTTGTATTTGGGCCGGAGTGTCTCTTTAAACAAGGAAATAAGAACTTGAAAATTATATTTCATTTGATGCCAAGCTGTCGCACCGGGGGTTGACTTCAACTTTAAACAAAAGCCCTGGGATGGAAGTTGCTGTCAAAATGGCGGCAGCAGAAATGATGATCGAACGTTCATGGCCTTCTTTACTGATACAAAGTTATAGAAGGAAAGAAGATTTTTGTTTTTAATGCACAAATTAAAGAAAAAATAATTGACCATCCAAATTTTAGATCTGACCACCTGAATTCATGTCTGACTGGTCATGCTGACAGGCGACTTTGCCAAAATTATTTTGAGCACTGCTTTTATATATGACCAGTAAACCACTTAATATCTATAAAACCTTTGGAAGCCTTACAATATATTTCATCTTTTTCACAGGAAGTTGATACTCAATTAGAAGAAGTAATATTTGATCATCTACATGCTACAGCTTACCAAGGAACTGCACTAGGAAGAACTATCTTAGGACCAACTGAAAATATCAAGTAAGTAAAGAATTACGAGGTAACACCCCCCTGGGAAGAGCCATCTTAGGACCAACTGAAAATATCAAGTAAGTAAAGAATTACGAGCTAACACCCCCCTGGGAAGAACTATCTTAGGACCAACTGAAAATATCAAGTAAGTAAAGAATTACGAGCTAACACCCCCCTGGGAAGAACTATCTTAGGACCAACTGAAAATATCAAGTAAGTAAAGAATTACGAGCTAACACCCCCCTGGGAAGAACTATCTTAGGACCAACTGAAAATATCAAGTAAGTAAATAATTATGAGCTAACAGCCCCCTGGGAAGAACTATCTTAGGACCAACTGAAAATATCAAGTAAGTAAACAGAGGTTACACCCCCCTGGGAAGAACTATCTTAGGACCAACTGAAAATATCAAGTAAGTAAAGAATTACGAGGTAACACCCCCCTGAGAAGAACTATCTTAGGAACAACTGAAAATATCAAGTAAGTAAATAATTACAAGGTAACACCCCCCTGGGAAGAACCATCTTGGGACCAACTGAAAATATCAAGTAAGTAAATAATTATGAGCTAACAGCCCCCTGGGAAGAACTATCTTAGGACCAACTGAAAATATCAAGTAAGTAAAGAATTATGAGCTAACACCCCCCTGGGAAGAACTATCTTAGGAACAACTGAAAATATCAAGTAAGTAAATAATTATGAGCTAACAGCCCCCTGGGAAGAACTATCTTAGGACCAACTGAAAATATCAAGTAAGTAAATAATTATGAGCTAACACCCCCCTGGGAAGAACTATCTTAGGAACAACTGAAAATATCAAGTAAGTAAATAATTATGAGCTAACAGCCCCCTGGGAAGAACTATCTTAGGACCAACTGAAAATATCAAGTAAGTAAAGAATTACGAGCTAACACCCCCCTGGGAAGAACTATCTTAGGAACAACTGAAAATATCAAGTAAGTAAATAATTACAAGGTAACACCCCCCTGGGAAGAACCATCTTGGGACCAACTGAAAATATCAAGTAAGTAAATAATTACGAGGTAACACCCCCCTGGGAAGAACTATCTTAGGACCAACTGAAAATATCAAGTAAGTAAATAATTACAAGGTAACACCCCCCTGGGAAGAACCATCTTGGGACCAACTGAAAATATCAAGTAAGTAAATAATTACAAGGTAACACCCCCCTGGGAAGAACCATCTTAGGACCAACTGAAAATATCAAGTAAGTAAATAATTACAAGGTAACACCCCCCTGGGAAGAACCATCTTGGGACCAACTGAAAATATCAAGTAAGTAAATAATTACAAGGTAACACCCCCCTGGGAAGAACCATCTTGGGACCAACTGAAAATATCAAGTAAGTAAAGAATTACGAGCTAACACCCCCCTGGGAAGAACTATCTTAGGAACAACTGAAAATATCAAGTAAGTAAAGAATTACGAGCTAACACCCCCCTGGGAAGAACTATCTTAGGAACAACTGAAAATATCAAGTACTGTAAGTAATTACAATTACAAGATAACACCCCCCTGGGAAATTTCAGAGCAACACCCTGAAACATTGGAAAATAGTGACATTTTGAAGCATTATTTTATTCTTCTTTCCATGGGACATACTGTATACATTACAGCAGTCAGGTCTTGAAACTTTTACTTGATTGGAGATTGATATACAGTATACAAACTGTATTTGAAAAAATGAGAGTTAGCTAGTCAGGTTACAGTTTTGATGCTACCCCTGGCAGGACTTACAGAGGACTGGAGATTGTAGTTTTTAGTTTTGCAATTGAAACAGATCTTTGAAAAAGAATATTGAAACAAATGTTAAAAACTTCCGGCATTTATAATGTGTTTTTTTTCTATCAGGAGTATAAAAAGAGATGATCTTTTGGCCTATATCAACAAACACTACAGTGCACCAAGAATGGTTTTAGCAGCCGCTGGAGGTAATTAAAGGTTTTAACAATCATACAAGATGCAGTCTATAAGTGATACACCAGTACTACTAACTACAGTACATGTGTTTTGATAGTTTACTTAGTTATCATTATCTCATTCTGTTTAGGGGTAGATCATGATGCATTAGTGAAACTTGCTGAGAAACAATTTAGTGGACTACGTTCAACGTACGAGGAAGCCGATGTTCCAGAACCTTGCAGATTCACTGGCAGTGAGGTACTGAGTACCTTGTTTGATAAACATAGATGGTTTTTGGTCATACATGTAATAGAATAAGACTTATCAGCATATTTTTATTGTCTTAGATTCGTCTTCGTAATGATGATATGCCCTTTGCACATATTGCAATGGCTGTTGAAGGGTGTGGCTGGACACATCCAGATTATTTTGCTTTAATGGTGGCCAATGTGGTGAGTTCAACTGACTCTGACCCAGCATTACATACAGCATGAGAAACTGTAATAAAAAATAAATTTAAATCAAAGACCTTTAAGTATAATGTTTAGAAATGTTAATAGTTTTACGGTATCTACTCTTGTACTCGAGAAATAACGTTTTCATTCTCGTATGTTATGCTTCTGGATGCTTGACCGCTCAAACTCGATTAACAGTACAGTGGGGGTTTCTTTTCTATTTTGACATCATTGAATGTAAGAAGCAAAAGCACACAGCTACAGTATATATCAAACTCTAAAGACTCGTTTACACAGGCGATTTTTGCTACGATTTTTCTGACCCTCACGTATGCGATATAGTGGATGACTCACTAAAGTATTGAATGTCATAGATCTGCACAAATTGGGAATCAATACATTTGTATGACAATCCATTCGATCGCATGTGTTAAAAAGAGAAAAGTCGCAGGAAAAATCACCTGTGTAAACGGGCCATGAAATAGCGGTGTGGAGAGCATAAAATACGAGAATGAAAACGTTATTTCTCGAGTACGAGAACAGATACCTTAAAACCATTAACATTTCTAAACATTATACTTAAAGGCCTTTTATTTAAAAGTAATTTATTTTTACTGCAGTTCCCTTAGAAGTCAGATTTTTTCCTTATTGAAATAACAAAGCAATTTTTCATTATTCTGAGTCCCCTATGTTTGTTTTTAGTTGGTTGGTAATTGGGATCGTTCGTTTAGTGGTGCACATAATATTTCCAGCAAGTTATCACAGGTATGAATTCAATATCGGTTAGGATCCATTTCAAATCTCAAACTACGTTTTCCTTCGCTCAAAAAGTTAGACTTAAAAACTTACATGCTATTTTGGCAGTACACCAACCTTTTTAGATATTTGTATTTCTACACTACCTATGCAGCACAACACGTTTTATTACTTGTAAATAAGCTTGAATTTACATTTAGTTCAACGTTTGAAATGGGCCTAAGACCCCTAAGTAACTTTTTATGAATTTTAACATCAAAATTTGATGCACTCAATATTATCTTTGTCATTTCCTAGGATGTGGCGCACCATAATTTAGCTCACAGTTTTATGTCATTCAACACATGTTACACTGATACAGGGCTGTGGTAAGTAACAGAATGAAGTACTTATCTTGTTCAAAAATGAAGTGAATCTTGAAGTGAACAATATCTTGAAGTGAAAAATTGCAAAGTATGATTTTGAAACTCGTTGATACGGTTATACTAAAGTTGGCATTAAAGTGCTTATCTCACGTTTGGGGATCTCTCTGTATCTCTTTCTATCTCTCTCTATTTATATCTGTCTATCTCTTTCTATCTCTGTCTATCTCTCTTTATCTCTCTGTTTCTCCCTGAGAAATATATCTCTCTATTTCTATCTCTCTCTCTATCTCTCTGTATCTCGCTCTCTCTCTCTTTCTATCTATCTCTCTCTTTCTCTTATCTCGCTCTATATCTCGCTCAATATCTCTCTATCTCTCTATCTATCTATCTATCTATCTATCTATCTATCTATATCTATCTATCTCTCTCTTGCTATCTCTCTCTCTATCTCTCCCTATCTCTCTTTCTATCTCTCTCTTTCTCTCTTTCTCTTTCTATCTCTCTCTATCTATCTCGCTATATCTCGCTCTATATTTCTCTATATCTCGCTCTATATCTCTCTATCTCTCTCTCTATCTATCTATCTATCTCTATCTATCTATCTCTATCTATCTTGCTATCTCTCTCTCTATCTCTCCCTTTCTCTCTTTCTATCTCTATCTCTCCCTATCTCTCTTTCTATCTCTCTCTTTCTCCATCTCTCTCTCTTTCTATCTCTCTCTATCTATCTCGCTATCTCTCGCTCTATATCTCTCTATCTATCTCTCTCTATCTTTACATATCCGTAATATTTGGGTCTTTCTGAGCAAAATCATAATATATCTTCAGCCGAAAATTTCATCTTCATGGACTTTTTTTGCTGTCAAAGTTACCGGATGTGATGCCACAAGAGGCATTTTTGTGGCAAGTAACAAAAGAAAACTGGTTTGGAATGCCTCTTGTGACATTACATCCGGTACCTTTGACAGCAAAAAAGTCCATGAAGATGAAATATTCTGCTGACAAGATATATTATGATTTTGCTCAGGAAGATCCACATTCCCCAAACGATTTGATAAAAGAAGGTATCTTTTTTATCGCTAAAGCTCTTTAAAATTTTTATCTATATCTCTCGTAGGGGTATATATATGGTGTGTGATAGAATGACCATTGATAATCTTGTCTATGCCGTCCAAAAAGATTGGTATGTACTGATGGCAACTAGAAATAACAACTAGAAAAATAGCAACTAGAAAAATTCAAAGCATCGTGGGGCGAAGTGAGGGGAGCTGAGTGTTAATTATTTCAATAATTAACTTTCTAGGATGAGAATCTGTACCAGTATCACTGACGCGGAAGTCGAAAGAGCTCGTAATATTCTTAAGACAAATATGCTGTTTCAACTTGACGGTAAGCACCCTTCATCTGATTCACACAGATAATACTACCTTTACACATTCCGATTAATCAGCCGAAGTAATCCAAGTAAACAAACCTACTCTTGTAACTTCAGGTTCAACGCCCATTTGTGAAGACATTGGAAGGTTCGTGAATATTTTCCGACACGTCATTGAAGACTCCTTTTCATATTATATCCAGTTCTTTTGAGAACTTAGCTGATTTCATATTTCTTCTTACTCAAATCTTGGGTTCACGATTTCTCAATTTCGCAGTATTTTTCGGTATTTAGACAAATGCTAACCTATGGTCGGCGAATTCCTCTGCCAGAATTGGATAAAAGGCTGGATGTAAGTGCGAGAGAATAAGTATAATGTTTATTTTTTTTAGTTTTTCAGATTTATCACTCTTTTAGGTGAACGGAATCCCCAACAGGCTAGAAGCCTTATGTATGATAAGGGTTCCGAGGGCCTATGCGAAAGTCTTACCATTTGCTGATATTATTACAAATGCAGTACTTTCTCCTCGATTATTTTTAAGACCCTGAGTGGTGGTCCGACCCAGGATTTGAACCTGTGTCTCCCAGCTCATAGACATGTGTGGTAACCACTAAACCACTCTTGATATTGATATATTTCCTTTAGATGATTGACTCTAAAACTGTGAGAGAAGTCGCGACGAAATATCTGTACGACCGCTGTCCTGCTATTGCTGCTATTGGTAATATTAAATTACATTACGTCATTATGTTACGTTACATTACGTCATTATATTACATTACATACGTCATTATGTTACATTACATACGTCATTATGTTACGTTACATTACGTAATTCATATTACATTTTGCCATAATCCAATGAGCTTTATAAATACGCTGTTACATCACACCTACGTTATCTATGCTATATGCTTCCCCTTTGCTATACTATGTCATTATATCTTTCTCTACAGGACCAGTGGAACAACTACCAGACTACAATCGGATACGTGGTAGCATGTACTGGACAAGACTGTAGAACCATGAAATATTTTTACTGAATAAGAAGATTTCTTTGAAAAATTAACAACACATTGATAACAACTTTTATTGCTTTTTTACGTTGTTCTAAAGGAAATCTCTCGTCTTTTCTCAGTTGAAAGTTGTAAGATAAAGTAAAGATCCGATTCTTGTCTAGTTAAGGCTGAATCGTTTACTGTAAAATCTCGAGTTTTTCTTGCGTTTTTCTACAGAAAATTACAAAAATAGATTGTGCAAAAAGTTGCAAGTACGTCTTCAACTTAAGGTGGCTCGATAGTCGAAATCATGAGAAATTGTATTTTCCGCATGAAAATGTTTGTAATGTAGATCTGACCTTTATCGTGGTTCATTGCATAGCTCTAGTGGTAGTCTTGTTTACTGAAACGTGTTACACCCTCAAAGTTTACCTGAGTGGAGAAATCGTGTTTCCAATAAATCAGAAAACTAATTTGCATAAAATCTGCCGCTTATCGTAAACACAATTTATCTAGATATACAAATGCTACAAGTGTGAAACGTTTCAGTAATCAAGACCACCGCTAGAGCATACAATGAACCAAAATAAAGCTCAGATCTGCATTACAAAACTTTTTATGGGAAAAATGCAATTTCTCATGATTTAGACTATCGAGCCACCTTAACGTAATTTGCTTTTCGAAAATCGCGCTGCGCATGCCTAGTTGAATTGTCCGCTGAATAGCGGGACGCACAAATTCTATTTTTAAACCCACATGCGGACTTGAAGAGAATTCCCAAATGACCCATTTCCTATTGTTTATGACTATTGGTATAATGCCGACAAACATCGATATGTTGCGTCATCTGTGTACGTCATATATGCGTCAGTCTGTGCTCTCTATAATTGATAATAACTGGTATTTCCGGTAGACAATCTATTTTAAATATCGCCGAATAGTGTGACTTCCCCCCGGCCTCCAGCAGAAAGTTACTATACTTATAGATAATATACTTTTAGCTAAAACATATTCTGAAGTTGATATATATGCTCTCGAAATCGTATAAATTTTAGTTGAAGTATTTATCTACTTTATTTATTTATTTATTTTATTATTTATTTATTTATGTATTTAGCTTCGCCTCTTAAAAATACATAGAAGAAGCAAGGTCAATAACTAATAACAGCAAGTTATGGGTTGAGTGAGGCTTTGCGATGTGTTGCAGTTTAGGCAGACAGTTTTCCAAGTTCGAGGATCGTCAACATTGTAACAGGATAATAGAGCATTATTATAATAGTCTAATAGTGACTTATTAAATTTTTTAAAGTTTAAATGATCTAACCTTAAGTGTTCCCATAAGTGTTCAGGGAGAGAGTTCCAAATCCTAGTTGTTCTAATAAGAAATGAGCGATTGAAAGTAGTTGTTTTACATTTACGTTGACGGAATGAGATTGCATTGGCATTTGCGGAGGATCTAGTAAGCCTTAAGGGAACAAGACGTTCGCTTCATCCTATTTACACACACGGAAACCTTTCAACTTATATTAAAATGGTAAAATTCAAATAAAAATTGCTTTTCATCGCGCCGTGTCCAAAATATTTTATAACAAATATCCAAAAGCGGTCTAATTTTACATATGATATAATCTAAACTAATTCGTTTTGTGTTATTTTTAATTTCTAAGGAAATCCCGCCTCTCACTGTTCTAGGCGGATCTTTGGTCATACCACAGTGGTCATACCTTGGCCACTGTCTTGATAAAAGTGAAAGGGCGGGCCATATATAGCTTTTATATTGTCTGAGATGCGTTCTATTTTTAGAACACGTGTACGCTGACCACCTTGTTGTCAACGTGGGCGTCGAGTCGGCCAAAACAAACGATGTAAACAGACAAGAGATGGTTGTGAAGTGCTGTGGGAGGGTTTCGTTTAGATTAAAACCATCTTCGACTGAGGCGGAAATTGCTATTCCCTTTGTTAAAAATTTTCACCACATTATCAAAGTAGAGTCGATCGAAAGATGTGTCTCGGTTAGCCAATCGTCGTACGAGAAAAGGGCGAATGCTTGTCACGTGTGTCGCCTATCGGGGTGTCACTTCCGTCGAATTCACATTTTTAATAAGCCCCTCTAGGAGTTATTCAAAGGTGTGGTTTGGTTCGTTTGAACAGGCACGAAGCAATTGCTGTAATAGTTCGGGATAAAGTGATAGTATCTTATTTTATCGAGCTTCCTTTGTTCAGGTAAGTCCTCTGCTACGTATCCGTGTGTTTATCACGTTGCAGGAGCTTCGCGTTTGCGTTTTGCAGCTTAAAGTTCACGAAGAAGTAGCCGCCATTGCACCGCCTCTTTGAAATCGTATTGTGACTGTTCGATCGTTGGAAACCTTCGATATTCCGCACTCTTGTAGTCGGTTCATTAGTGGGGAGTTGCCTGTTGCGTTTCCTCGACCGTTTTGGGTAACTACTTGGCTGTCTCGATGACATTATTTGTAGTATTGACGTGTCAACTAGAGTTGGTGACTTTGAAGAAGGCTCGTAGAGTGGTTCACAAAAGGAAAGCTATGCATACTTCCAACGACAAACCAAACACGAAGCAGCTTCGTTACGAGCGTCTCGAGACCCAAGAACGAAGCCTACAACGGCAGAACATCGGCTTCTTTTTGCCTGTTATATAGTAATCACGAAACACCAGCTTGTTGGTTTTCCTTTGGCTGTTTTTTTTCCCTGTGACATGATGCCTCGCCATATGATTTTCCCCTTCGAACCTTCGCCTCCGAGGGCGCCGAAATCTCTCCGAGCCGTAAGGTTTTGCCGTCTGCTTTTAAACAAGGTCGTTTCTCATGCCTTCGGGTAGCTATTTCGGTTAGAAATCAATAAATTTAGCAGCTTTCGATGTGGCTTCGCCAAGCCTGTACAAAGTGTACTGCTATCAAGAGCTTACGTGAAATTTCTGATTCGTTTCAACACAGACTTGCTCTTATGATGAAGCTATCGTAGGTGTTAGAAAATCAGTAGACGTTCTAGTCAGGGCATGAATCGCCTATCACTGCTAGCATTCGTGTAATTATGACCAGACTCAGGAACTTTTAACTTTGCATATTGGTGAAGAATAAGGATGTTTTGGAAAGCATGTTAGACATTAATGTATACCCCTTTTGTACCACCACACTTCGAGATCTTTGACATTTCTAAATCTAATCAGTGATAATTGCTGTTTAGGTCTTTGATTTAAGTCAGTGGTCCCTGAAATTAGATTGAAAAATGTGATTTATATTAAGGATTATGAAATATTTATTATTGTATGTATATACCACATACCATTAGATGCAAAATACATATATAATTATGTATTTGTATAAATATAATCTATACCATATATTTAAACATCAAGTGAATCTATTGTATGTATTGTATATGTATGGTATGTTTGTATGTGTGTGTGTCATATACATATACGTTATATAATATTATATTAACACTCTACTTTTGTATTATTTATATATATTTATATTTAACAAATAGATTCCATTTTGCCATTGTCTGTTCAATTATAGATGCGCAGATGATGTCAGAATGTGGTAAGAACAAAAAAGTGGGTCACTGATGTTCTTACCACGTTCTGACGTCCTCTGTGTATCTATAACTGACCAGACAACAAAAAATGGAATCTATTTGTTTTATACAATAAAAAATAACCCCAAAGGTTTAACAAAGCTGTTGGGGCATGAAAAAAGAAAAACACAGCTGCTGACGTGATTTGATGTCCTTTAATAGATCATGGGCAAGAACCAATGAAAATACGTATATAAGTCACATGATTGTATCTATATATGATAATATATATATATTTATCATTTCATGATAAAAACTTTATTCAATCAACATTTCAGCCCGAAACACTATATACTTTATCTGTATATGCATATGGTTAGGAGCCAAACTTCTTCAAATGGTTCTAAAAATACTTATAAAATATCAGATGAGAACCAAGTAAAATTCTTCTAAATATATATATATTATATATATATTAGTCATAGATATATTTATTTTTCCCTCAATATTTTTATGTCTATATTGGCTTTTATTCTTTTCTTTGTCAGTCATCCATTCCCTCCCCTAGCTGTTGATCAATGATAAATATAGCAAGTGACTTTCCAACATTACAATTTCATTCCCTCTTTTCCACTTATTTGATTGATCACTAACTTATTCACTTCTAATTCCCCTCGTGCTCATAATATTTTTAATAATTTATGTTTTCTAATGTATATCCCTAGGATCTTTGATGGCTGCCATAAGAAAAAAGTTAGTTATTGTTGGAGATGGTGCCTGTGGAAAGACGTGTCTACTCATCGTATTTTCTAAAGACCAATTCCCCGAAGTCTACGTGCCAACCGTATTTGAGAATTATGTAGCTGACATCGAGGTGGACTCAAAGCAAGTAGAGCTGGCATTGTGGGATACAGCTGGGCAGGAAGATTACGATCGCCTCCGTCCGCTGTCATATCCGGACACGGATGTGATTTTAATGTGTTTTTCGATCGATAGTCCTGATAGTTTAGAGAATATCCCTGAGAAATGGACCCCAGAAGTGAAACACTTCTGTCCTAATGTACCTATAATTCTAGTTGGCAATAAAAAGGATCTGAGAAATGATGATAATACGAAACGGGAGCTCGCAAAGATGAAGCAGGAACCGGTGAAGGCCGAAGATGGGAGGTCGATGGCTGAGAGAATTAACGCGTTTGCCTACCTAGAGTGTTCCGCAAAGACCAAGGAGGGAGTAAGAGAGAAGTGTTTGAAACCGCAACCCGAGCTGCGTTGCAGGTGAAAAAGAAGAAGAAATCAAAATGTTTGATTTTGTAATTGATAAAGAAAGCTGTGCATCGACCCTTCCTTCAAGAAAACATTGTATGTCATTTGATATTGCTGTACAGCATTACCCAGTCTTTTGGGTGCCGCCCATGAAATATCAAATGCGACTAACTGTAGGCTTTTGTAAATTTAATGATTAAATTCACTAACATTGTTAATAGAGAAATACTCCAGTAATTGTGCACTTTACCTGATGTGGTGATTTTTCCAATGGACTATTTCCCTCGCAATTTAACACATTGTTTTTACATTATTTTTCTGGGCAACATGCCTATCTACGTTTATAGTAATTTATAGGAAAGCTATCCCTATTTGCGTTCAGGGGTTTTCTAACAGACTGAATGAAATTATGTAATATTGATTATTACATAAACCATCCAGTCAATAATTGAGTGAGCAGTGTTGTTGTTGTTATACATTGTAATTTGTTATTAACTGGTTATTAGTAATTTAGGAAGACTTCAAGTGAAGTTGCTATTGAAAGAAACTTTTCTGATGATGATACACCTAAGAAAAAATTAAAGGAAAAAATAATGAAACCAAGAGATGAGAATGTTGATTATGTGTTATGTTTGTATTTTGATACTTTTATATACTTTGGGTCAGACTTGTTGCACAAAAGCATCTTAAGTTTATTATGTCTGTACTTATGTACAGATATGGTAAAAATCTTTGCTGTTTTGCAATGGCAAACGAGCGTAAAGCTATACAGTGCAGTCTCAAAACAATGGAGATTTTGTTGTTTTGGGTACTTCTCATTTCTCTCTGTTTCCTGACCAATCACAGTAATTCAACTAATTATGATGGCATCTCAAGGGCTGGGGTTAGGGTTAGAAAACTGATTAGGTGAAGTTGTTTTGGGGTTAGTGGTTAATTAAGTAGTGCAATTGTTATACTAAAAAACATTTCCTTCCCGTTGGTCCCTCTTATCCCCTGCCTAACTAAGTTTCTGTAATTTTTGACAAAGTTTTCTATGAATTTTAACCATTATAACCAAGATTCGTCTCACAGTTTGTGCTGGAGATCGATACGTTAAGAAGCAATTTATACGCTGTTTTCGATTGAATGATTGCATTTCAATTTGAGGATTCTGCGTGTTGCTTTCCATTTCCAATCAGTTACATGTGCTACGGCCAGTGGCGAAGCTGGCCCTAGCAACTGGTCATGCTATGCTAATTTATCAACATCCCACGAAAACAATACATTTCTAAATATTTGAATAATGTAAACATCATAAAATTTGCATAGCATGCCAGTTGCTATTGGCGAGCTTCGCCACTGGCTATGGCTGAAGGTGGCAAGAAAGATGAAGATGAAGTTAATTACCAACATTCAGTGAAGATTGGTTCAGTTTATCAAAACCCTTGGGGTGATGGTAATATTCCTGCATTACTTGAAGTCAGGCATTTCATTTTGGAAAAGAACAGATGTAATGTCCCAAACAATGAAGTAAGCACTTATAGAACTTATAGTTACCGGTACTTGACAATACGTAACATCTCAATTTCTTTCTAATTATTTATCAGGAGGAATTAAACAACACTCTTCCAGTTCAAAGACTAAGTTCCGATGTATCGAATCCACCCGAGACAGGCATCCTAATCACATGGCTTGGTCATGCATCTGTACTTGCTCAGTTTGACAACTTTACTATTTTAGCTGATCCTATTTTCAGCAACCGTTGTTCACCGATAAGATTCCTTGGTCCTAAACGGTATCGTCAACCACCGTGCAATGTCTCAGAGTTACCTAATATTGATGCTGTTTGCATTAGCCATAACCACTACGACCACTTGGATGTATGGACTGTCAAAGATTTAAATGATCGCTTCGGTGACGGCCTTTGTTGGTTTATCCCAATGGGTTTGAAGCAGTGGATGATTGATACAGGCTGTACTAATGTCATTGAGATGGATTGGTGGGATGAAAAAGTGCTGGAAAAAAGACTGGAAAATGGCAAGAATGTGTCAATGAGATTTGTTTTTACACCCACAAAGCACTGGTGTAATCGTGGTCTGTTTGATACCAATAAAGTACTCTGGGGTAGTTGGACTATACTAGGTGCAAGATATCGATACTACTTTGCTGGCGATACTGGCTACTGTGATGCTTTTAAGCAAATTGGTCATCGCTTTGGTCCTATCGACCTAGCAGCAATACCTATAGGAGCTTATGAACCCAGGTATTAAAACTTATTAAGCTTAACAATGTAAATTTTTTGAAGCTCAAAGCTTGTAACTGCAATGTTAATTCTCATCAAAAGCGATTGGCATGTCAATGTTATCTCTTTTCTTTTGTTCAGGAAAATGATGAAAAAACAACATGTAAATCCAGAAGAATCTGTGAAAATCCATCAGGATCTTAGGGCAAAGAAATCGCTCGGCATTCATTGGGGAACATTTGCATTGACCTACGAGGTATTAAGTCTGTAGCATTCAGGATCAAGATAGTGATAGGATCACGCCAGGATGTTAGGATAAGAGAAAGCATGTCAAGCTCCCTAAAGGACTCTTCAGGATCTTGACCGGATCTCCCAAGGATCTCAGTCATGATCAAGTATGACCTTCCCTAAAGGATTTTCAGGATCTCTTGAGGATCTTTAAGATAGTCAGCATCAAGCAGGATCTTTAAGATAGTCAGCATCAAGCAGGATCTTTAAGATAGTCAGGATCAAGCAGGATCTTTAAGATAGTCAGGATCAAGCAGGATCTTTAAGATAGTCAGGATCAAGCAGGATCTTTAAGATAGTCAGCATCAAGCAGGATCTTTAAGATAGTCAGCATCAAGCAGGATCTTTAAGATAGTCAGGATCAAGCAAGATCTTTAAGATAGTCATCATCAAGCAAGATCTTTAAGATAGTCAGCATCAAGCAGGATCTTTAAGATAGTCAGCATCAAGCAGGATCTTTAAGATAGTCAGGATCAAGCAGGATCTTTAAGATAGTCAGGATCAAGCAAGATCTTTAAGATAGTCAGCATCAAGCAGGATCTTTAAGATAGTCATCATCAAGCAGGATCTTTAAGATAGTCAGGATCAAGCAAGATCTTTAAGATAGTCATCATCAAGCAGGATCTTTAAGATAGTCAGGATCAAGCAGGATCTTTAAGATAGTCAGGATCAAGCAAGATCTTTAAGATAGTCAGCATCAAGCAGGATCTTTAAGATAGTCAGGATCAAGCAGGATCTTTAAGATAGTCAGCATCAAGCAGGATCTTTAAGATAGTCAGGATCAAGCAGGATCTTTAAGATAGTCAGCATCAAGCAGGATCTTTAAGATAGTCAGCATCAAGCAGGATCTTTAAGATAGTCATCATCAAGCAGGATCTTTAAGATAGTCAGCATCAAGCAGGATCTTTAAGATAGTCAGCATCAAGCAGGATCTTTAAGATAGTCAGGATCAAGCAGGATCTTTAAGATAGTCAGCATCAAGCAGGATCTTTAAGATAGTCATCATCAAGCAGGATCTTTAAGATAGTCAGCATCAAGCAGGATCTTTAAGATAGTCAGGATCAAGCAGGATCTTTAAGATAGTCAGGATCAAGCAGGATCTTTAAGATAGTCATCATCAAGCAGGATCTTTAAGATAGTCAGCATCAAGCAGGATCTTTAAGATAGTCAGGATCAAGCAGGATCTTTAAGATAGTCAGCATCAAGCAGGATCTTTAAGATAGTCAGCATCAAGCAGGATCTTTAAGATAGTCAGCATCAAGCAGGATCTTTAAGATAGTTGGGATCAAGCAGGATCTTTAAGATAGTCAGGATCAAGCAGGATCTTTAAGATAGTCATCATCAAGCAGGATCTTTAAGATAGTCAGCATCAAGCAGGATCTTTAAGATAGTCAGGATCAAGCAGGATCTTTAAGATAGTCAGGATCAAGCAGGATCTTTAAGATAGTCATCATCAAGCAGGATCTTTAAGATAGTCAGCATCAAGCAGGATCTTTAAGATAGTCAGGATCAAGCAGGATCTTTAAGATAGTCAGCATCAAGCAGGATCTTTAAGATAGTCAGCATCAAGCAGGATCTTTAAGATAGTCAGCATCAAGCAGGATCTTTAAGATAGTTGGGATCAAGCAGGATCTTTAAGATAGTCAGGATCAAGCAGGATCTTTAAGATAGTCATCATCAAGCAGGATCTTTAAGATAGTCAGCATCAAGCAGGATCTTTAAGATAGTCAGCATCAAGCAGGATCTTTAAGATAGTCAGCATCAAGCAGGATCTTTAAGATAGTCAGGATCAAGCAGGATCTTTAAGATAGTCAGCATCAAGCAGGATCTTTAAGATAGTCAGGATCAAGCAGGATCTTTAAGATAGTCAGGATCAAGCAGGATCTTTAAGATAGTCAGCATCAAGCAAGATCTTTAAGATAGTCAGGATCAAGCAGGATCTTTTCAGGATGCTACAAGGATCTTATATAGTCAGGATAAAGCAGGATCCTACAAGGATCTTAGATAGTCAGGATCAAGCACGATCCTACAAGGATATTAGATAGTTCAGGATCAAGCAGGATCTTACAAAGATCTTAGATAGTCAGGATAAAGCAGGATCCTACAAGGATCTTAGATAGCATCCAACTGATAAATAGTCTTGCAGGATCTTGTCTGAGTGTCATTTCATTTCCATTCCAGTGTTCACTTTAAGTTTAACCACGATCTTTTTCCTTGACTAGCATTACATGGAGCCACCTAAGGAACTGAAGAAAGCATTAGACGAAAATGGAATTTCGAAAAGAAGACTTTTTTACTCTCGATCACGGAGCCTCACGGCTTATACTCCCTGATAATGACGAATGAAACAGACTGACTAAAATATGCTGGAGGAATTTACTAATCATTAATGTTATACAATTTTGAGTTAGCTGCGAGCCAGTGGCAATTCAGCATTGATAAATAACTAAAGACGCTGCTAAGTTCTCAAAAGAACTGGACATAATAGAAAATACGGAAAAAATGAAAGTCTCAGAGAATAACAACTCTAATCAGGTCCCGTATAGTTCGGTATTGGAACAAGCCAAACAGCCAGTCGTGCATCTTATGAAGGGGATGTTTAAGCGTAGGTGAGCAAGCTCTCTTGGTAGGGCTAGCTGTCTTTGCCAAGATATCGCTATTGACTACCAGAGGTGTAGCCTAGCTAGAAGGATATTTGCCATGTAAACTCACCGTCAAGAGAGCCAGCCCTCCTTGACCCTATTGACTACCCAAGATCTCGCCTAGGAGGGCTGGAAATTTGCCATGTAAATGTACTTGAGCGTATATATAGCGTCGTTTTCTGTTCATAGTACCACTAGGGTATAAGATAATTAAATATAAAAATAGTGAAAAAAATAAAATGGGAAATTCAAAAAACAATACGTCTTTTTACGAGAAGAATTTTATGCCGAAAGTTGTATTTGCGCACGATAGATTCCGATACTGTCCCCCGCGGAAAGTATCCCCACTTATAGTGTCCCCCCGGCACTATCCGCCATCGGAAAACTTCTGAGATTTTAGGAACGAAATACTGACGTTTCGAGCGGAGCCCTTCGTCAGATCATAGTTAGTAGAGGGGGATGGTTTGGAAGCTCCATTGTCTTTCAAGATGACGCAATGATCATGTTATTGTTTTGGAGAAAGCGTTTGTTATTGGTTGGAGAAAGGAAATTCTATGGACACGTGACGGCGAACGACTCACAACACGTGACGATGAAGGACTACACTAATTAAATCCGAACGTTGTTATTGGATGACTGCTTCATTATACAGAAAATACAATACGTTCAGTGACCGTGAAAGTGCACAATAACATAGAACAATGATTTTTGCGGACCTTCCAAACCATCCCCTCTACTAACTATGGTCAGATGAAACGTCAGTATTCACTAAAAATCTTGGCAGTTTTCTGACTTTTTTATATATCCAAAACACTGTCTACGCAGCACTCTGCCTTTTTCACTATCTTCCATATACATGAAAAACGAAAACTCAAGTTTGTTTCGTGTGGACAAGACATGAAAATGATGAAAAAACTTCATCGGTGTGCATATGACTTCATCCGAAATAGCACTAGTAAACAATTATTATTCAATATATTTATACATTCCTCGCATTGCCTCAAATACAAAGTCTATTCAAACCTGCCAGATGATGTTTTGATTTACGACGTTCTTAGTAGTCTCAAATCTCAACAAAGGCATTCAAATCTGTTCAAATCTAATCTAATAATCTGTTCAAATGATGCTTTTTTGACTTCCTCATCTTTTTCTATAAATTTAAAAGTTTTTCACACCACACAAAGAACACAAGAACTGATCGTAACCACTTTAACTCAGCATTTTTTTGGGGGGACAGGGTCCGTGTAAGGAGGTAGAATTCACACGTCACATAGTGTTGGGGGGAAACAATGAGTGATGTTTATTCCCAAGAGTAAATGTCAACGTTGTGTACACGACGCCACTGAGCATTTTCAGGACGACGGTACTGACAGAGCTGTTTCGACACAGACTTACCGCTGTGTTGGAGCAGTTCGCAGAGGGACTGGAGTCGGGATTAATCGTACTGTGGTCTTAGTTCCGTCTGTTACAATATGGTCCAGCTGTGAGTACAGGTAAGAAGGTCGAGTAGTTTCTACTTTATAAAGTTAAGTAATATTGTTGTTTTCCCTGTTTGTTTGCAATTAAATATTCAATATGTCAATACATGATTAACCAAATATTCTGCTTATTGACACGTATTCAATGACAAACATGAACATGGTCAAAGCAGTTTACGAATGAACCAGTCCACTTTATAGTACGAAATATCAGTAAGCGGCAATTTATTCCATCCTGGAGTCCTTGTCTTTTCAAAGTTTACCTCGAGATATGAAGTCGCCTCTAAATGTATTTGCTAATCTGTGTATATACATACGTGGCATGGTACAAAGCCATTGCATGGTTAATTAGTTATACTTCATTCCTCATTATGGTAATATGGTTGTTGACTTCGATAGCTGTGTTAGGTTCTTGAATAAATTGATCGGGAAAGTCAAAGTTTGAGGGTAAATATTTATCATTGAAATTAATGCTAGTATTGCTGTGTTTGAACACTAAACTGTGTTAAAGTATAGGCGAGAAAGGCTTCGTCCTGTACCGTTCCTTGCACAAGAATGCACTCATGGACCAGCAATCTTATCATATTACGCTGCTTCCTTTGTGGGCGGTGAATATTAACTGACTGAAAGCATTGTTATTAACTCCCAAATTACTTGTAATACGAACCAAGCTTTTGTTGTGGCATCAACTTGCTGTGGAATAGCTTCCTTTACCACATTTTGTTGTGCAGTATAAAAGCTATCTCTGGTCGATTTTAACTATTAGCCTCGCTTTTGTGAATTACTGTTTCATTCATCCATTTTGTGGATTCATTCGATGAGAATGAACTCCGCTGCCAAAAACTCTTCCGTGACATTTAATAAAAGTAGAATCCCTACTCCGCAAGGCAACAATGCCAATGGCGTCCGAAAAGAGATACCTTCGTCTGGGGCGACCAAAATTACCTTTGACAAAGGAAAGAACGCTGTGGAATTGAAACAGAGACTGGCTTCTGCTGTCAGCGCCAAGATAGCAGCAGCAAACAGAGAGGGAAGGTCGGCAATTAATAATAACAATAGAGGCATTGGCTATCTCTTACAGAGGAAGCAACAGCACGACAGTAAGTTGAACACAAAAGCTATCTCGTTTCAAAAGCCGATACGAAACAGCAATGGCGGGGAAGCGAGGAATAGTGACGGGATTGAGGCAAAAAGTGGCAGCAATTTAAGAAGTGGAACGAGTGATTTGAGCAAGCGAGATTCACAAAAGTCGTTGTTAAGTGCTTTAATGAGCAGCAGGGTGGCGTCTGGGATGACCATTAACGCGAAGCAATCTGCAATTCCTAGGCCAGATAGGACGCCTGCCCCAAAGCCAACTGCACGTGCCGGTCGACCAACAATGGCCGGAAACGGAAACAAGACTATAAATCCCGATAAAAGCTTCCGCAATTCCAATGGAACAACGACAACCGTGAATGATAAAGACTCCACAACTCTTTCCAATTCACTCCAAAAAAAGAAGGTAGAAGTACCCTTGTTCGGCGTTAAAGGTGCGGTGATATCTCATGGAAATGGTGAGCTGGATAAAGCCAATGGCATAGTTAATATAAATGCCTCACTTTCTATTAACTACAGTAAAGAGAATGCAAGTTTATCAACAAAAACCACCCCGAATCCCGGCATGTCCATCGATAAAATTACTTCTAAAAATCTCGATGTTAACCCCAATATTAATGACTCGCATATGGCGAAAACAAATGCTCTACTCACGAAAGCGACCTCTCCGAAAAAACAACATTTTTTAGAAAACGAAAATCGTGGAAATATTGACACGGACGCAACATCAAAAGAGAATCCATCGTTGAGGAATGCAGTGGTTCCAGGAAAAACCTCGTCAGTTTCTAAGAGAGACGATAAATTCCGAGAAGACTTGCTGGAGAAATTAGAAGCGGACGTTGGGAATTGCAAAATCGTAGCCTTTCAAAATATGGAAGATTTTTCAGTACTAAGAATGAGGATTTATAGAATTCGTGGCGACTTAGAACAGTTGAAGAAGACGAGAGAAAGACGAACAGCAGTTTAATTGTTTAAATTAAAAATATATATATTGTTCATTATGTTCAGTTGTTTTTCTCTGAAAGGCCGAACGCCATCCCGCATCGTAAAACAACAAACTCAAGTTTCACTAGCATTTTATAGGAAAAGTTGATCTGGATTCCGTGATTAATTTTCGCAACAAATTTGTGCAAGTTCATCATCATATACATTATAATTAACATATACGTTATAATATATAACAACAGATAATCTCGGCATTACCTAAAAGAGTGATAAATCTACTAAACTAAACATTTTGTCACGACTTGTAACAAAAATAAGGTGTTCAGTGACATGTTTCACGTGTGCGAGTAACCTAAACCTGTGCTTAAACGTAGCATTGTTGCAAGACGAGTTGCAGACATTTATTGTTCGTGTTTAAATAGTTCGAATGCGGATTTCCCCAATTTCTGATGTCCTCTAGAGCTTGTGGCCACGAGGTTCAGCATGTGCAAACAATATTACAAAGCGTAAAATGGTATCATTTAAAATATCAACCCTATTTTAGCCAGTGTGATTGTCCTTGGATCTGTTTTCTTTGGTCTTAGAACATCTGCACGCAGCTGGCTAGTGTACTACAGGAGGTCGAATTACTTTCGTGCAAAGACCCTCCACAACCTAGAGTTTTTTATTTGTATTTCAACATTTAATGTATATCATATTTGGATCCTTCAAACCGAAAAGTCGCTAAAACTAGTCGAACGAGTCCAACAAGTAACCTGTTTGTCTGGAATACTCCTTTTTAATTCTGGTGTCCAAACAAGCCGCAAAACCTGACAAAACCTGCTAGAGCAGGTGAGATGCATGTTCTCTATCAGTCTTGACCCGAGTCTTAAAATCAATGGCGTTCAACGTATCGAAGTGCTCAGACGCTTCCTGAAATGTACAGTGTGAATGTGTTAACAGAGGCAAGGTCTGGAGAAATAAGGCAGACACAACCTCATTTTAAGCCAATTTTAGCCATTTTAAGCATTCGGCGAATTCCAAAAATATTATCTATTGGTGCATTCCAACATCAGTAAGAATGACAATAAGATTTTCATTATATTCTTGAGATAATAAAGGTACTGTTACATCATACAACTTGTCTCTCAACGGGTGACTGTGTTGTGTTGAAGTGGCACGAGATTCGGGTCACGCAACTTTCTGGGAATCTTGAAGGCACAAAGTTTCTTTCGCCATCTTTGTGTTTGTGACGCATGCGTGCGGAGTCGCCAAATTATGAGACAAGTTGCCGATGAAAAAAGTTTCTGGAAGCCTGGAATCATTGCAGAATTAAGTAGGACTCGGTTCTTCTTTCTGCAACGATTACAGCAACTTGTGTCGCACCAATTTCCGCCGTTGCAACACTGTGTAATGAATGGTTCATGTAACTTGTTTCGTAATACAAGACAAGTTGCGCAATGTATAAACATCGTCTTAAGACAGGGGGGGTCGACACCAGTAGCCGGTTCAAGTTTCCCACATAAGTTAAGTAATCAAGGAGTTTATTTATTAACATTTCGTTTCGCTCTCTGTCGAAGGGCCTTCGCTCGAAACGCTTGGACGTTGAAGCACTTTTCTGGGACGTCAAAAGGGAAAAAATAGAAGAATTTGCGTGCGTGTTGGGCGGTTTAGGGGTGTGTCGATTGTATGACTAACAAGCATTTTGATTGGTTAACGCGCGAACAAGTTTGTGTCCCTGTTCATTTCCTGTTTTATTTTTAGTCCAGTCCGATGTTTTTATGGAAGGCAGTCACGATTTTTTAACGCCATTCGCCTGCTGTTTCTTTTTAATAGTATCATTAGTTTTTACCGTCGTTTGTTTCAAATAGTACTTTAGCCGTCAATGCTCTCTGCTCGTCGTATCTTACAGAACTCTGCCCGTGGCTTTAGAAATTCGGCGAAGATCATGGCTTCCCTACGTGTCGCTATCATCGGCCAGTCGCAGTTTGGCATGGAGGTGTATAAGAACCTACGAGCTAAAGGACACGAGATTGTTGGTGTCTTTACCATACCCGACGTGAAGGGAAAGCCGGATATTTTAGCGAGCGAGGCGGAGAAAGACGGACTGGATGTGTTCAAATTCAAGAGGTGGCGAAACAAGGGAGAAGAGAAGAGTATTCCAGAGATTTTTGAGAAGTACAAGGCTTGCAAGGCAGACCTGAATGTCTTGCCGTTTTGCAGTCAGTTTATTCCGATGGATGTGATCGATTCCCCGAAACATGGCTCGATTATTTACCATCCTTCGCTGCTCCCAAAACACAGAGGTGCTTCGGCTATCAACTGGTAAGTTGAATGCTCAGTTGTTTTAAAAATGATCGTAATGAGTGCTCAATTTAAAGCAATATATATCAGCCACAATCAGTTTCTAAATCTCTAAATAATATAAGCCATGTAAACGCACATATTCTTCTAGTAATGCTTCTTAATAATTCTTATGTAATGCCGGTTTTATTATGGTTTCAATATCCTCTAGAAGTTTCTATATTTTTCGTGACCACCGATTTGTTCGCGTGATCACCAATTTGTTCGCGTGATCGTCTGTAACTATAACTGCATTTATTTAGTATTATAATACTGTACTGTATTAGTATTGTAGTATTACTCTACTTAACGTTGTACAATATCTTTCTGCTTTCATTATTCTACCGAATGAACACAGAACAGTAATTGTTTTAAACAATGCAATAATTTAAATAAGTAAATGCCGGACTGAAGTCCTCTTCGCTAAGGAAGAAACCTCGTTGTCTTGGAAACAGGTTTAAAGAGCCGGCTAATGTTTTGGTATTTACTCTTTAAACCTTTATACATTCTTTTTAGTAACTGTTGTCATTTTTAAATCGAAATCAAAAGGCTAAAAAACCGAATTTGGATAGTTACATAGATACAATTGAAAACAACAGGCGTATTGTTGCGACAGATAATTCCTTTGGCAAGGGTTTGTGTCTCTTGGAGACAAAAACCATTGTTATTGCTGACACAAAGCTTGTCTTTGTTGGATCAAGGGTCTGCACTAGTATTTGTATCGTGGCTTGCGTTAAACTTATTAAAATTCACAAGGAAATCAAGTCACTTGCTCATTTTGAATTACAATGAAGAAGCAATTTGGGAAATCTTTAAAACAATGTCTTTGATATTATTTAAAAAAAAACTTGTGAAAATTTTGCATTTAACTAGCCTGTGGGCATATTACGTGGCATTAAAACATCAACTTGTACTAGCCAAAGTTTGGGTTATTGAAAGTTCACCCCCTTGGCCGAAGAGGATGTTGAATTTAGACTGTAGTATCAATGAAGGGATAGTTAAGCCGTGTTTACACTAGCGAGCGAGCAATTAGAGGAGTGACAAAATGGGAGCGAATGAGAAATGAAGACATAAGGCGGGAAGTGAAGTTGACGGAACTGAGAGTAAACTAAAAGCAGACTGAGGTGGTACGGACACATGAAAGAGAAAAGAAAAGGACAAGTTTGTTAGATGGTCAGAGGAGTCCAAGGGCGATGGGAACAAGGAGGAGAGGGTGGCCGAGAAAGCGATGGATGGATTGTGTTCGAGATGATGGTAAAGTGGTGGATCTGAGTCGAGTTGCTGAGAGAAGACAATGTATAACGGTGTCGAGATGACCCAACCCCCCTGAGGGACAAATGGGATGATGATAATTACATTGCAAGCTTTAGGGCTGGCAGGCTTACAACACATTGAAATAAGCCAAGATATTTTAGCCCTAGGCAAGTCTGATGCATGTTTATACTACCAACATGTAGGTGTGGGCCGGTCCAATCTAGTCGAAGGCTTGTAGTATAAACACAGCTTGACAAATACTGGAATGTTGATAAACTGCTAGAATCATGTTACATAGGTGGTTCAATGTTAAATGCAACTCTGGACATAGTACAATTTAGTAGATTTATCACTCTTCGGTGAAGCCCAATTGATAGGGGTTCCGAGGGCCTACGATTTAAGGTCGTTATCCGAGAAGACCAGAAAGTCTTACCATTTGCTGGTATTATTGCAAAGGCAACACTTTCTCCTCAATTATTTTTAAGATCCTGAGTGGAGGTCTGACCCAGGGTTTGAACCTGTGTCTCCCATCTCATAGACAGCATGGAACACTGGAAGATTTCCCGGTGACACACCCTGCTCTCCTGCTGTGAGCTAGCCCCTACTGAATAGTTTTCCAGGCCCTATTTTTGAGCCACGCTGCCCACTAGACCACAACAGCTGGTGTATGTTAAACATGTAAACAGCTGGTGTATGTAAATTGTATTTGTAAACTATCATGTGATGTAAATAGATTTCTAGTAGGCCTGTAGCCCTAACAAATTATGACAATCAAATAAATAAATAATAGTACTGTATGGGCAAAATAAAAGAAGAATAATAAGCCATGTATTAGCTTTGTAAATGATTTATTACAGGACTCTTATGGATGGAGATAAAGAGGCAGGATTTTCTATTTTCTGGGCAGATGATGGGCTAGATACTGGTCCAATTCTCCTACAAAAAAGGATTAATGTGGATCCTAATGAAACCGTAGACACATTATACAATCGCTTTCTCTACCCTGAAGGAATAAAAGGCATGGTATGTTGTCAGAGCAAATTTATGCAATCATGCTTTTGAAACAAATCCTTTGAATTATAGAGAGCCTCCTTATAGCTTAGTAGTTCCCCCATTTTCCTATTTTAATGGCTCAAATTTGATTTGCACAGTACTTTCTTGGCAATTTAATGCCGTTGCATTCATTGCATTCAAACAACAGATAGATTTCTGAATGCTAGTGAACTCAAATTTTCCAGGTTGAAGCTGTATATTTAATATCAGAAGGAAAAGCTCCAAGAATAACGCAACCCGAGGAAGGAGCATCGTATGATAAAATCTGGAAAAAGAAAGAAGTTGCTAAGGTAGAACCAATGAACTTATATATACAAAATTTTGTATTTACATTTGTTTTAATAAAATGGGATTTATTTAAAAATTTAAGTTACCAAATCATATTTACAACAAGAACACATACTATATTTATATATATGTGGGGAAATCAAATTTCCATGACATATGTACTATAGGTATAGAATTTGTGTCATTATATTAACCCTAGATAAACTGGAATCAGTCAGCACAGAAGTTGCACAACTTTATCAGAGGTAATGATAAGGTAAGGAAACTAATAATGAATCTATTAGATGTGTGAAGTTTATCATCCAAGTTGTTGTAGTCTTGAGAAAGACTATTGTTGCGTTTCGATGGCCTCAGCGGTGGTCATCTTCAGAGTCAAGTAAAGCATGTTTGTCAGGGTTTGCCTATATATATGTCTGGTTGATCATTACGTCATAGTTTGTTTGTGTCATAATTAGTGTGAGTAAGTGTTGCATCATGCGATAAGGGTGGGTCAATATTGTTTGTCATCGGTTGTTTATGTCATAGGTTGTTTATGTCATAATCAGTGTGAGTGCAGGAAGATATTATTGTGGTTATTTAAATTATTTACTTTACATCTTTACATCAATAGATACCACAGTAAAGAACTCTTTTTAAATACAATCTTTGTCTGGTATGACACTGTTACAACACCATTTAAATGTCTATTTTTCTTAATTACACATTTATTTGACTTTATAGCTACCTGGTGCATGGTCAACTATAGATGGTGAGGTACGTAAAATAAATTTAAAAATTAGACAGACATTATGTATAATATAATATAAAAATCATACTTGTGCTATGTAAGTATATTGTTATAACATTTCAAGATATATTCCTTTTTTTTGATAGCAAATTACATTGTACAGTTCATCTATGGAGGAATCCACTAGTCTTGCTGAAGGTTCATCTGTCACAGTTGATGGCCTTGAGAAACCTGGTATTGTTCATAGTGGAGGGATGACTTTGATTGGAAATGATGGAAAAATGGTTAGTGTGTGTAGCTACTGTGATCTGTATGTATAGAGTTTAAATAATTAATAGTTTAATGTCAATCTCCTATCATGTTAATTTGGAGTAGTTTGTTATTGTAGTTTATCTCTTGTCATGTTATAAATCACAGAGGGTTTTTTTTAACTTAATTTGCTGACTTTACTAGTTGACTGTGAAAGCTTTAGGACTTCCTGGTGGAAAAATGATACCGGCTTCACGATTTGGCCAATCATCAGAGGAAGCCGAGGAATTGGAATTATCTGAGGAAGAAAAAGCTCTGGAAGAAAACGTGAAGGTAGAAATGAACACAGTAAATTATGATAATGGCTGATTGTTTTAATTGAACATGTTGCATGGTGATTATCTTGTTAATTGCTCTTGAACCATTGCAGAATATATGGGTTGGAATTCTTGCTAATCCAGACGTCGACCGTAGTACGGATTTCTTTGGTGCTGGGGCTGGATCAATGGATGTTGCTAGGTAAGGTTTGAAATAATAATGGTGATGGTGGTGATGGTGGTGTGATGGTGGTGTTGATGATGGTGGTGGTGATGATGGTGAACCACCACCATGATGGTGGTGGTTATGATGATGGTGGTGGTGGTGGTGGTGGTGGTGGTGATGGTGGTGGTGATGATGGTGGTGGTGGTGATGATGGTGGTGGTGGTGGTGGTGATGGTGGTGGTGGTGGTGATGGTGGTGGTGGTGATGGTGGTGGTGGTGGTGATGATGATGATGGTGGTGATGATGGTGGTGGTAATGATGGTGGTGATGATGGTGGTGATGATGGTAGTGGTGGTGATAATGGTAGTGATAATGGTGGTGGTGATGATGGTCATCATGGTGATGGTGATGGATCCTGTGATGATGGTGGAGGTGATGGTGATGGATCCTGTGATGATGGTGAAACAAGTTTTAATTGCACAGAAAGGTTTATATAGGCATAATATGTATAAAAGCTTTTCTAGGTTAAATGTTGAAACATTCATCTTCTTAGGCTGGTAGAGGAACTAAAAGAGAAGTGTGGCATATCCCTAGAAAATGAAGATGTTTACATGAATACTGGGTAAGAAAATCCAGACTCACTAACTGCTCAATATGTACGACTTATAGTTGCCATTTAAGGAGTTGATAAACTGAACTTAGAAAACAGAACACCTTAGTACAAATTCTCCTTTTTAGTTTCCAAATATTTCTTATAGTACTATTTGGGAGAAGACTGTGGGAACAGATTAAGGTCTATTTAATTATGGACAACCTTTGTAGTATGTCTGTTTTGTTTTGTTTTGTTTTGTGTAGGTTTGTTGATTTTGTAAGAATGGTTGTCATGAATTCTCGTGGAGGTGGACAAGAAGAATTCAAAGTTGACACTGTTAGTATTAATTTTATCAACATCTTTGATGGAGAAAAATCATCCCTGGTTAATTGATCTATTCTAAATACAATGGTCTGGTTGCATTTGATGGTCTAACTTTGTTTTCTTAGATTAATATGAATATTAATAACATGGAGATTAGGATGCCTCATCAAGCATTTATCAATGGAAACTTCATTGATTCTACTTCTGGGAAGACATTCCATACTATTAACCCACACGATGAAACTGTAAGTACAAAGACAATGGGATATCGGATGGAGGGACGGACGGATTGACTGACGGACGGACTGACTGACGGACGGACGGACGAACGGACCGACTGACTGACTGACTGACTGGCTGAAAAACGGACGGACTGGCTGGCTGACGGACGGACGGACTGGCTGGCATGCGGACGAACTGGCGGACGAGCTGGCGGACGGACGGACGGACGGACTGGCGGACGGACGGAGTGGCGGGCGAACGAACGGAGCGACGAACGGACGGACCGATGGACGCACGGACGGACGGCAGGACGGCAGTGCTTCATACTATACATTTTTATTTCCCAGGTTCTTGCTGAAGTAACGTATTGTTCCGAAGGAGACGTTGATCTTGCCGTTGCTGCTGCTAAGGTAAATGAAAATGATCCTTTTTTCTGTATGTTTATTAATATTGTTTATTGATCTCTCATACTCCTCTCTCTGTTCAGGATGCTTTTGAAAAAGGACCGTGGGGAAGAATGAACGCCCGCGATCGTGGTGCTCTGCTCTACAGGTACAATAAGATCCGTTAGCAGAATAAATAAACTAAAAAATAAAATGTCAGACCAACCCAAGGTTCTGTTGGACATGATCTCACACTAATTACAGAGAATTATTTCAAAGAAAGAAGTTGTACAATACATTGTAACAATGAGAATCGCATGGAGATGTATTCCATTTCTCTTTTATCCTCTTGTATAGACTGGCCGACGTAATGGAAGAACACACACAAGAGTTAGCCACAATTGAATCTTTAGATGCCGGAGCCGTGTATACTTTAGCTCTGAAGACGCATGTTGGAATGTCCGTCTCTACTTTCCGGTATTATGCTGGATGGTGCGATAAAATTCAGGTCAGTGAAACTGCAACACTGAAGAAACACAATCCGATCTTGGCTGTGATATAAAAATTAGTTCTCTATGTGTTGTTATTTGGGCAATTGATTTTAACTTTTCTAATGCTCAGTTGTTGTTTTTCTAGGGCACGACAATACCCATCAACCACAGCAGGCCTAGTAAAAACCTTACATATACCAAGAAAGAACCATATGGGTAAGATCGCGCTGACCTATGCACAAATACTTGAAAATTAATTCGTTCGTTTTTCCCGTGTTCACACGAGCAACGATATTGTGTAAAACCAGAATGATGATGATGGTGGTGGTTGTGGTGGTGGTGGTGGTGGTGGTGATGATGATGATGATGATGGTGGTGGTGGTGATGGTGATGGTGGTGGTTGTGGTGATGATGATGGTTGTGGTGATGATGATGATGATGGTGGTGGTGATGATGATGGTGGTGGTGATTATGATGATGATGTTGATGATGGTGGCGGTGGTGTGATGATGATGATGATGATGATGATGATGATGATGGTGGTGGTGGTGGTGGTGATGATGATGATGGTAGTGGTGATGATGGTGGTGATGATGGTGGTGGTGGTGATGATGGTGGTGATTATGATATGATGATGATGGTGGTGATGATGGTGGTGATGATGATGGTGGTGATGAGGATGATGAGGATTATGATGATGATGATGGTGGTGATGATATGATGATGATGGTGGTGACGATGATGATAATGGTGATGATGGTGATGATGATTATATGATGATGATGGTGGTGATGATGAGGATGAGGATTATGATGATGATGATGATTGTGGTGATGATGATGATGGTGGTGATAAAATGATTATGATTATGATGATGGTTGTGGTGATGATGATGGTGGTGATAAAATGATTATGATGATGATGATGGTTGTGGTGATGATGATGGTGGTGATAAAATGATTATGATGATAAAATGATTATGATGATGAAATGATTACACTTGATTGTGGTTTAATTTACCTCGTGGATGAATTACCAAAAATCATCTTCAAATTCCCAAGTTTGTTTATTTCTTTTGCCGCTCCTTCTATATATAGACCTTCCCTTACTTCCCTGGTGACAGGAAGGTTGTCGTCCTTCACCGAAAAAAGGATGAAACGAATTCTACTCTAGAACGGTTGTACTTCCTTCTCCGTTCAGGTTATTCAACCTAAAAAAGGAAGTGATAATTATCTCGAGCGTTGCACTCGAGTCCGTACCAGTTACCCAGTTTTAACAAGGTAACACACTTTGATATTTTTACTATCTTCCTCTTCAGGTTGTCGTCCAATGTTCACTCTCCCCACAACCCCATGTACTTCGAGTTAGGTTGCTGCCTCTCGTTTGTCATCTTCATATATTCCATTCACTAGCTTTTGCATCATGATTTTATTTTATTTTAATAACTTTGTTATACATTACAAACATAAATACAGATATTAAGACAATAGGCTGGGTAACCGCAACAACTAGTGCCAATTACTGCGGCCCCAAAGCAAGTACGATATAACAGTCACTTTAAAGATACATAGCGATATATAACACACATTAAATACATCAAATTTACTACGTTATTCTACTAAAAGCAACACGATGGTGGGTTCATAAGGCTTCGAGCTGTGTTGCATTTTAAACACATGCTTTTCCATGTTCGTGGGTCGCCTATGTCATATGTGTTGTTAAGTGCGTTAATTTAGTAGTTGAATAAGTAACTTCCTGAAGTTTGAGAGTGATATTTTTTGTTGTAATAGTTTTTGGTAGTATGTTCCATGTTCTTGTTGTCCGAATTGTGTATGATAAACAAGAATACACGGGTCGCGAATCGCACACATATTGATCATATTAATATGCTAACACTGCGCAAGTTAAGAATGAAATATTCGAATTATTTTCCAAGTATATTGAGCGTTTTAAACGCCATTTCCTCCTCGGGTTCAATGGTACACAAGAGCGCCACAGTGACGTAGTCAAGTCCACCGAAGTCCGAGTCATAGCCATCGATTCCGACTCCAATTCCACGTCTTTCGAGTCCATCTCTTTCGCGTCTTAGTCCTGGGCATTCCGAGTCCAACTGCCGAGATTTTAGTAACGAGATTAAGACCCTGGGCTAGACCTGGAAATAATTCCAACCTTTCTTGGATCCTACGCGATAAGGACCAAATAATTTCTTCAAAAACACAGTGGTCGCACTACGTTTCGCAGGACTAAATGTCTAAAACAATTGTTAATAAAGCCGTACCTAGCAATTTGCTATTAGCACTGTAGCAAAATCCATTGAATTGACTAATCTTTTATCTTTAGAGTTGATGCAGTTATGTATTTATGTAGCTACAAACTGTCGCACTCACAGACTAACCTACTCGGCTACAGTGGTATAGCGGTAGTGCGGTACAGCGACAGGCCCACTGCGGCACTGCCCAGTGACTACATGCCACATGTGCTCTAAGCCTGGGACTTAAGTAGTTAAGTTGGGAGTAGGAGTTGTGACTTGCCAGCCCAAAACTTTCTTACAACTAAAATATTTCCTTGGAACGAGGATCCCAGGATCCACCACTATTTCCAGGTCTGCCCTGGCTCCGCTCGAAACGTCCGTATTTCGTTCTTTAAATTTCAGCAGTTTACCACCTTTTCACTTTGCTAAGTGTCCGGTAAAGTTTGACCAGATCACCAGATATTTACCGAATCATCGAATCATGAAACTCGGTGAGAAATGTATCAATCTTAGTTCCAATATCCTCCGTCAACTAGCCCACTATTCCCAATGTGTTTGATAATTAGTTAATAAAAGTCTTACCAATATGTTTATTTTCCTCAGGGTGTGTGCCCTGATTGTTCCATGGAACTATCCACTGATGATGTTAGCCTGGAAGATGGCTCCTCTATTGGCAGCTGGTAATACAGTTGTCCTTAAACCTGCCCAGGTTAGTAGTTTGTAGTTCTATTTTATCGAACTTCAATCATGAGTGATGGAAGATATTTACTGTACCACTTCAAATATTTATTGTAGTGTATTTCTTGATTAGATGTGGATTAATAGTATGGTAAAGTATGGTGTTATTACTACTGTATAGGTGACTCCGATGACGGCATTGAAATTTGCAGAACTTACTGTGAAAGCTGGTTTCCCTCCAGGAGTTGTCAATATTTTACCTGGATCGGGTATTTACTGCGTCTCTTTCGAATATGTCACGATTTTGTTTTATGGTCTTGTTGTTTCTGTTGTCGTTGATGGTGATGATGATGGTGGTGATGATGATGGTGGTGATGGTGGTGATAGTGATGATGGTGGTGATGATGATGGTGGTGATGATGATGATGATGGTGGTGATGATGATGATGATGGTGGTGATGATGATGATGATGATGATGGTGGTGATGATGATAGTGGTGATGATGGTAATGATGATGATGGTGATAGTGTTTAGTGATGATGATGGTGTTAGTGATGGTGATGATGATGATGATGATGATGATGGTGATGATAGTGGTGGTGATGTTGTTGATGATGTTGCTGTTGTTCTTTTGCTTGTATTGTTTTTGTATAGTTATAGATGATAGTAATTACTAATGCCATTAACTGTTTTTCTTTACTAAATATCTCTTTGTATTGCACAGGTTCCCTCATCGGCAACTACATGTGTTCTCACCCAGATATCAGCAAAGTTGGTTTCACTGGATCAACTCCAGTTGGGAAAATAATCATGTCGAAGTGAGTGCCATTGATGCATCATAGAGGTTTCTATGCAAGGGTTGTAGAGTGGTTCCTGCCTTCCCCTTGAAGTAGCAGCATGTATTAACCTTCTCTTCAAGTGTGTTCTAACCCTCTGTTATTTCTTTACCAGTTGCAGTTCGTCATTGAAAAGAGTTCAGTTGGAACTCGGTGGTAAATCACCGTTAGTAATTTTCTCTGACTGTGACCTGGAGCGCGCTGTACGGCAGGTATGTTAACAGATAAGGAAGCGATTAACACAGCTTTTTACATAGAGAAGTTAGAACTTGATTTTCCCAAGGCCTTATTCTAACTTGACCTAGAAATTGCAGTTTTGTGATAATGAAATGTTTTTTGTAATTGAACGCTGTCATACGTCACTCAGAAAATCTCTGATCACTTGTGAGATGCTCTAACTGTTGAGCTACATGGAATCAGATGACAGAGCGAAGGTTACGATAAGTACTGGTTCGTAATGTGACATACGTACTACTTGGGTAGACTAGTGAGATACTCTAACCATTGAGCTACATATGAGGGAAGATTACGATAAGTACTGGTTCGTAACGTGACATACGTACTAGTTGGGTAGACTAGTGAGATGCTCCAACCATTGAGCTACATGGACTAAGATGGTAGAGTGAAGTTTATGATAAGTACTGGTTCGTAACGTGACATACATGTACGTACTAGTTGGGTAGACTAGAATGCTCTAACCATTGAGCTATTTGAGCTACATCGACTCATATGGCAGAGAGAAGGTTATAATTGACACTAGTTCGTTACACATACATATTGATTGGGTCTATATATTTTTCTGTTGTTAATTAAGTAAACTTTCAATGATGGAGATTTCTTTATGTTTGCTAGGGTCTCATGGCATGCTTTTTTAACAAGGGAGAGAATTGCATTGCTGCTGGTGAGATATCGCACTGATTGATAGAAGATTGATATTAGTCTAATTTCCTTATTCATTGTCGTAATGTGTTGTCTTTCCAGGTCGTTTGTTCGTCGAAGAATCCATTCACGACGAGTTTGTTGAAAAGATTGTAAGTTAACTCTTTCCTTTCCGGCCGAGTCAAAATCCGTTTTTTTTACTCTTCGCCATTTTCTCTTACGCCACAGGTAACCGAAGTGAAGAAGATGAAGATTGGTGATCCTCTTGATCGGTCAACAGATCACGGTCCTCAAAATCATAAAGCTCATTTGGATTCGTTGTTGTCTTACGTCGAGAAAGGTGTTTCCCAGGGAGCTACCCTGGTGTATGGAGGAAAAAGAGTAGATCGACCAGGTAAAGAAACCATGGAAGAAGGGGCAGTGAGAGGAATATTGATGTCAGAGCGGGGAGCTATTTTTAATGTCACAACCACCTGATTGCTCAATTTCTGCTGCTTTAGGTTGGTACATGGAACCAGCGGTCTTTACTGATGTAAAAGATGGCACATTTATTGCAGAGGAAGAATCGTTTGGACCAATTATGGTTATTTCAAAGTTTGCCAATGGGTAACTAATACCTTTGTTTTCCCCTCAAGATAATTATTTTGTTTGACTGCCACAACAGGCAAACGTTTACTCCACTAGTATTCGAGACATCACAATAAACATTCACCCCTTGGTTGATCCAGTTTTTAGCAACCTTTTTTGCGATCATTCCCCCTTGACACGACTTCCCCATGTACTAAGAAGAATTAGATTATTTCCATTCAATTTTTACAAAGCAATAGATTAACTATCACTCAGAAATGTTGAGCTCACAATCGTATTTTAATTATCATAATTGCTATCATAATCATCGTAACTATAATTATTCTAATTATTCTAATCATTCTAATTATTCTAATTATTCTAATTAGAATAATTAAAATAATTAGAATATTCTAATTATTTTAATTATTTTAATTATTTTAATTATTTTAATTATATTAATTATTTTAATATAATTCCCCATATGATTCCCCAAGATCTTAATCTAGAATGTCGTGTTGAGTGGTTAGAGTACACTGGATCTTCATCATAAACTGTATGGATTTATGTTATCTTATTATTTGTTAGGGACATCGATGATGTAATTCGTCGTGCAAACGATACACAATATGGCCTGGCTTCAGGTGTCTTTACCAAAGACCTAAGCAAGGTATTGTGACTTAACTGTGGAACATTTTTCACTCTGCTCGTCTCTCCTGTGCCGGCTCTTGTTCTACTTCTTCTGTTAAAGATATTTTTCGTTTCCCTGTTTTATCTCTTAATTATTTCCGTCTTTTGTTTTCAGGCCTTGAGAGTCTCCGATGGCTTGGTCGCTGGAACATGTTTTGTTAATTGCTACAATAAGACGGATGTCGCCGCACCCTTTGGTGGGTTTAAGCAATCCGGTTTTGGAAAAGACTTAGGTAAGAATAACGGCAGACGGTTTTTTTATAATTTAAAAGTCATTAAACCACGATTGCAAAGGCAAATTCTATTCAGTTCTTTTGAGAACTTAGCAGCTTTCATATTTTTCTTATGTTTTCATAATTATTACAGCAATTTTGACATTATAATAATAAGATTATAATTATTATAATTATTATAATTATTATAAATTAATATTTATAATTATAATAATTATTATAATTATTATAATTATTATAATTATTATAATTATTATAATTATTATAATTATTATAATTATTATAATTATACAAATAAATCATTACTTGTAATTTTATTTTTCAGGTGAGGAAGCTCTGAACGAATACCTCCGAACCAAAGTGGTCACGATAGAGTATTGAAATTTTCATCATATAGATTGTTTTTAATACAAACGATCTTACATATTATATATTATATACGACATATATTGCTGCAAATCATATATTGGACAATCAATGTAGTATAACAATTGCTTTATTAATAGTTGTGTTTACCCAAGGTACATACTCAATATAATTTTGTTTCGCTGGTTCGTGAACGAGAAATAATTAAATTATAAGCTAATTGTAATGTATTGCCATGAAACTTAGTGAATTGGATGAACTTCGTATCTGTATATTCAATAAATTGACTCAATTTTTGCTCATGAATTACAAGGCAAAACCGTAATGTTATTTTTACTGTTTTTCTTTATGTACTAATGCACATATACACCTATATTACACACATGGATGGATAAGAAATATTTAATACACAGATGCACCTATAACATCACATGTACATCTGTAAATAAATGTTCATGTATGTTCCCTGTGTTTATGTATATATATATTCAAGCCGAAAATCCCTCCAAACCGCGCAACTGGTTGCGTTTTGTTAACAGGCGTAAACAATGTTGTCAGCAAGTGTTATTAAATAATTAGTATTCTTTGTTATAAAATATTCCCTCGTGAATTGCAAACGAATAAATAGGAGGAGTAATATGCGTAATTTAGTTAAAACGGGTAAAGGGCGAAGGCAAACGAACAACGAAACGACGCTCGATTATAGCATTGGATTCAGTAGATAGCTGTATTTGTCATCGCTTGTTACAATGTTTTTGTAAGTACTTGTTTGCTTTACTTTCTTAGTATATATCTTTAAATTTAGACGGTATTCTTCGATTGTTTATTGCATAGGTTACCGTATCGTATTATATCGTAGCGTATTGTTCATATAGAAAAACGAGAAACGACTGAAGACATTTGGTTAACGAATCATATGTGAGTGAGTACAGATTGTTGGGGACAAGAAAGTCTTTCGGTAATGGAACACGCGTACGTATAGATTCACATCGACAGCAAGTTTGTTCAGCCATGGCTAGCCATGATATGACAGTGTTATTCCCTGTTCAGCCATTGATACTGTTAACAACTTAGATTTGATAACTTGTTATAACAAAGTTGAGTAACAATGATAACCAACTGCACAACCGTGGTCATGGTCGAGCAACGCTGAACGACATTGTTATAACCATATGTTCAACAATGTTGTTCACTTCAGTCGTAATAGCCACGCTGTTAAAACAGTACAACAAAGTGGGGTGGTGTTGAGCTGTGTAGTTCAGGTGATTATCATATCCAGTAAATTACAATGTCGTAGTTGCGAGCGTAGTTGCGAGCATTCGAATATTGAATCTGTGCGCAGTTATGATTACACTCGTTTTCGTAAGTGCCAATCAACAGATATTCGACTTAGCTGAATGTGTCGGTTCAAAAAAATCCATGTGTATGATACTCTCTCTCTCTCTCTCTCTCTCTCTCTCTCTCTCTCTCTCTCTCTCTCTCTCTCTCTCACACTCTCTCTCTCACACTCTCTCTCTCACACTCTCTCACACTCTCTCTCTCACACTCTCTCTCTCACACTCTCTCTCACTCTCTCTCACTCTCTCTCTCTCACTCTCTCTCACACTCTCTCTCACACTCTCTCTCACACTCTCTCTCACACTCTCTCTCACACTCTCTCTCACACTCTCTCTCACACTCTCTCTCACTCACTCTCTCACTCTCTCACTGTATATATATATAATACTAGTTGTGGACAAACAGTTGGACTTTTTGGCTTGTAGATTTGAGATATATATGAGATGTTACTTCTGTTTCATTGGGGGCCCCTGCTCCGTCGCTCCTGGTCTTTTGGTGGTGTAAGTGCATAGATAGTAGAAAGTGTTTTTATTATCCCCATGGTAAGTGTAAGGAAATTTCGTTGTAGACTTTCTCCAAGTTTAAAAGGTTGCTTGACTTGTGTTTGTGTTGGGACTGCTGTTGTGTGAACAATCACTGTAGTTGCTAAGTAATCCCTAATGTCTTGCTATTTCCTCATCAACATCTCCTGAACTTCCTGTGATTATTATTAGACATACTGTACCCTCATTTAAAGGACTACTCAAGCCAAAATACAAATAAAGTTCTTACTGAAAGATCTGACTGACTTCATCCCGAAAGTTTCAGCATTCCTATCAATTTAGTTGAGAAGATATGGCGAGTTGAAATTGAGGATTTTGATGCCATATTTGTTTTAAACATATGATGCCATTAATGAGTGCTTCTTTATCGGTTGTGGAGTTGTTTTGATGGCGATCACATAGTGATAGCTGTTGTGAGTGCTCTTTGGACGAAAATTTGGATGAAATAAACTATTTAGTTCCTCATGCAGGAAAGTAGAGGAGCTTCTTAGGCATAATACGAGATAGAATCACTCAGTGACGTCATATTTGAGAAACCAATATGGCGTCGAAAGTTGGACAAACTCTGCAACTTCAACTAGCCATATCTTGTTAACTTAAATTGATTTGAATGCTGAAACTTTGGAAATAAACTAAAGTCAGTAAGATCTTTCATATGAACTACACTTGTATTTTAACTGAAGTACGATCCTTCAATTAGTAATATGTCGAGGATGTGCTCCAACATGAATAGATTTTAGTCCAACATTATGTTAGAGTTGGATATCGCGAACAGAGTGTCTTAGCCAAGTACATTGCTAGGGCCGTAGGCAAATTATATTAACTTGTCCGTCGACCGCACAAGCAATAATATCATAGAGATATTCATGAGTACCACGAACCAAAGCAGCAGTCAAAAAACGCAATTGTCATGCCAACGTCTAAGAGAATGTCACGAACTAAAATATTTCAGGCCAGTTCCATATCCGTCTCTGGGATGACAGTAACCGTCCTGTCTGTAAGAAACAAACGAGTAATATAACGTGTTGTGCTGCACTGCTGCGTAGGCAGTGTAGAAATAAGCCTGATTCACACGAACGACATAAGCATAAGCAACGAAAACAAAGCATGACGTTTCCTCTGGGACGTACGAAGACAAAACGAGAATTTTTCTTTGTTTCCTCTTTTGTTTTGCTCTTGCCTTATGCTTCTTATGACTATGATGATGTGCATCTTTATGTCGCAGGCTTTTGTCTTTGCCTTTTGTCTTGTCCTTATGATTATGATTATGCTCTCGTGTGAACGTACTTATTTTGTTGCCAATGACCTTTAATATAACTTACGAGTGCCATTATGTAAACTATACTGGATTAGCAGTGATAGTGTTTACCTTCTTAAATAAAGTCATTATTTCAAGCTAGGGAGGAACACTGATTTCGAAAGAAGACTGGATCGAGAAACTATTGTTCAGAAAATGAAGCCGAAAGTCCGCCATTACTAAGGGACCAACTGAGGATCCTATGAGGTTTTTTGTTACCATCGACAAAATAAAATAATTTTACTATAAAGAGGACCAGAAGACATTTTTCAAATTGCTGGGTAAAACGATTCATGGCCTACCTACAGATTTACTGCGACTTTGGTCCCTTAGTAATGGCGCCGTTGGCTCTAATCCAGTGCGAGAAACCTAATACGAGACGTCAAATTAGGTTGAAGATTTCCTATTTCGCGAGCGACACAGTTTGATTTGCTTGCAAACTCGGAGCTTCTAATGATCTCTCGTCAATTTACATTATGCAAATATGCAAACTTCAAAATCAGCTCATCAGATACAATAGAAAGCTCAATTCAGTCCTATTTTTGAGATCAGTGGGGAGGAACTTGTCAAGGCCTTAACTATTCTCCGTTATGACGCTGACGTTGACAAGTATCACTATGGCCGTGCCAATTTCCTCAAACACCTATTGCCTTTTTAGGTATAATGGATGTCGATCCTGATATCCGCTGGAGGTAAGTATCCGGTTAAAAACGCATTTTCAACAGTTTGTGGTGATATACATTGAAGAGAAATTCAAAACTTTACATGTGAACCTGCATGTTCTCACGAAACTTTATGCACTTTTTCTCCACGAAACTTTACACGGAACCTGTTCTTACTAAAATGAAACTTTACACGGAACCTGTTCTTACTAAAACGAAACTTTACGTTGGGTTGTGAATTATTGAAACTCTTTAAGTTGCATTCAATACATTTTTAACTATGTCTGGTATTCCAACTGGTTGCGTTGGGGGAATTGTTTGTATACTCACTTCGTGAAATTCTTTCATACATTTTCCCGTTATTCTATACTATATCCTCTTCTTTGAGGACTTAGCAGTTTTTTAACCGTAATTTGAGTTGTACAACTATAAGTGCTGGGCCATGAAACTATAAATCAAAAGTTGGTGGGGCTACTAAAACATTTGGAAAACCTTTGATGCGCCATGAAACCTTTTTGATTAGTATCACATAGGAAATGATATACGCTATGTAAGTCCAAGAAATATCCATATCACAGCCAAAGAAGACTAAGAGTTCAGGAATGCGAAAACCCAGCTGAAAACAAAGTTGATTGTTTGGATTTCATTGGTTCGAGAATGCGAAAACCCGGCTGGCAGACTATATGAATGGAAATTTAAGATGTGCTAGGCCACGAAACTAAAACAAAATGTATATAGTTGCATGGGTCATGAAACCATCCAGGTAAATTTGGTACGAGGTTCAAATCAAAACAAGCAGGTTACAAGTCAACGTATAAATTTGGGTTGTGAATTAGTAGAAAAAAGCATCTTTTGGATTTTCTGAGAAGTCTCAATGCAGCGTATTCATTGATCAGTACTTCCCACGTCAAGTTGGCTACGAAGCATGTCAAAACACTTCGATCTCGTGTGAAAACAAATACAAACGTGCAATGCACGATGGTCGTCGACAGTCTAAGATCCATAATATCCATGCATGCACCATATTCATCCATGATTCCAATTAATAATCGTGAACTTCATACAAGTATATATTCCTCTTGCCCACGCACTCGGAAACAGAACTTAAAAAAATCACACGCACGAGCTAGAATAGGCTCATACATGTATATATGCTTATTCATGGGGTGTTAGATTATTCATATTTGGAAACCGCAAGGCAAACCAAGTCCTTTTGTTCATCAAGCGATACGTTCTTCCTTTTGCTTTTAGTAATTTAATACAGAATATCGACACAAAGTCGCTTCTTAGAATTCAAAAAGGAACTCTCTCTGAAGTTGTGCTGCGTCGACTGTATAGAAATACAACTAATTGAAACCACTGAAAGGTTCGTGTACACTGCATGCCGAAAGTGTGTAGAAGATCTAAGATTTCGAACCAAAGTCCTTCGTCAGAGGGTAATTGAACGTAAAAAGCATTATGATATATATATAGAGTGACTGCCGCATTAGGCAGTACATGCACATAGTATAGAACCTGTAATACATCATTGTAACCTTCGCTCTCCATCTGAGTCTCGGTAGCTCAATGCTTAAAGAGCATTTCACCAGCAATCAGAAGATTACCAGATAGCTGTCCGAACTCAGAATCATTTTCTGAGGATTTGAGCTTGACTATCGTCACCATATATCGTCTTTATAAAAACGTAGCTATTTGAGTGAGATATATACTTGCTTATAGTTGATTGGTTGTGCATGATGTGGTTAGTCCTAACTCTAGACTTGTCTTCAGTTTTATACATTAGTACATTTCACATGGCTGTTTCTATCAAAGCTAAAAGTTGAGTTGCACGACGAACATATTATATCGCTTGCAATTACTGTTTATTTTTCTAAGTTATAAAGTTCATTGTAGATTTGCAAAGTCATTACTTATTCATGCATCTCAATATATATTAGACTAAAACAATTAGCAATTATATAGTTTCATTGCCCACATTTAACGAAACAATAGCCTTTGGTGAAACCAAATCTTTTTGGAGGTTTTTATTCTTTTATGTATATATATCACATAGACACTCACAAATGTTGTGTATTTTAGATATGGAAACGGAAATTTTAAAAAATAAGAAAAATCACGATTGTCTCTCACGGTCAACATCCTGTGTTTGAGTGCCAAAAACTGGGGCAGATATCGTCATCGAAATCCTAACTCGGAGCGATTCATTTTCACATTCACGCTACGTATAGCTTCAAGAAAGAGGACTATATTCACACGCCGATAAGCAATCTTTACGACGAAAACAACACTGAGAAGTTACTGACTACGTTGTCTTTGATTCTTTAGCCTGTGTATGCCCAAGCGGTGCTCCACAAAAGACTATTTTTACCCGAGACTGTTGCCTCGTATGCAACAGTCTTTGTCTTCGATTAACTGAGAGGTTTTGTCATCCCAAGTAACTACCCAGCGAGTAATTCATTTTCTCTTCTCTGTCAAGATGCTCACATTGTTCGTGTGTTTGGTAGTTCTCCGATGGCACAGTGTTACGGCAGCGATTGGCATCCCTATAATAACACGAGATACCTACGATCTAATCCAGTTCTCCAACTGTTCAAGACACAATAGAGAAAGGTTAAATTGTCACGAGGTTTTCGCCAGTCGTACGGGCGACCAAAGACAATGCACATGTAAATGTAAGAAAGGATACGTAACTTATCGCGATCCGTACATAAAATTCCAAAGAAGCAAGTATCGGTATATAGATGGCGAGAAAGGATGTGTCTGGTATGCTAATTATCATGAAGGTAAAAGCTATATATTGCCTACTAGGGACATGTTTTTACGAAGCCTGGATAACTCACAATCCGGTTCAGTCGTTATCCGTCGGATAAATGTATCTGTCCTATAGTCATATGATGAAATTTCTCCGTTGTATAGACTTATATTACAAGGATATGTTATCGTGAGTGAAAGAATAAATAAGGACTTTTTAAAAATGTGCATGTAAACTTGCTATATTTCAAGCGGGACTCGAGAAACCATCTCACAATCTTCTAAATGCATGGAGATCGTAAAGCTGCCCGCGGCCTAACTTTTGGGTGATACACGGGAACCGATGACAAAGTGAAGTCCATGATAATACCGGTTCGTAATGTGACATATGCATGACTCCTTGGGTCTTTATGTCTCGATATATGTCTGTATTTCATTTAAATTGATATTTATGTGTAGAGTGAGCCCCTTCAGTGTTGTGTTATCTGTGCAGGGGGTCTGAAACTTTTGAATAATACGAATATTAGTAATTATAAAATATAGTTTAATAGTGCCAAATATAATTTAAACACCGCAAAAACGTTGTTTGTTATAAATTTTGATAGTAATGTCCTTGATGTTAAAAAAATGGTGATGTCCTTGATGTTGTTAGGAGTCCATTGTAAGCCTATTAAGCCAGTTCGTATAATGTCGACTGCGCGTCAAAATGACGCGTTCTGCGTCGGGATTGGGAATTCAGTATAACGAGTGTGTTCTTACCATCGACAAAATAAAATAATTTTACTATAAAGAGGACCAGAAGACATTTTTCAAATTACTGGGTAAAACGATTCATGGCCTACCTACAGATTTACTGCGACTTTGGTCCCTTAGTAATGGCCGCCGTTGACTCTAATTATCCAGTGAGAGAAGCCTGATATGAGACGTCAAATTAGGTTCAAGATTTTATGCATTTAATGTTAACAAAGAAACTATATTGGCCAAACACAAAACCAATTTCGCGAGCGTCACAGTTTGATTTGCTTGCAAACTCGGAGCTTCTAATGATCTCTCGTCAATTTATTATGCAAATATGCAAGCTTTAAAATCAGCTCATCAGATACAATAGAAAGCTCAATCCAGTCCTATTTTTGAGATCAGTGACGCAACAACCTACATGTTACAAAATACGACCTAATGAACCAGATATAAGCGAACCTGAACAACACTTTTCACTTGACTCTGACCACAGGCCGCCGAAACATCTGTCACCATCAACACTCTCTCTCAAGACTATGACTGTAACCTGGACCTTCACATTTCTAATCATATCTTTCTAGGATGTCGTGGTCTTCGCAGTATTCATCAGGAGAAATATAGAAAACGTGGGTTCCCTTCACCTATCATAGTTGACTTGACTCATTCTGGCAACATAACTTTACAAGTTGGTGTCCACTTTCCTAATCCCGGATGTCTTGAGATTGTCGCTTTCGTTCAAATACCCGGCACAAAACAGTGGAAGAAAATTGGGATTGAATTTCAACTCAATGCTGTATTCAACTCGACAGGTCCACTATTTTTACTGCAGGTAACATTAAACTAAACTAACTTTTATTTATACTGCATAACCCTATCAGTCATTAAACTGTTCTCCCTAGAGGTCCAGTAAGGGCCACCCTCATTGGTCCATGAGTGTTATTACAGGAGGAACCGGAGTACCCGGAGAAAACCTGCGGTGTTTGGTAGAGTCAAACTGGAAGCACTCTTCTCACTTGCGACCAAGGCGAAATATTTGATCTGATAACTGCACTGAGCAGGAATCGAACCCAGATTGCAGAGGTGAAAGACACGTGTGCTACCCACTGTGCCACCAACACCCCTTTCACAATCTTACCAAGATTAATCTTACCAAGATTACTTGTGATTTCGATGTAATGTTATAAAATTATTGGAATTATTATATGGTTTTACTCCAGCCAAAATACAAATGAAGTTCATATAAAAGATCTTACTGACTTTAGTTTATTTCCAAAGTTTCAGTATTCCTATCAATTTAGTTAAGAAGATATGGCTAGTTGAAGTTGAAAATTTGAGGATTTTGACCGCCATATTGATTTTGAAAATATGACGTCATTGAGTGCTTCTTTATCGGTGGTGGAGTTGTTTTGATGGCGATCACATAGTGATAGCTGTTGTGAATGATCTTTGGAGGAGAATTACTATTAGTCGAAATAAACTAAAGTAGGAAAGTAGATGAGCTGCTTAGGCATAATACGAGATGGAAGCACTCAGTGATATCATATTTGAGAAACAAATATGGCGTCGAAATTGGACAAATCTGCATACACATCAATCCACAAGTAACTAATCTTCCTTGCCTTTTTCTCTTTCGGTTATTCTATTCTAGTGGACATCAAACAGCAACGATATTTACGCTCACCAAGGCTTGGTTATGAGACTTGATCTCTTTCCATGTTTACAAGACAACAAAATCGATTGCATCATGACTAAAATTGCTGGAACATATACAGGTAATAAAACTGAACATGACGATCGTCCATGTATTATCTGTCTACTCCAAGCACTACATTATCTGTCCATTCACTACAGCAGAGTGTCTCGATGGTTAGAGTGTCTCAATGGTTAGAGTGTCTCAATGGTTATAGAGATCATGCTATATTTTACAAATTGCTCGTATTTGAACTTTTTTGTTTCTGGTTGTTTTTAGCTCCTGAGAACTGCCGACGTCGCACAGTGGATGGTCGATGCTGCGTTCTTCCGTTCGTCAACGATGGGGTTCTATATAGCGACTGCATCACGACAAATGATGAGATGAAGGGACCATGGTGTGCTGTGAGTTTAAATTCTGCAATAACTGAAGGAAACCACAAATGGCGGGCTAACTGTCAAGGTAAGTGAAGCTTGTTTAAACGGAGGAACATATATGGGTGGTGCGATGGACGGACGGACGGACCGACTGGCTGGCTGGCTGGCCGGCCGACCGACTGACCGACCGACCGACCGACTGACCGACCGGCCGACCGACCGGCCGGCCGGACCGACCGACCTACGTACCGACCGACGGATGGACGGACGGACCGACCGACCGACCGACGGATGGACGGAGGGGCGGACGGACGGATAGATGCATGCGTGATTGGATTGATCGATGGGTGGGTTGTATGCATGCATGGATCGGTGGATGGTTGGTTGAATGGGTATTTGGTTGTGTAATGCCGGCCAAGATAGTGTGTAGGGAATCTAATGCTCGACGTTAAAGAGTGGAATGTAAAGTGATGGATGGATAGACGAATGGATAGTTGGGTGTGTAGGTATTTGGATGGGTGGTTGTGTGGATGAGTGGTTGTGGATGGGTGGGTGAATGAAAACCAAATATAGTTGGTTTGTTGCCCTTTGTATCTTTACTTTAAACCCCAGTCCCTCAATACACTCCGCTTTCCCTTCAGGCACTCAACCTTCAACAACTCCACCTTCAACAACTCCAACATTGCACCCAACAACGACAAACACATCACCAACGTTAGCAGCGTCAACTGTTGAAAAAGAGAGGCCATCTTTGCAGCCAATCAGTACTCCTACCCACCCTGCAATCTATCACTCACAGACACCATCTCCTACTTCTCTCGTGACAGCTTCCGCCTTCCCACCTATGGGAAACACCACGACGACTATGGCACCACCAGACAATGGATCACCAAAGTCATCAAGTCGAGGATCTGATACGAATGTTGCTCTCATTGTGGCTGTAGTCGTAGGTTTACTTGTATTACTCATGATCGTGGTTCTTATCGTTTTTATCTACCTTCGTCGTCGTCGAAATGGACAAGAAAAGTAAGTGCAAATATTGAGTTTGGTGTTCAGTCAAGCTGAGCTTCGTGTGATACGTAATTAGGAAAGTTTTATATTTTTATTTATGGCTTTATTTCGTCGCAGGTTGCCAACGGTGTAGCTTAAAGTCTATTATCTATTGTTCATAAAGCACAGGTCGCCCTAGTTACGGTCGCTACTTATGCAAATGTGGAAACCTCGTGGTGACGTTTATCGTAGGCGCACAATTGTTCATAAAACTAGATTAATAATCATTAACTTCTATTTTTCTTCATCACAGAAGATCAAGTCAAAAAGGCGTCTCACGGGGAGAATTGGTTGATGGTGAGGAAATATCTATTCATGATTACACAACTGAAAACATTAGGTACCCTTGCATCCCCTTTCTTCCCTTTTCTTCTCTACCATTCCCCTTTCTTCACTTCTCTCCCATTATTTTCTATTCCCTTCCCTTTTCCTCCCTTCACTTTCCTCGCATTCCACTCTTTTCTATTCCCTTCCATTCTTTTTCCTTTTTTCCCCAATTTCTTTCTTTTTCTTCCATCCGATTCCATTCCCTTCTCTTCCCTAGTTCCCTTACCTTACCTGTGACCCTCGTTATATGTACACGAATTACGTGCATATGGGAAACATTTCCCAAGTAAATACATCTCAGACTCGGACGGACTGACGGACGGATAGATGGATCGATCGATGGGTGGGTGGTTTGTATGCATGCATGGATGCATGGATAAATGCATGAATCGGTGGATGGTTGGCTGAGTGGGTGTTTGGATGTGAAGATAGGGAATCTAATGGAAAATATGACGATCTTAACGATCGTCCATGTGTCGTCTGTCTACTCCAAGGTCTTCCACATTCACTACATCAGTCAATCACATCACAAGCTACAATATCTCTAAAGAAACTCGGCATTATTTCACGTAATTTCCTCTAATTCCTTAGACGCCCCATACGCCTCCCTACAAGGTGATACCCCACCTACTACGCGAAAGATGACCAACCTAGGCTTCGTTGGCGAATCGATGGAAATGTCGAATGGTAACCATAGCGCTGTCGCAAACCGTCCAAGTGCTATAACTTCGGAGAAGAAAGCTGATATGGATGATAATTTCTACGATAGTGTCGCGGAAAGTCCAGGAGAAAACAAAGTCAATCCAATTTACAACATTCCTGAAGCTGATTATACTCTCATAACTACACCCACAAAGGTAAATTATTTGTAAATTTATTTTTTATGAACAATTGTACAGGGGAACCTGTACTAACGGACACCTTCTCTCCAAGGTAGACTTTCCTCTCTGACGAAGGGCATTCGTTTGAATCGTTAGACCTCCTGCACACTATTTCGGTAGTACACCAACCTTTTAGAGTATTGGATTTGTATTTATACACTGCCTTTATACACTACGCAGCAGTTATTAATAGGACATTTTATTTCGGATCTTCACGTTATTTCTCGAGTACAAGAGCAGATATCGTTAAATTATTAATATTTCTAAACATCACACTTGAAGATCTGTTATTTTTAGACTACAGCCCTCCTTTAAAATAAAAACTACGCTTTCTAACCATCTCAGTTCTCTCTCTGTTTCGTGTTTCAATAAAATCGTTTACTGGATAATGGTATATCTTTGATTTTTAGAACTCAACCACTCCTGATGATCCATCAAAACACGTTTATTCCGTCCTCGAACGTAACAATGATCCACTAAAAAATCCGCAACCTGTGGACAATGATGCAGTTTTTGTCGAAGCAAATCCGTTGTACACCACTATGAGTGATATAAAGGTATACGACGTTGTGTTTTGTTTGTATTGCTATCTTTAATATCTTTCTTAAGACTGATAATGATATAACAACTTTATGAGTAATCTTGGCAGAAAAAACGTTAATGCTCTCAATAAGGCCGCTGGTGATTTAAATGTCCGGGGCCCATGGCTGTGTGTAGACCTTGTCTAATTAGATGACTTACGTAAGCAAGCTCATTATGAGCTTTATGTAGAACTCACTGCTCTGGTATTACCTAAACCATAACCGCATGGGTACGAGGCTGTACTACCTCCACTGCGACTTTGACTTCAATAAGCCCACCACTTATTTTTGCAATTTGCACAATATCACAACTGCCTTGGATTTCAAGGCAGCACTTCCCTTGCAATAGTAACAGTTTATATTATATTTTAAATAACCTAATACTAAAAACTAATTATGTACTACAACGTTGTTTAACTGAAAATGTTTCTCTACAAAGCCGAAGACGAGCGTTTGTATATCAGATAAAGATCGAACGCGAATATTTTATATCAAATGAATACACATAAATGTTCTACCTATACTATCTTGAAGATACAAGCTGTTTTAGCTGAGGAAATCGAAGGAAACGTTTATGTAAATCAGGAGGAATCTTTATCTGATTTAAAACCTCCGTCGTGACACTGATTTCTTTGCTTTTTCTTCATGAATTATTAATGAGTTTTTGATAAGGAATCATACACTTCGGCTTCGGTAGATAACACAACCTTGGCTTGATGATATTTCTTGGTATCATGCTAGTCAACATTGTTCAATAATTGTTAATTGTCTGTAGCAACATCGTGGTTTACAATGAACTTGGAAATATTCCTTTTCACTCCAGGAAAATTACCAAGCTCAGAAAACTGATGACGAAGAATCAGAGGCGACGTCGACATCGAAGAATATCTATGATGTTCCAGAAGCTTCAGATGAACCAAAGTAAGTGTGACGTTACAATGGTTCCATGGACTCTCAAAGTCAAATCCTCAGAAAATGTTTCTGAGTCCCAGACAGGAATCGAACCTGTAACCTTCTGATTGCCTGTGAGACGCTCTAACCATTGAGCTACCAAGACTCAGATGGAGAGTGAAGGTTACAATGATGTGTTCGATGTTTGTGATATATGTACTGCCTATTCATACTACTTTAAATCTCTGTAATAGCGTGTGCATGCTCTTAGTCAAGCCCGGTCAGACGGGGTTAGTACCATCTGGGAATAACCTTGTGTTGATTCGCGAGCTTGGAACTTATGTGAGTAGAGTTATTAGTTGATCTCTCCCGTGCTTTGAGGGTTTTCCTCCGGGGTCTCCGGTTTTCCTCCTTCAGTAAAATCAACACTTAGATCTTAGCTGTGCTCCGTGGTCGCCTTTGACATATACCTTCGACTCGGCCACGTTCGAGCTAAATAATTTGTAAAGACACAGGTCTGTTGTGTCTGTTAATAAGACCATTACATGAACTTACTATTTTGCCATTACACTAACCATTTACAGTTTTCGAATAGTTTGAAGAAATGAATGTTCTCTTTTCTTTATTATAGGTACGCGTCTATTCCAATCTAATTGACGTGAACCCTATTTCTGGTTTTTGGAAGCCGTAAGTCGTTGCATCTTGAGCAACGTCGTGTTGAAGTCATTACCCAGAATCCCTTTCAACATATAGAGGACTCATGTCCTCTACGCGTTCAGATGCCTTTGAAGACATTTGTATCTATAGAAATGCGTTTCTCGCGTGCATTTTAGAGCTTCTAGAATAGACAATAGGCAAGAATAGGCACGAGCGATGAGTGTTTACACCGCTGACCTCGATATATAACTGGACTGCGGGGTCTGCCCAAAAATTGTCGTAAAAAGGATGACGTCACCTGGAGTCCTTGAGAAACAGGACTGCAGCTGACGCCATCTTTTTAATAATAATGACGCCATCTTTTTAATAATAATAATAATAATAATAAAGACGTATACAATAGTCTCAGAACATTATACAATAGTCTCAATGCTCTTACAACAATATATTCTTAAAGTTACTTAAGTTACTTATAAAACTAATTATATTTCATTATAAAATTAAAGCTACTACACTACAAAAACTATTAATTCGACAAAAGAAAAGTCTTAAGTGCTAACTTAGAACTATTTAAATTGTGGTTTACGACACTTTTTGGTGATATAGCTCATTGGTAATGAGACCTTGCAGTCCAGTTTCTTCTAAAGCAAAAGAAATTAATCATTCCTGTGCCTTGGGTATTTATTGAGAGCATTTTTACGTGTCAGCGTTGACGTTGACACCGAGAACACAAATAGCTTTCTATTTGTACCGCTTAACGTATTATAGTGACTTGAATTACTTAGAAACGTTTAAGAGAACTGGATGGCCTTGACGTTCTCACTGTTGCTTGATCTGTTGTTCAGTTTAAGGTCGTAAAATTCAACTTGCACATCATTAATTGGTGTCCACGTCGCAGGTTCTCGTTGGCTCCGTAATTATTTCGATGGAGAGGCGCTTTACTTGAGTAGATCTTAAGAAAAAACGCTAGTTTTGCGGCCAAGTTTTTAGTGTGTCCCGGTTGTATACAATTTTTGGTTGGCTTTTTAACGTCAGGACCAAATAAGGAACACAAAAAATATAAGGAACGCAAGTAAACATGAAAAACATATGCAACCGAGACGAGGTTTTGTAGTTCTTTTATAAAATAATGTTGAAAAATGAAGTTCAGTTTGAGTGCTGAGTTGTTTGTATTGATGTACAGACGCTCGCTTTGTAATCTTACATATTTTAGGAATGGTTTGGTGCACTATTTTCACAGAAATTCAGTCAGAAATTGCTGGAAATGCACTTCGAAAACCAGAACGTACACCACAGCTTCCTGACAACCACTTAAATCATAATGTTCCCCCTTTTAAACAACCCTGCGTCCGCAACTGGCCCATATTTGGATGCGTCACACCTTTGTACATAGCTATAAGTATTATAATGAAATAAAGTGTAATAAAAAGATAAAATTTAAAGGAAAAAGAAGGAAAATGAAGTCATATCATCATCATGTATACTAACAATGGGGAAGCGCGCGGGGAGTGGATCGAGGAAAATCGGAGGCGCGCGGTGGACGACGGGAAGAGAGCCCGGGTTACCAAGCCTGCCCGCTTCTTGGCGGGTTAATTAAAAAACTTCACATATGCAGTGTAGCGTGAAGACATCATTTGTTGACTTGCATTTTCAACTTATAAATCGCTGCCTTTCCAGCAAAATAACCGACAACCAAACGTCAAATTAATATGTACAAGTGGCAAACAAGTTACAGAAGCAATATTCGCCTTTTGTTCTGTATTTGTGCTAGTATATTAAGCGTTTATCCGTGAATATTTGGCCAACTTGGACAGCCGCACGTGCAAAGATAATTTCAACGTGGTGACACAGACACTAGACAGAAGTTGTTAGAAAATTGAAGTTGAAGAGAGGTAGGCTTGTATGTAGGCTTCTATGTGTTGATATTATGTATGATATGTTTTTTTTGCGGGATAGTACATTGTAATATTCTGACACAACATTGCAATATTGACAGACAAGTGAAGTTGAAGATGGCTAGTCAAGGAGTCACCTTGTCAGTGACCATCGGAAATTTAACATATCTCTTAAGCAAGTTGTTGTTTTATAAGTAGCAGAATATGCTTCCTATTTGCTCAGCAGCTATATTTCAATGAGAATACTTCAATAATATTACAATGTTGTGTGAGAATGTAACTTGCATGGGAATATTCTAATTTATCAAATTGAGCCAGCGTCAAATTCCTTAACATGCAGGTCATCAATTTTCTTTTTTAATTATCGCATTAAAAATATGACAAAACTTACAATTAATGGTGATAAAATATTTATATATTATATTTATAATATATTATAATTTTATATTTATAATATATTATAATTTTATAATATATTATAATTTTCCTCAATGTCTTTCTGACCATTATTTTTTTGAATACCACACCATCAACAACGCCTTACTGGTTTTGTCAAAAGTCTATATAATTATGTTTTTTCTTTCCTTTTTTATTTTTATATCAATTTCCATGCAGTTATAAACTTTTCAGACCACCACTCAATAAAATAATTGAGGAGAAAGTGCTGCCTTTGCAACAACACCAGCAAATGGTAAGACTTTCTGGTCTTCTCAGAAAACAACCTTAAATCGTAGGCCCTCGGAATCCCTATCAATTGGGTTTTCCATTCACCTACAGTAAGAGTGATAAACTGAATAGTTGAACGCTTAAAACATGATCGTAAAACAGACATACGTGTAAAACTACAGACCTTAATCTTCGCGAAGGAATGCAGCACGTAACTTGTTATAGGTAAATAGAAGTATTTATGTGTTTCCGTTGACAAGTGACAACGTTTCAGGAAATGATTATGTTTATTAATACTATTAATAGTCTTTTTCCATACTACCCTACACAGCACAGTAAGAATGAAAGGATCAGTTATGAACTGTGTTTGAACAGCATTTGTATGTAGTATTATGATACTTTTATTCATTTTATATTGGACTATTGTTTCATAAAGGCTATAATAAGTGATCCTTTGCCATATGTTTCTGAAGCTACAGTTCATGTGGGCAAAGCTATAGTCAGTTTATTTGCTATTGAAATACTCAAGTACATTTTCCCTGTTCAAATTATTCTTTGTTACAAGGACCAACAAAGTTGAAAGTTAATGCCCAAGGTGTTAAATTGATTGATTACTATTATCAGTTCGACATGAACTCTTTCCTTTTTCCTGAAATTCTTCCCATTGCTATTTCTGTGTCATGGTAATATTACTAAGATAATGAGTTGACAGGAAACTGGGATGATCGTCTGTCTACTCCAAGCTCTCCCACATTCACTACAGCAGTGTGCATATTAACACATACAGTACTGTACACCTATTGTACAAACCAGGGCTGCTGAGAGCCAAGATAGGCAGTGGTAGCTATGGCAACTGCCCCAGGCCAAATAAAGGCCCCAAATGATAACCATCATGCAAATCCTACACATAGAATGAAGCTTCTAGGGCATTTAGGGGCCTGTGAAAGACCATAATCACCGTGAAAGACCATAACACCAGGAGAAGGTGCCGCTAAATGTTCTAGAAGCTTCATTCTATGTGTAGGATTTGCAGTATGGTTATTGTTTCATGCCCCTTACTTGACCCTGGGGCAGTTGCCCTGACTACTCCCTCTCAGCAGGACTGGTACAAACATTGGCATGATTTGTTATCATGATAATAATAATAAAGATCTAGAAATAAAGATTATGGTAAAGCCAATTTTTTGCTTTTATTTATGCCAATTACAGCGGACCCTGCTTGTATTTACAAGTCTCATATTTACAAGTCAGGTAATTTACTGTATCTAAAAATTGTAAAATATTGGACAAAATGTCCTTATTGGTGACTCCATACCTTTCTTATGGAACTAGTCACAACTAGTATTGTCTTCACTGATAATTTTCTTTATTCTCATTACCTCTTCTGCTTGGCTAACTACTGATACTATTAGGAGAAGTTACGTGCTGATCACTGATTCACTGCTGTGGTATTAAAGGGTTAAATATAATTTATTTTTCAAAAGGGCTTTAGTCAAAGTTAGTGTTAATAATTTCTCTTCATTTAAACCACACAATATTTTTACTCTAGCAGTCATTCAGCTGCATTTATTGCAATTATTGTCTGTAATTATTACTTATATTTCGCTTCTGCAGTCACTCTTGGATTCATTGTATCCAGGTGTGAGTTTAAAACATTTATTAACAGGAAATGCCATCGTATACTCTTTATTAATACCCTCAAGAAGTATTTATAAGTTTCCCATTGTAAACAACACGTCTGTCTAGTGCTAATTATAATTCCCAAGCAACACTACCAATTCAAAAACTACTACCAATTTCCTGTTTTTAGTATTAATTGATCATGTCAGACACATAAGAAATCGATTAAATATTCCAAATATTCGGTGTCTCAATGTCTTCAAAGTTAGCACAATGTCTGCAAAGTTAGTACAATGTCTCTAAATTTAGCGCAATGTCTCAAAACGTAGCGTAATGTCTCTCAACTGACATTCATGAGAATTAGGATTTTTTTGTTAATTTGTTCCAAAAGAGATTTTTCAAAGATATCCAATGAATCAACGGGTCATTTTACAATTTTGGGGTCACAATATTTTATCACAATATAGTGAATTTTTTTTGGACATGTACTGGATATTACGTCTATAAATTAATTGCTTCTGATAACGAAGCAATGTCTGATTAATCATTTAAAATTCTGTATAACAAATTAATCAATACAGAAAATATTCAAGACTGAAAGCCAGAGAAATATTGTGGAGATGCGGTGTTCGTGTATACGATAGTGGAGTTTCCTCTTGTTTTTCCCGCATTACTAATTATAAATAAACCTCTTAGAGTTTGCGATTTAAAACCATCCGCTCTGCAGTAACGCAATGAAAGCCTTTCTTATCTCGTCTTCAAGTGCACGTCGCTGATTCAAATGTTTTTTTTCTAGAACATTAATTTTCATCTCTTTCAGTATGATCTTGAAAAATCGCGTTGCTATCCGCGTTGTCTTTGGTGTGTCTGAAGGAACTCTGATTGTAACTTGTTTGGGGCCATAGAAGCTTCCACGAAGCCTCGTAACTTTCAAAGCTCTTGCATGAATCAACGTAGGGCCAACAGTAACTTGGTGTATACTAACAAATAATTTCCCAACGCAACCAGGTGATAAATCAGACATAGTTTGACGCTACTCTGGCTTTAAAAAAATTTTTGAACGTAACTTTGAAAGTTACTGTCCATGACCCAACGTTTCGACACTCCAATCTAGTGTCTTCATCAGGGGTGATCGTTGTAAAGTTAGGATCCCTATTTATACCCTCATGGAACCGATGATGACGTTATGACATCGCTTCCTTTAATTTGTCAATAAATAAATCAGTTTGTCAAGGTTAAACTTAGCCAACAGATTTTTATTTTTATTTTAATATTTCGATTTTAATTTTAATTTTGATTTTGATTTTAATAGTTAACTTTGTGACGTAAACGTTTAAATTTTCGATGTGGTCGTTGCAGAACAATGTCGCAGTGTGGTTATACTCTTGTCTGGTAAATGTTGAACTATTCATCTTTGTTTTGGCCATGAAAAATTAAATTGAAAAACAAAAAAGCAACATTGAACAAGAACAACGTGGATATCAATATTTTTATCAATGATAAAAACACAAGTTTCTTATTTAACCGTTACCATTTTTGTCTCGGCTTAAGATTCTTGTCTTAACACACACGTTAACACAAAGCTGGTGCAGCCCGACTCAAAACTGGTGCAGCCCGACTCAAAGCTGGTGCAGCCCGACTCAAAATTGGAGACAATTGTCAAAGTACGCGACGTCTCGCATAAACTTGTCGGTTAACAACAACTCATATACGCCGCGCCGCTAATGAACGAAACCAACGTTTATTAATTAAACGCTGGCATAATATCACTAGTTCCTTTGCGCGCCTTCTTAATGAAGTACCCTACAAGAAGGCAACAACAACTCCTGTTTTGGAAACCATTGCTACGCTCAGTCCTTTCCAGAAGACCGCTAATATCTACCCCGGCGCTAACTTCCGCACACTCAACTACCACCACAGAAGCGCGTTCTTAATTGTCTCGTCTGATCCACCAGCGGCGATTCAGTAACCGCGCAAGCCATGACCACCACGACGATGATCCTAAAAGCTCTGTGTGTCTTCTCTGTTTTTCTCACCGCAAAAGCGCAGTTCGTTATCGTTCGCGGTGTTCGCGATGTCTTTCGTAACTTGACAGGTTGTTCGGTGAATACACCTCACTTCTGCTACGAGCTACACGCCGATACGAGCCTGCACGAGAACTGCGTTTGTCAATGTAAAGTTCAGTATCCGATGTATCGAAATCCCGATGTGTTCCCCAGTGGAGGAAAGTTTGTCAGCAAAGGAAAGCCGGGCTGCGTGTGGTACGCAAATCACAGATACGGTATGTTTACTTTAATATCTTATCTCACTTTGCAATAATTTATCTTTTATATGTATAATACTCTATGATAGTTCATTTTTTCAATAGAAAATATACTGAAGGGGGTATACAGGCACCTAAACATTGGATAGAAGGTCCTACTTTTCGAGACGAGAGTTCACTCTATGACAAAGGGATTTGCTCGACAGTTTGACCTGTATTCAATATTTCTCCATTCACTAACCCCTTCCTATATTCAACATAATCTCGATTCGTCAGTTTCAACACTACTGTTGTACCTTCACAACACTAGTTTTATATTTTTTCAATACTTTTATATATGCGTCTGAGCCGTCCGATTATGAGAAAGCCAATTCGCTAGTATACATCCCGTCAAATCCTGGATCTAGTAGAAAAACAAAGTGATATAGCGTTAGTCCTATATTGATATACCATTTAACTCAGATGAATTTATAGTTCATATTCGCTTCGTCGATTCAAAGTCAGATTCGCTTCGTTGAACAAAAAATAACATGTACCCCGGTGCTCAAAAAGACTACACGATCAATTTAGCGACATTAGTAATTTATGCATTTGATTCGATGTTATGGCTCTAAAACGAACATGCATTTCAGATGTTGTATGTATTCGTCTAAGGTCTAGCCATGACTGAGACACAACGTCTAGCTTAGACGAATTTAAACCGTCGCATTTAATTGATTGAGTTCAGTTCGTCTGAATAAGCCAGTTCGTAATGTCGACTGCGCATCAAAATGACGTGTTCTGCGTCGGGATAAAACTTATTTCAATTCATAACATCAGGCTAAAACCACAATAGACATTTGCATTTCTATTTACACTTGCAAATTCGTTATACTGAATTCCCCAGCCTGATGTTATGAATTGAAATAAGTTTTATCCCGACGCAGAACGCGTTATTTTGATGCCGCAGTCGACATTACAAACTGGCTTATTAAATGCGACGATAGTGCGATGTAGCCGGAAAGCAGCCCTTACTATAACACAGTAAATTTGGTTATAATTTTTCATAAACTTGGAACCGTCAAGGATTGACCAGTTTAACATATATAGTGTTATATAACTATATACTGTTGAAGTTAATGTGGTACTAGGAATTGACAAATGCAGGTACATAATTGCCCGTGAGAAGCACTACCATTGAGTTACCGCGAGAATCAAATACGGAGACCGAAGGTTACAATGATGTATACTATTGATTCGATTGACACATCTTGTACTGCATGCGGCATATACTGTATATGCCCATTACTGATAGATACATGTATCTAAACTGATACATGTATCTATCAGTAATGCTTGGGTAGTTAGGATTTGCGGTCGGAAAAACAAAGCTATATAATGCGGTCACTATATAACACAGTAAATTTGGTGTCGGTTATTTACCGATATAGCTAGCGTGAGATTTCTCCTAAAAATACGTAACCGTTGAGGTTTCACGTTTTATATTGCAAATAATCTAACGAATGTGCAATCTTTGTTTTCGACATGACCATTTTTAACTTCTAATATTCCTCCTCGACTTTTTACTTCCATCCTTCTCCCGACCTGATTCTAGTTAAGCAGGAGAATCCGTTTTAATATTAACCCAAGGACTGTATTTGTCCTCCAATTAGTGTGGCATAATGTTCCGTCTGTTTATCTTGTTCCTCGCCGGCAGTAAGCAAGTTATTCACACGTTGATTAAATCAGCTATGATGATATTCCCATAAGTTCCTTTGCAATACTGTGTGTTTTTCCATGTCTAAGTGCTGCTCCTTGATCCACTCAATCACGGTTGACAACTTTACTTCCAGCCGAATCTCATTTTTCCCACGAATAAAGATATATACCTTATATCAACAGGGTTGTCGAGAGTCAAGATGGGCCCTGGGTCAACTTTGGGTACGCCCCCCACCCAATATTACCATATCGTGAACACCAACCTTGCATCAGAAAAGTTTTTAGATCAAGTTTTTAAATCAGTCCATTTAAAAACTCTAACTACAATGATGTCTTTATGTAGTTAATTAAAACATAAGCGGCCGATGTTTATGGGCAGTTACAATGAATATAGAATATATACGATGCATACTTTGTTTGGAAGTTGTAGAAACGGTACAAACAAATTATTTTAACTCCGAAAAAGCTCAATCTGAGCAAGTTAACTTCGATAAAACATTAATGTTTATTAATCAATGTTTTATCCTGTGTTGCAAAATCATATATTCTATTCATTTTACAAGTTCGTTAAAACATTCGCGGCCGATGGTTATGGGCAGTTACATGTACAACGGCTCGCCATCCGCTCATGTTTTAACTACTACTTCAAGATGCTTATTAAATATTAATTTCTTTTGAATTGTCTTCATGAATTATTAACTCTTTCCTGACAGGCTGAAAAACATCTAAAATTGAATAATGTTAATAATAATAATAATGTTTACTATTTATATAGCGCAAATTAGCATATGTATATGATCAAATGCGCTTTACAACATTGACAATTTATTCTATTATATTCAGTACCTAGTACCCAGTAACCCAATCAATTAACCTTAACTATTTATTTTACAGTTTTTATCATCATTAGTTTTCCTAACTATTTATCCTAACCCGCCCTGTCAACTTCCTGAACCACCTCTTTGTTCTATTGATATCTCTTGAAATAACCATAACTGTTGCGAAAGCTATACATTTTCTGAAAGCCCAATAAATCGACTTTTACTTGTGCTTTTAAATTTCCCGAACAAACCACATTATATTAATATAAATTAGCATTAATTATCATAAATCAGGTTGAAAAATTTACATTTTTCTAGAAAAGGCCATCTTGCACGCCCGCGTAGCATCTTGAAAACTCAAAATGCCACCAATCGCAGAGTTGTTTATGAAATCAAATCAAACTTGGCGTGTGAGTGGCGCTTGTCGAATTTCAATTTTTAATATTGCGTTACCGTGTGCCGTGTTTTTCGATTGACGACTTTGTGGGTCTTCTACGACCCATTTTGACTGGGCCGGTCAGGAAAGAGTTAATGAATTTTACAAGGATATATATAAAGACAAAAACATACTTAAATATCTGTATATAGTACTATAAGCCAGTTCGTAATATCGACTGCGCATCGTGTTCTGCGTCGGGATAAAACTTATTTCAATTCATAACATCAGGCTAAAACCACAATAGACATTTGCATTTCTATTTACACTTGCAAATTCGTTATACTGAATACCCCAGCCTGATGTTATGAATTGAAATAAGTTTTATCCCGACGCAGAACGCGTCATTTTGATGCGCAATCGACATTACAAACTGCAAGCTTATTGTCTTGAGGCTTTGGTTATCGATACCTTTTTTGTATAATAATCTATTTGAAGTCATTTAGATAAACCTTTAGAATTGCTTCATTTCAAAGACTCGTATGAAATTCTTTTGAGATTTTGAAATTCCTTTTTCTACGCCCATTTTAGAATGCTTCCATATTCGAAAACGTAGATCAGATATGGAGTACGATGGAGCATTGGAATTCGATTTTAGCAAACCAGGCGGCGTTACCGTTTATACAGACTATGACATCAAAAGCTGTTCGATGCTTGAGTCGTCTGTGAAATTACCAGACGACAGTGATTTTAAGGTGATCAGCGGTTTGCTGTCATCTGTACGTTTGAATCACGAACACGTACGACTAGAGGTATTTATATTATGTTTAACCTTATAATATAGTTATATATAAAGGAGTGTTTACAGTATATGAGAGAAGGGTCAGCCCTCCTAGGCGAGATCTCGCTATTGACTTACCCGGGCTCTCGCCTACGAGGGTTGGAAATTTTCCATAGAAGGGCTAGCCCTCCTCAAAGGGCTAGAATATTGAAAGAAACTCTACATTTTCTGGGGGATTGTAGGCATAATCTTTTTGAAGAAATATTTTGATATAGTTAATTGACAATTCCTTTAAGTTCTCTCATTGTTTTGGAGTGATCTTTTGTTTATAACTTTTTCAACTCTCTTTGTAGTGGAACACAACAAACAAAAAATATGACGGAGCGTTACTTCGAGGTGTATTCCGCGGTTGTGTCCAGATTAATGTTCAATCAGATCGGTGCTTTGTTGGGAAGATTTCTGGAGTTTATAACGGTGAGGATGGTGATGTTGGTGATGATGGTGTTGGTGATGATGATGGTGGTGATGGTGGCGGTGGTGATGGTGGTGGTGATGATGATGATGGTGGTGGTGGTGATGATGATGGTGGTGGTGATGATGATGATGGTGGTGATGATGATGGTGATGATGGTGATGATGATGGTGGTGATTATGGTGGTGGTGATGGTGATGATGGTGGTGGTGGTGGTGATGCTGGTGGTGATGGTGGTGATGATGATGGTGGTGGTGATGATGGTGGTGGTGATGATGGTGCAGATGATGGTGGTAATGGTGGTGGTGGTGGTGGTGATGATGGTGGTGGTGATGATGGTGGTGGTGATGATGGTGGTGATGGTGATGGTTGTGGTGGTAATGATGGTGATGGTGTGATGATGGTGGTGTCGGTGTTGTTGATGTTGTTGTTATTGATGTTGTTGTTGATGTTGTTGTTGTCGCCGTCGTTGTTGTTGCTGTTGTTGTCGCCGTCGTTGTTGTTGTTGTTGTTGTTGTTGTTGTTGTTGTTGTTGTTGTTGTTGTTGTTGTTGTTGTTGTTGTTGTTGTTGTTGTTGTTGTTGTTGTTGTTGTTGTTGTTGTTGTTGTTGTTGTTGTTGTTGTTGTTGTTGTTAAAAAAGTTTTACCACTTTCCATCTACAGGTGATTGCCAAGTGCGAGCAGCCACTGGCGAATGTTGTATTTTCCCATTTACCTACAAAGGCAAAATCTACAACAACTGTACTTCAGTTGACAGTATCGAGCCATGGTGCGCTGTCCGACTCCAATTTAGCAATGAACCTAATTGGCAGGCAAAATGTGCAAGTAAGTGTAGTTCTTATACTATTAGTTCTAGCTGCTTGTATCTCTATACGAAAATCCTACACTCGAGGACCTTCGATCGAAACGTTAGATCTCCTACACATTATTTTGGTAGTACACCAACCTTTTAGAGTATTTGATTTGTATTTCTACACTACCTACACAGTACAACACTTTGATCTCCTTCACATTATTTTGGTAGTACACCAACCTTTTAGAGTATTTGATTTGTATAAACATATGCTCTGTCGCACTTTCTTTATTCTATAACCTGTCTATAACTTCACTTTAACTTTTTCTGACTTAATGCCAACTATTGTCAGTTAGTTTACAATGTTCAAGTATGCATAAACCTTTTATCTTCTTCGTTTAGCTATCTCACAAGCCACTTCCACCGTTGTAAACTCTAGTATCTCTCAGACACCATCATTTGCCGGCACTTTCTCTACAGTTCAAACACCACGGTTATCCTCCTCAGTTACCACTTCAAACCAATTCACCATCCCTGTCTCAGAAATCACTTGGTTGCAACCTACTTCAATACCTACAGCAAGATCATTCTCTTCAGCAAATAACATAAACTGGGAAAGCCAAACTGTTCGACCGCTATCGTCTGTACCTCCATCTGGTGTCAAAATAAGCGGTCTAGAAGTTGTCCCGATCGACTTACTACTCAGCGCTGGTGTGTCAGTAAATGTCACTCCATCTATCGTGGTACCGGTTTCTCCTTCACCAAGACTTATCGAGTCCTCTATCAAAGGGCAATTGATAGAGGCCACACCATTGACCCACAAAACCCCTGTGTTATCTAGCTTGGTTTCTCCTTCATCAAGACAGATGAAGTCTTCTATCAAAGGGCCAGTTAATCTTTCTAATCACTCTGTCTTGACCACCCCATTGACCCACAAAACTTCCTTTGTCGTAGCTAGCTTGATTGCTCCTTCACAAAGACCAATGAAGTCTTCTATCAAAGGGCCAGTTAATCTTTCTAATCACTCTGTCTTGACCACCCCATTGACCCACAAAATTTCCTCTGTCGTAGCTAGCTTCATTTCCCCTTCATCAAAACAGATGAAGTCTTCTATCAAAGAGCCAGATAATCTTTCCAACCACACTTTGTTGACCACATCACTGACCCACAAAACGTCCTTTGTCGTAGCTAGCTTGATTTCGCCTTCATCAAGACAGTTGGAGTCTTCTATCAAAGAGCCAGATAATCTTACCAACCACACTTTGTTGACCACATCACTGACCCACAAAACGTCCTTTGTAGCTAGCTTGATTTCCCCTTCATCAAGACAGTTGGAGTCTTCTATCAAAGAGCCAGATAATCTTTCCAACCACACTTTGTTGACCACACCATTGACCCACAAAACGTCCTTTGTAGCTAGCTTGATTTCCCCTTCATCAAGACAGTTGGAGTCATCTATCAAAGAGCCAGATAATCTTTCCAACCACACTTTGTTGACCACACCATTGACCCACAAAACTTCCTTTGTTGTAGCTAGCTTGATTTCCCCTTCATCAAGACAGATGAAGTCTTCTATCAAAGAGCCAGATAATCTTTCCAACCACACTTTGTTGACCACACCATTGACCCACAAAACGTCCTTTGTAGCTAGCTTGATTTCCCCTTCATCAAGACAGTTGGAGTCATCTATCAAAGAGCCAGATAATCTTTCCAACCACACTTTGTTGACCACACCATTGACCCACAAAACTTCCTTTGTTGTAGCTAGCTTGATTTCCCCTTCATCAAGACAGATGAAGTCTTCTATCAAAGAGCCAGATAATCTTTCCAACCACACTTTGTTGACCACATCACTGACCCACAAAACGTCCTTTGTCGTAGCTAGCTTGATTTCGCCTTCATCAAGACAGTTGGAGTCTTCTATCAAAGAGCCAGATAATATTTCCAACCATACTTTATTGACCACACCATTGACCCACACAACTCCTATCATATCTAGTTTAATTTCTCCTTCACAAAAGCAGATGAAGTATTCTATCAAAGAGCCAGATAATCTTTCCAACCACACTTTATTGACCACACCATTGACCCACATAATCCATATTATATCTAGATTAATTTCTCCTTCACAAAAGCAGATGAAGTCTTCTATCAAAGGGTCAGATACTCTTTCCAACCACTCATTATTAATCACACCATTGACCCACAAAACCCTCGTCGTATCTACCATGATTTCTCCTTCGTCAGGGCAATTGACGTCTTCCCTTAAAACCAATTATATACCTCCCGCATTGAGCGGTTCCGCTAAAACGAACACATCGACTTCGACCGTATCAGGCGTTCTTCCTTCGTCATCAATCAACAACATATCTATTGAAACTCATGATGTTCTCTCTGTCAGCTCCCTAACAACCAAAACAAACGGAGTTCTACTCGCGCTTTTCACTTCGTCAAAGCAGATTATGTCTCCTGTTCAGACGTCTGATATTTTCCCTATTACCTCCACAAAGCTCGGCGATCCATCAGCCTACACAACTCCTAACTCAAAGAACCTGTACACCTCATCATCAAGAAAAGTTATATCGTCTATTACAACCTCTGGTATACCATCTAACAACTCCTCCAACACAGAAACAACCACAGTCGTCATGAGCTCGCTTTCTTCGTCAAGGATGGCCAAGGCTATCTCGTTTATCTCCGTCAAAACTCACGAGCTCCACTCTGAGATGGCAACCGATACAGCGAGCTACTACGCAACTCCAGTTTTAGGAAGCTCGCGTAATCTTTCTTTAACTCTTTCAACAACGCCTAGCAAAGAAGTGAAGTCGTATCCTTCAACGTTGGAGGCGAGTTCGATGGGGTCCGTGTCGGATTCCAAAGGAGAGGGTACCGTTCAGAATGGCGAGAAAAGTCAAACTGAGTATCACACGAAAAGTAGTGATTATCACATGACTGGTTCTGTTGAGATACTAAGGTCTTCAAGATCAGAGGTAAGTACGGATATTTGTGCTCGTCTGTCGTGTTATTTAGACTCGTTTATACGAAGTATGGGCGCTTTCTCGATATAATGAACAAACCGAAATACAAACCAATCCCTAACCCTAATCCTATAACCCAAATCCTAACCCTAAAACTGACTTGGGTTGATGCTATAATAATTTTAAATTTCGGTTGCTCATATATCGTGAAAGGGCCAAAGTATGTGAGTTGGATAGCAGGAATATAGTAGTTTAAAGGGACACTCGGCCCAAATACAAATGTAGTTCATATGAAAGATCTTACTGACTTTAGATTATTTCCAAAGTTTCAGCATTCCTATCAATTTAGTTAAGAAGATGTGGCTAGTTGAAGTTGGAGAGTTTGTCCAATTTCGACGCCATTTTGTTTCTCAAATATGACGTCACTGAGTGACGTGATCTCGTATTATGCCTAAGAAGCTCCTCTACTTTCCTGCATGATGAACTAAATAGTTTATTTCGACTAATTTTCGTCCAAAGACCATTCACAATAACTATCACTGTGTGATCGCCATCAAAACAACTCCACTGACGATAAAGAATCACTCAATGACGTCATATTTTCCAAACCAATATGGCGTCAAAATCCACAAATTTTCAACTTCAACTAGCAATATCTTCTCAACTAAATTGATAGGAATGCTGAAACTTTGGAAATAAACTAAAGTCAGTAAGATCTTTCATATGAACTGCATTTGTATTTGGGCCGGAGTGTCCCTTTAAGGTTGTAAAAAATGCTCGCAACACGTATTAAAGGTAAATTAGGATTCTCTGTCAAATGACCTCAGACGTTATGTGCTAAGCAATGCGGTCAGTGTTGGTGGAAATGCAAAGAAATCCTGCTTCTTCTCAACGTTATTTTAGTAAACGCTATTCCAACAAAAACTGGAAATACATGGCTCAATGGTCATATTCAAAATAGCGACCCAAGAGCCTGTTTTTTTCAAGAGATTGTTTATTCAACTTTTAAAATGTGTTAGGAGTATTTTCATGGTGCCAAACTACTATATTTCGACTAACTAAGTCATATTCTTCGATATAAATTAGTTATTGTTGCCAATGTTCTTTAACATTGTAGTTTAGACTGAATAGTCTGCTGGTGTTGACGTAATTTCTGCACTTTATTCAGGTGTCTTCAGTAGGAGGAACGATTATTTTGGAGCCGACGTTACCGAATGAGGCTTTGGCGCGAAGGCGTTTAGACATTGGGTTGATTCTTCTTATTCTTGCTGTCGTTGGTGGTGTGATGTTTTTACTAATTCTTCTCGTCTGCTGTGTTGTTTTATGTGTGCAGAACAACAAGAAAAAGTAAGGAGAATATATATATATATATACTTTTAATAGTTAGATCTTCTTTATAAAATCAAATATAATTATTATATAATTAATATATTTATTAGATTAATGAGCGGATGGGTGTGTGGCTGGTTAGCTGATTGGTTGGTTGTTTGGCTTGCTGGCTAGCTGATTGGTTGGTTGGTTGGTTGGTTGATTGGCTTGCTGGCTAGCTGATTGGTTGGTTGATTAGATGGTTGGTTGCTTGGTTGGATGGGATGGGATGGGATGGGTAGTGTGTTAGTTATTTGGTTAGCTGTTTGGTTGGTTGTTTGGCTTGCTGGCTAGCTGTTTGGTTTGGTTGGTTGGTTGGTTGGCTGGCTTGCTGATTGGTTGGTTGGTTGGTTGGTTGATTAGATGGTTGATTGTATGGGATTGGTAGTTTCATTGTTAGTTAGTTAGTTATTTGGTTAGCTGTTTGGTTGATTAGATGGTTGGGTAGTTGGTTGATCAGTTGGTTGATTAGATGCAGTTGGTTAATTGGTTGATTAGATAGTTCATTAGATGGTTGGTTAGATAGCTGGTTCATTAGATGGTTGGTTAGATAGCTGGTTCATTAGATGGTTGGTTAGATAGCTGGTTCATTAGATGGTTGGTTAGATAGCTGGTTCATTAGATGGTTGGTTAGATAGCTGGTTCATTAGATGGTTGGTTAGATAGCTGGTTCATTAGATGGTTGGTTAGATAGCTGGTTCATTAGATGGTTGGTTAGATAGCTGGTTCATTAGATGGTTGGTTAGATGGCTGGTTCATTCGATGGTTGTTTATATGAAAAAGTAGAGTGCTGTTTAGGCAGTGTTTTGGATTATTAGTAAAGTGAAAAGGTGGTGAATTGCCGAGATTATTAGGAACGAAATACTGAGTTGATTGATTAGAGGTTGATTTAGATAGATGGATGGGATGGTAGATTTAAGAAAAATGAAAATGAAAGATTTATGGAAGGGAGGGAGGACGGAAAACTATGAAGTAAAGGAAAGAAGGGAAATAAAATAACTAAGATTAACGTTGTAATATAGTCTAGTTTCCTTTGTTTCTTCATTTCTCTAAGAAGCCACAATCTTCCAATGAGAAGAACTCGTTCCTTCGAAATGATCGGTAAGACTCCGATAATCTATCATTTCGTATTTGAGGGACTTTAAATATTGATGTGTGAAGTTGATCATCCAGGTTGTTGTAGTCGTATCGCCTTTAACACAAACTACAAACAGCGACTTATGTACATTAGAAAGTTGGTATACCAACTTGGAACATAAACCACTTAACAGATCACAACAATTACCAACACCATACAAAAGACTTCTTCGCACACACCAACGAACAATAGACCTACCGACAAACAATACACCCACGCTTAACGCATGACGCAACACCCCCTCACATTGATTATGACACAAACAACCGATGAGGAACAATATTGACCCACGCTTAACGCATGATGCAACACCCACTCACACTAATTATGACACAAACAAACTATGACGTATATATAGGCAAACCTGACAAACACGCTTTACTTGACTCTGAAGATGACCGCTGCTGAGGCTGTCGAAACGTCAGTCACCAACAATAGTCTTTCTCAAGACTACAACAACCTGGACGATCAACTTCACACATCTAATGATACTCCTAGGTTCAAACCATTTACTTGAAACATTGATATGTACTTTATCAATATCATCTAAAGATATAACATGAGGTCACGACAAATCCCGCCACGACACGTCACTTCAGCACGAGTAACGAGAGCAGCTGGCGCCAAATATTACGAATCTCACACTTATACTTTTCTTTCCAACAGGTTCACACTTCCGCCAAGCCCCAGCAGCAGAGCAACAGCCACCACCAGGTCATCATAAAGCGGAAGAATGCACGAGTCAAACCACTGCCTTAAACAGCGATATTGATGATACTAAACAAGAAGCCGTCGAAGACAACGAAGAAATTGAATACACAATTCCTGAACCAGATTACGAAGACGAAGGCGAGAAGTGTAAAAATGAAAAGAAGACGCCGACGTACATAACTTTTAGACTTTAGTCTGAAAATTTTCAGTAGTTTAGAATAGAATTAAAGACATAAACGAAACAATATGAATGTCCTCCAAACGGTCCCACGTGCACTTGCGCGCCCGCTTTGTGTCTAGTCTTCCGCTCTTTTGGGAGGAAACCAATTCACTGATTTCAAAAATAGGACTGGATTGAGCCTTCTATTGTATCTGATGAGCTGATTTTGAAGCTTGCATATTTGCATAATGTAAATTGACGAGAGATCATTAGAAGCTCCGAGTTTGCAAGCAAATCAAACTGTGACGCTCGCGAAATAGGTTTAGTGTCTGGCCAATATAGTTTCTTTGTTAACACTAAATGCATAAAATCTTGAACCTAATTTGACGTCTCATATTAGGCTTCTCTCACTGGATAATCAGAGCCAACGGCGGCCATTACTAAGGGACCAAAGTCGTAGTAAATCTGTTGGTAGGCCATGAATCGTTTTACCCAGTAATTTGAAAAATGTCTTCTGGTCCTCTTTATAGTAAAATTATTTTATTTTGTCGATGGTAAGAGCACATGTTCCAACAAAAACCTCATATGATCCTCAGTTGGTCCCTTAGTAATGGCGGACATCCGGCTTCATTTTCTGAACAATAGTTGCTCGATCCAGTCTTCTTTCGAGATCAATGAACCAATTGTATCGTGTTGTATATTGTATCGTATTGTGTTTTATGATATTATATGTATATGCATGGTATTAATATGTCATGAATGCAATGTAATGTAATGCAATGTAATATAATCTTGTGAAGTATTACAGGGTATCCTGAATAAATATTATATTAAACACATTTCGCTGGTCGCTAAATCAAAATGACTTAACTTGCAATCCTGTCTTGTTTTTACGACGAAGACAGCTTCTAGATCTACATGTAATTAGTTGCATAAAAAGGCAGCGAATACGTTTTTTTGTAAGATGTTATTAAAATTATAATTATAGTATATTTCTTTTTACATTTCTTTATTGTATAAAAAAACCCTCTTGAAACTAATAAAGTATATACGTGACACAATTTCGGTACTATAATAGTTTTTTTGGCTATACATTGTCAATACTCTGTGCCGTCAGAGGTAAATCCCTTTATAATGTTTTGCTTGAAAAATATCAATCTATCTAAACTTTCAATTTAGTCAACGAGAATCGTACTATAGTTTGTTGGCTATACATTGTCAATACTCTGTGACCGTCAGAGGTAAATCCCTTTATAAAGTTTGCTTGAAAAACATCAATCTATAATCAGTCGTAGGACAATGGAAGACAAGTCACTGCAGAGGAAAATGTTGTCAGTGTCAATGTCAATTCGCTTTCCTGCTAGAAGTCAACAGACCGATGTTCTGTTTTTCATTCTCCTCTCGGATGTCTCCCGTAGGTACAGTGTACTTTGCCGCTTCGGAGTCAGTGTAATATCGTGGCTAGAATTATTAACGAACTCGTTGCCGAGGTTCAACGACGATTTCCGAGTATCATCTTCGACGCTCTCCTCGTCAAGGACGTATTGCAATGAGCCTATGTTGTGCTTGATTTGGCAATCGATGATGGCGTCTTCGGGCAGATCGTACGCGTTCTCATAGTACGATGACAGAAAATCATCACCCAAAATAACATTCTCTGCCGTCTCATAGATGTGTTCATTACCACCTTGTTTGTTAGCGGCCGAGATAGTTGTTTCCTCTAGTGCAAACAATCTTTTCAAGCCGTACGTCTTTGGCGGTAATGGTGGCGGTCTTCGCTGCTTTTTTGGGCCGAGTATCTTATCGGGAACTTCGTACAGCGAATCATTTTCCCATCCTGTTGGGTTTCCACCGGAAACGTAATCTTCGTCGGTGCTAGTTCTGTAGTAAGTCGAAAAACTTTCCCACGACGATAAACTGGCGTTGTCTGAATTGTGTGGCTCTGGGTCGTCTTTCTCCATCGCTTCGTCGTTATGTTTAGTTGTGGCTTCTCCCTCTTGTTCACTGCGTCTGGACTTCCTTGATCCGGAGGTATGAATGATAACGCAGTCTTTAGGAAGCACGATGATTGATCCTGATCTTATACCTTTGGGAATTCCTGTCGAACCTTGCTCTGATGGGTCCTAAAATGCATCAAGAAAATATACTTGTTTACTATCCTCCCCGCCTTTCTTCCTTCTCTCTTACATTTTTTTCCTCCTTCTCTTGCCTTCCCTCTCTCCTTCCCTCTCTCCTTTCCTCTCCCCTTTCCTTCCCTCTCCCCTCTTTCCTTCCCTCTCCCCTCTCTCCTTCCCTCTCTCCTTCCCTCTCCCCCTCCCCTCTCCTTCCCTCTCTCCCCTCTCTCCTTCCCTCTCTCCTCTCTCTCCTCTCTCTCCTCCCCTCTCCTCCCCTCTCTCCTTCCCTCTCCTTCCTCCCTCAATCCTTCCATCTCCCCTATCTCCTTCGCTCTCTCTCTCCTTCCCTCTCTCCTCCCCTCTCTCCTCCCTCTCTCCTCCCTCTCTCCTCCCCTCTCTCCTTCCCTCTCTCTTTCCCTCCCATCTTTCCTTCTTCCCTCCTTTTTTCTTTCCTTCTTCTCTTCTTCCCTCTCTCACTCCCCTCTCTCCTCCCTCTCTCCTTCCCTCTCTCCTTCCCTCTCTCCTTCCCTCTCTCCTTCCTTCTCTCCTCCCCTCTCTCCTCCCTCTCTCCTTCCCTCTCTCCTCCCCTCTCTCCTTCCCTCTCTCCTCCCTCTCTCCTTCCCTCCTTTTTTCTTTCCTTCTTCTCTTCTTCCCTCTCTCACTCCCCTCTCTCCTCCCTCTCTCCTTCCCTCTCTCCTCCCCTCTCTCCTCCCTCTCTCCTCCCTCTCTCCTTCCCTCTCTCCTCCCCTCTCTCCTTCCCTCTCTCCTCCCTCTCTCCTTCGCTCTCTCCTCCCCTCCCATCTTTCCTTCTTCCCTCCTTTTTTCTTTCCTTCTTCTCTTCTTCCCTCTCTCACTCCCCTCTCTCCTCCCTCTCTCCTCCCTCTCTCCTTCGCTCTCTCCTCCCCTCCCATCTTTCCTTCTTCCCTCCTTTTTTCTTTCCTTCCTCTCTCCTTCCCTCTCCCCTCTTTCCTTCCCTCTCCCCTCTCTCCTTTTTTCTTTCCTTCTTCTCTTCTTCCCTCTCTCACTCCCCTCTCTCCTCCCTCTCTCCTTCCCTCTCTCCTCCCCTCTCTCCTCCCTCTCTCCTCCCTCTCTCCTTCCCTCTCTCCTCCCCTCTCTCCTTCCCTCTCTCCTCCCTCTCTCCTTCGCTCTCTCCTCCCCTCCCATCTTTCCTTCTTCCCTCCTTTTTTCTTTCCTTCTTCTCTTCTTCCCTCTCTCACTCCCCTCTCTCCCTCTCTCCTCCCTCTCTCCTTCGCTCTCTCCTCCCCTCCCATCTTTCCTTCTTCCCTCCTTTTTTCTTTCCTTCCTCTCTCCTTCCCTCTCCCCTCTTTCCTTCCCTCTCCCCTCTCTCCTTCCCTCTCCCCTCCTTCCCTCTCCCCTCTCTCCTTCCCTCTCCCCTCTCTCCTTCCCTCTCTCCTTCCCTCTCCCCCTCTCTCCTTCCCTCTTCCCTCTCTCCTTCTCTCTCTCCTTCCCTCTCTCCTTCCCTCTCTCCTTCTCTCTCTCCTCCCCTCTCTCATCCCCTCTCTCCTCCCCTCTCCTTCCTCCCCTCTCCTTCCTCCCCTCTCCTTCCTCCCCTCTCCTTCCTCCCCTCTCCTTCCTCCATCCTTCCATCTCCCCTCTCTCCTTCGCTCTCTCTTTCCTTCGCTCTCTCCTCCCCTCTCTCCCTCTCTCCCTCCCGCTCTCCTTCCCTCTCTCCTCCCCTCCCATCTTTCCTTCTTCCCTCCTTTTTTCTTTCCTTCCTCTCTCCTTCCCTCTCCCCTCTCTCCTTCCCTCCTTTTTTCTTTCCTTCCTTTCATTTCCTCTTTGTTTTCCTCTTTCTTTCCATGCTTCCTTCCCTCTTGTATATCTCCTTCCCTATCTTCCCTATCTTATGTATAACTCACTAGCTATTCTTACTTGACTTATATTATTTACTTGAATCTCCACCATTCCATTCTCAATAGCTGCAAGGTCACCATCTTTTCGAAACGTTCCCATCCGTTTCACGCCTGCATGATATCGAGGTTCTTGGTAACTCTTATTCTCGTAAAGTTGAATATTTTCTGGGATTGAACTGACATTATTGGAACTTTCTGATGTCACTGTCATTCCGTGGTTTTCTTTAAAGTAAAAATAAAATCTATATATTCAAACTGACCGAAAAGGTGTTACTCTATCATTTTACGAGTTCTTTAATATTAGACAAACTAAATTTTTGTTGCCAATGTCTTTTAAAAGAAATTAACTTATGATTTACCAAAACTCATCACGACTTACCATAATTAGCAGGCGCCTCAGTTGTAGCAGTTTCATTTTTCGAGATATTTTTCCTGGGGAAAAAAATCAATTATCTTGTAAGAAATCAAACGCAAATGAAAACCACCATTGATAGGCATCTGGTGGACTAAGCGAATGACAGAAATAGAATAATTAAAAATAGCACCAAAAATATTTTCTCTGAATTATTTGAATCTTAATCCTGGTTGTTAAGCTTGAGTCGTACTAGCTCAATGGTTAGAGTATCTCACTGGTCCAATCAGGAAGTCACAATATGTATAGATATATAATCTTTACTCTTCCTCAGAATGTTACGGGTTGTACATATATGTAACCTTCACTCATCATCTCAGTCCATGTAGCTCAATGGTTAGAACATCTCATTGATCATCAGATGGTTACAGGTTGTACACATATGTAACATTTACTCTACCATCTCAGTCCGTGTAGCTCAATGGTTAGAGCGTGTCACTGATCATGCATCAGAAGGTTACAGGTTATATACATATATGTAACCTTCACTCTGCCATCTCGTTTACTCAATGGTTAAATTATCTCGCTTGTCGTCAGAAGGTCACAGGTTGTACATGCACGTCGCAACATTTGCTCCGAGTCTTCGATGGGTTCAATTCCTGTCCAGGATTCAAACTTGACATTAGCAACAAATCCATATTTCCCTCGCTAAAAACCTCAGTTTCCTGGTTATTTTGGCAATCAACTACCTACTCTAGCTTTCTTTGTATTTCATATAAACATGTTTTCTCTATTACTACCCACACATGATGAACGAAAATTTAGATTTCAAATTACCAACCTTCCTTTCCGTTTCCTTTGTCGATACAACAAGAACAAGGCAACACATATCACCTCGAAGATAGCAAAAGACATAAAAATATAAACCAGAACCCAGAATGTAGTCCCTCGTACGTCCTCAGTAGCCGCGTTCTTGTTGGAGACGGCATTTCCCGAGGTCTTCGTTGTTATGTTCATGATGTTGCTCGTAGATGTCTACAAATGAAGGAATATCATGATTGAACAACACTCTTCTGTTTTCTCTCTTTCTTTGTCTTGCCTTATATTGTACCAGTGTTAATTTTAGGCGTCGATGTGATGATATTAGTTTATCAAATGCGGACAAAAAGGAAGTGATAATTGTTGGTCTATTGAAAAGAAACACCTCAATCAAGAAACAATACTGAAGATCACGGAATTCGTGTCGGTACACTGTACTATATGTTCCCTTGGTCTTTTCTTTTATATACATATATATATATATTCTACCTTGATCTATTAAAGTGCCCCTAACCTCAAATTTTTTTATTGTCTTACTTGGAAGAACTTTTAAAATTATAAAGTAACCTCATTTGAAGATTTTCGTTTCTTCGCTTTCTTTTTGAGATATATCAGTTTGTTTGATATGCAAATGTCCGGAATTTACGTCACACATGCATAATGACTTATTGAAGAGATGTGTGTATCTCTTCATTCTCGCACGAAATCCTTTAAAATCGAGAAGCTTGGTGTTGTGCGAGAAACACGCACACGTGTTATTCACACTTTAGTGTTTTTATTTGACGAACGCAAAGATATATAACATTCTCGTATAACTAATTATGCATGTGTGACATAAATTCCGGACATTTGCATATCAAACAAACTGATATATCTCAAAAAGAAAGCGAAGAAACGAAAATCTTCAAAAGAAGTTGCTTTATCATTTTAAAAGTTCTTCCAAATAAGACAATAAAAAATTTTGAGGTTAGGGGCACTTTAAGTCCAAAGGTATCCTTTTGTGAATTTTTACTGGCCAATACCGTAAACGCTAGTTTTAGCGCCACGGAGCTTATTAAATTTTGCACCTTTTTGGTGCGGCGCTAAATCGAGAGCGGCGCTTATTAAAGATTGAGAAAATGCTCACGAGATACAACATAACTTTATTCACACAAAATCCAATAAATTTAAAAAAAAAATTTAACATTTTTTTTTTAAAAAATTTAAATTTAAATTAAAAAATTCTTTTTTAAAAATTTAAAAATTTCTTTCCATATATGTGGATAAGAGGCACCTTCTACATCTGAATCAGTGACTTCAAAGGGATTTGTTTCCGGTTCGTTTAAGATGGACAGCTGTGATTGAAGTACCTAGTATTAGCTTATCGGTTTTGTTCTTATTTTTGCTATTTTAATACTACAATGTAAACTTTTAATACTAAGCGACTTCCGGTAATGTATATTATAATATATATATATATATATAAACTTAGTTCAATGATAACATGAAGTTGAGAAAGCAGTGTTGAAAATTCTTTTCGCAATACTTTTTGATGTTTAGGCCTTCAATTAGGACAACTTTTGCTCGTTGAATGTTCTTGACGACAATTCAAATTGTTAATGTATAGGGTATATTCTGACATTAATACCCAAAAGTGCCATTTTTTTGCAACTATTTCTGGCCGTATCATTTCTGAGGACATTCTCTCAAATATATCTATATAATTACCACCTCACAAAATCCTTCAGGAGTGGATATCACCTGACAAGGATACTTTCTAGTGATCACTTAGTCACCTGTTTTACTGCATTTATCACCATAGATATCCCTAAATGTCCCTAGATTCACCTGTTAAGCCCATTCATGAATACCGACATTTTTATCGTTATGAACCCGAAAAGATTTTTACTATGTGGAAACCTTTCTTCTCGTGCATTCAAATGTAGTCTTTGGCGTCATGTCGCACGCTATCGTAAACAAAACAATAAAAACCTCTTACTTTTGATGTCGCCCGTGCCCTCGTTAGTATAACTATAGGCGTGGGTGTTGCTTGTGCAGCAGATGTATTTAAGATGTCCGGTGGTGGTAGTAGTAGTTGAGGAGCCTCTGTTGCTGTTGGTATTTCTGCTGCAGTGGGAACCACTATAGAAAATAATAACATACAGAAATATATAATAGTGCTTTATTATTACACATTGACCGGCTGTTGTGGTCTAGTGGTTACCACATATGTCTATGAGTTGGGAGACTAAGGTTCAAATCCTTGGTCGGACCACCACTCAGGGTCTTAAAAATATTTGAGGAGAAAGTGTTAACAATACTATAGGGTTGTGCGATATGACCAATTATTTTGCAGTTATGTCAACGCTTTTATGTATCGTAACCTTTCCCAAAAACGAATTGGAATAATCTCCAATTACATCTCTTCCAAAGGCTCTAGATATTGTTTGGAGTAGTCTAACAAGAAAATAATAGGTCATTGCACAGATGATATCAGTGTATGAACGCACAGTGAAAATGTCATGCATAAATATCAAATATGTCTCAAGATATTATAAAAATAGTCCCAGAAATTGTGATAACAGGGCTTAATGTTTGATATTATATGTGCACATCCAAGTAAAGTGAAGTCAAGCTGTTGTTGTTTAGTGGTTAGCATACATGTCTATGAGCTGGGAGACACAGGTTCATATCCTGGGTCGGACCTCCACTCAGGGTCTTAAAAATAATTGAGGAGAGAGTGCTGCCTTTGCAACAACACCAGCAAATGGTAAGACTTTCGGGTCTTCTCGGATAACGACCTTAAATCGTAGGCCCTCAGAACCCCTATATTTGGGCTTCTAGCCATTCCGTTCACCTAAAACTGTGGAATTCATTACTACAGGAAATTAGAAGCTTTGATATGTTAAGTAGTTTTAAGTCAGCACTTAAGGCTTTTATTTTTTTAAATTAATAGTTTTTTGTTCATAGTGCAGGTGATATGTAGTAGGCTTTATCTTATAATGAAACTGTAATTAGTTTTGTATAATGCTCCTAATACGTCTTTTATTATTTTATTATTAAAAGAGTGATAAATCTAATAAACTTAACTAAATTAAGTTCACCAGTCAAAATCAAAGAAAATATGGAATTTTTCGGGAAAATGTTTTTTAGAGAAAGTACGAATAGTTATTATGCAAAATCTATCAACATTTAAAATTTTACTATTGTGCTACCTTCTTTAGGACGTAATCCAAGCTCCTGCAATCACTACATGGCTGTATACATATATAATTACATAATATATACTGTCATATCATTATTTGGATAAACAAGGAGATACATGTATACATAACATTCTTTCCCACTTCACTGATATCCCACCAATCTCGAAGTGGTATCTTAGCTAACCTGGGTGGCCCATTACCCATATGAATAACATATACGAAATATCAATGTCAGTTGGATCTCACTTGACTGAGCTATCTCGACTATGTGAGTGATTCCGCGGCTTCAACCATTTGAAGACTCTCGTAGCCCCTAATGCGACACACTTTCTTGTATCTCTTAGTCAAGAATTAAAAAAGTGCGATCTTTGTCTTGGTATCCGACCAAATCATGTTTGAACTCTGTTTCAATACAGTATACATATTGTGGAAGACGATTTTAAACTCTTCTAAAATTGAGGTTATATCATTCAATGTTTAGAAAGCTTAAAAACGTCCGAATACTATTGTTAATCTGCATTTTTGATCATCGTGCATGTGAAGTATGTGATTGAGTCACGCGCCTATACGACGAGAGTATCAATACAATACACCTGCGTTACGTCACACCATTATTAGCTGATTACGTACGTTACCTAAATTGGATACACCAGGAATACCGCTTCATCGGAAAGTGTAAAAAACGTGTCCAACAAGACAGAGTCTTGATTTAATAGGACTACGTAGTTCAAAGCATATAACTCACAAGCCATCCAGTGGAATTATCAAATGAACAAGCTCTCTTTCTTTCATGACAATGTCTTCTTTAATTCGGCCATTTGTTGCATTTCTAAGGTACAATATTGTTAAGTATTTCTAAGTATCAATATCAATTGCCTTGGCATACTTTAGCTTCCGTGTTCTTTCCTCATTAAGTACATATTAAATCGACAATTTCGTCGTTTTAAAACCACAACATCCTGCTATACCCTGCTTTTACCTGCGTTCAAAATATTAATTTATTATCCTTGCTTGATCCACTATTTCATTCTATATTTAGCCTTTCTGTACAACCATTTCTTGTCCCTCTAAATCTCCCACCTCTAATTAAAACCGAATCACGATTCACTCGTCTTAATATTGGCCTTGAAGTACTGTATATAGCAACGCTGTCTTTGTTTTTCCAATAGAGAATTTTTCAAGTCAAGATGGGTACGTCTAACAAACTGAATAAGTTATGCGAGAGTCGGTAAAAAAGTTGAGTGCTGCGTAGGCAGATGTTTGGATGATATAGTGACACGAAAAAGTGGTGAACTCCCTTGATCTTTAGCGTTGCCCTTCGTCTTTAGCATTGCCCTTCGTCTTTATCGTTGCCCTTCGTCTTTAGCGTTGCCCTTCGTCTTTAGCGTTGCCCTTCGTCTTTAGCGTTGCCCTTCGTCTTTAGCGTTGCCCTTCGTCTTTAGCGTTGCCCTTCGTCTTTAGCGTTGCCCTTGATCTTTAGCGTTGTACTTTGCCCTTCATCTTTAGCGTTGCCCTTCGTCTTTAGCGTTGCCCTTCGTCTTTAGCGTTGCCCTTCGTCTTTAGCGTCGCCCTTCGCGGATCCCTTCGTCTGATAGTTTAGTTTAGTTTATTATATTCATCGCTCTTTTAGGTGAACGGAATTCCCCAACAGGCTACAAGCCCAATTGATAGGGGTTCCAAGGCCCTACGATTTAAGGTTGTTATCCGAGAAGACCCGAAAGTCTTACCATTTGCTGGTATTATTGCAAAGGCACCACTTTCTCCTCAATTATTTTTCAAAGACCCTGAGTGGTGGTCAGACCCAGGATATGAACCTGTGTCTCCCAGCTTATATAGACGGTAACCACAACAGATGGTGAAGTACTCCACTCGAAAGTCAGTATTTCAGTGCTAAAGAACTCGGTAGCTCGCGACCTTTTCGCTTCATAAATAACTTATGTTTTAGTATTTGAGTAAAACACTACATTATTGAGAGTGTTATGGACTCGCAATACAATTCTTATTTCTTTTAAACACCTTTAAAGTAGTTTCAGGCGACGGGTAATTTGCGTTGGCTGAAATGTGAAAATTATCTAAATAACGTCGGCACATGCAAGGACGGTCATGTGATGCGAATACTCCAGAGGCTAGAATTTCTTATTCTCTTTGTCTCAGATGACAAGTTTTCTTGTTCAAGGACAGGTTCTCCTCAACGTTTTGTTCACCAAACGCTTTTATTTTTTTGAAGAACTTCAACTATATCACAACCATGTACACATAAGCTGTCTTTAGTCGTCTCTTAAACTTTATGACATTTGGCAATATTGCCTGTGTATGGTTTTTTATTGAAGTATATACAAGACATAATTTTTAAGATACTTTAACAAGACTGAAAAGCTCTGATTTTGGGCTTTTTATTTAAGAAAATCAAAAGGGAAGGTGATTGCGCTGTCTTTCAACCAAGCTGTCGTTTACATTCTGGAACTGACTCATTGACGAGCAACCATAGAGGCAAAAACCAATATAGTGATGGCAAGGACTATACCCATCAGCACGCACGTTCCTTTGTTAGCTACATATCAAATTATGCGGTAATACGAGTTCTAGGACTCACTTACCTTGTCCTCAGCTGACGTTTTGTTCCAAAGCGATCACCGAAATTTAAAACGAAAGCAAAAGGTTTCGTAGTTCCTCTTTCATCTTCCGAACAGCGTTCGTGTATAGCAACGTTGGTTGTAGACACAGAATATAATTATAGCCTTCCTGAAGTTTCACGCAAGTCCCTACGTTTCCTGTTTTCCGGTTAACTCATTCTCCTGCACCACGCCAAATATATAGGTGTGTTCATTATGTCAGTTCGTGCAAATCACAATAGCGAGTATAAATCAGAAGTAACGACGGCATATGTTGACGTGGGTGTGAGAGAATCCTCTTTGAATAAATATGAAAGCTGCTAAGTTCTCAAAAGAATTGGATATAATATGAAAAGGAGAAATAAGAGAACTTCAATGTGTTGAAAAATACTTAAGTAAGAGTACTTACGTATATTCATGGACGACGTTTTGTACGATGTGTCCTTCAGGTCAGATGAACACATCGTCCTAAACGTTGTCCATTAATATACGTAAGTACTCTTACTTAAGTATTTTTCAACACATTGAAGTTCTCTTATTTCTCTTTTTCATATTATATCCAATCCTCCTTTATACAAGGATCACCCAAAAGCACTTATGATTCATCGCGAAGAGATTCTTAAGATACATTTACTACTCTGGCAAACTAAAACCTTATGAGTGTCAACCAAAAGGCGGGTTTTTACGTGTATAATTGTTTTGGTCTTGTTCTGTAACTCGATAGAATCCAAAAAAATTGTGTTTGTCAAAGTTATTTTCAACTATAAGTTCTTTATAAGTTTTATTTTTCCCAAATTACATAATCCAACTACATAATTAGCGCTGTGACCTAGCAACCAATCGAATTCAAGTGATACCAAGCAACCAATCAAATGCTAGTGATACTAACCAACCAACCAATCGCATGCAAGTGATACTAACGAACCAATCGCATGCAAGCGATGCAAACTAAGCAACCAATCGCATGAAAGCGATGCAAACTAAGCAACCAATCGCATGAAAGCGATGCAAACTAAGCAACCAATCGCATGAAAGCGATGCAAACTAAGCAACCAATCGCATGAAAGCGATGCAAACTAAGCAACCAATCGCATGAAAGCGATGCAAACTAAGCAACCAATCGCATGAAAGCGATGCAAACTAAGCAACCAATCGCATGAAAGCGATGCAAACTAAGCAACCAATCGCATGAAAGTATGAGTATGAGTATCGTTTATTTAGAGTCGATCACGCAGGATAAGGTTGCCCTATTTATCCGAATCAGAGGCTCATGTTTTAAGCGTTCGACTATCCAGTTTATCACTCTTAGATGAACGGAAAACCCAACTGATTGAGATTCCGAGGGCCTACGATTTAAGGTCGGAAGATCCGAAAGTGTCACCATTTGCTGGTGTTATTGTAAAGTTAGCACTTTCTCCTCAATGGTTTTTAAGACCCTGAGTGGTGGTCCGACCCAGGATTTGAACCTGTGTCTCCCAGCTCATAGACATGTGTGGTAACCCACCATAATATACACATATATAAGTATGCTGTTTATATTCAATATACTCACCCGATGTGTTCGTGCGTGTGTTGTAAATCCCTTCTATCTTCAAAATCACACAAGGTTCAGGTATGTTATCATATTGCTCCATTTCACATGAGAAGTTCAACTTTAAAAGGAGCCCGCCATACTTTTGGCCTTGTGATGTCCACTATGAGAAAACGAATACACTATGACGTAATAATCTTTAAACTCATGGTTAAACATTCACAACTATTTTGCACTGGACGAATTGTTTCGCGCGAATTGGTTGGTTGAGGAACACTTAGTTGTTGACCAATCTGTTTGCTTAAAGAGCAAGCGTTTACCTTATCTTAAAGTGGCACCTATCCAATTTTTGACTTTATTTAGAAGTACTTTTGAAATGAGGACAAATATCGTTCTTTCTTAGTCAATAACTCATCTTATTTCAGAGATATCCAGGTCTTTGATACTCACACAAATTTCCAAAAAGACGACTATCTCCGGAAATAATTGGTAGATTGTATAGAAACTTTCCTGATGTATGCCACTGATCTCTAAATAAAGACTGGATTGAGCTTTCTATTGTATCTGATGAGCTTATTTTGAAGCTTGCATATTTGCATAATGTAAATTAACGAGAGATCATTAGAAACTCCGAGTTTGCAAGCAAATCAAACTGTGACGCTAGAAAAATAGGTTTAGTGTCTGGCCAATATAGTTTCTTTGTTAACATTAAATGCATACAATTTTCAACCTAATTTGACGTCTCATATCAGGCTTCTCTCACTGGATAATTAGAGCCAACGGCGGACATTGCTAAGGGACCAAAGTCGTAGTAAATCTGTAGGTAGGCGATGAATCGTTTTACCCAGTAATTTGAAAAATGTTTTCTGATCCTCTTTCTAGTAATATTATTTATTTTGTCGATGGTAAGAGCACGTAAACCATCCAAAAACCTCGTAGCAATGGCCGCCGTAGGCTTCATTTTCTGAACAATGGTTGCTCGATCCAGTCTTTATTTAGAGATCAGTGATGTATGCTGATTTACATTCTTAGGATCGCGGTTTCACTCGCAAATGATTGCAAATGAGCATTTTCTTTTGTTATGGCCGCAAGAATTATAGGTAAATGCGAACAAACATGGGTACTGACGTCATCTCGAGAAAACGCTATTCCCCAACCTCGTTCCCAGGGCATTTTGCCTCCACGGTGGAAGGTCAGCGAAAACGGCCCTGGGATCGACTGGTCACATGACACCCAGAATTTCTGGGTGTTTAGATATGATAATTTTTGTGGTCTTTGTTCCATTGCCTTTGTTTACTTTGTTGACCTGAATAATTGAGAAATATTCAATGCTCTTCAGAGTTGTTCATGTCAGCATTCGTCGGCATAAAAGCAGCTAACAAGCTTAATAATCCACCCTACATCCATGGTTATCTCTTACAAAAAGTATGAAGAAGCATATATCCAATTTAGTGAAAGCTATCACTTCTAATTTGCTGTAAAATTTGAAGACAGCATTCAGATTTAGATGAATACATTTTGCTCGGCTGAATTAATTGTGTTTTATGACAAACCAATCGGATTATAGAATAGACCAGCCGATCCCAGGGCCATTTTCGCCGACCTTCCGCCGTGGAGGCAAAATGCCCTGGGTCCCAAGCCCTTACCTAAGCGAGACTTGTCTCGCGGTTGTATTTTAAAGTATATTGTAAACTTTATTTTATATATTTTCTCAAAGACTACCTACAATTTTACACAATATATTTCTTACCTTTAATCTTAGGTGCACGTCTGCTGATTTATTCCATACTGTTTGGAAAAATACTTCTCCATCGAAGTCGACCCATCCATGGTCTAACGGTTTTCTTGAAAATAAACGATACTTATTGCATTGATAAATATCATCAAGTGTCGTCTTCAAACCCAAGGAACCGTTCTTGTTCAAGTTGATCAGCGGTAGAAACCGCGTGCTCAGGTTGGATGGGTGTTCTTCAATAAAACGACATCCTAGAAGATCGAGAAAACGAAGGTAAGAGGAATGTCATTTTGATGTATGTGATCTACTGACAGGGCGTTTTGAAATCACTTGCAACCGCTGTGCATGTGAAGTCTCGAGATTTTTTTGCCAATATTTTTACAGGAATTTTTGAGAGTTCCATTTTAAACTCTCTTTCCATTGATCTCACACCTTGCATACTTGGAATTAACGCTTCGTTGATGACTTTTATCTAATTTGGCATATGGTCAAAGACAACTTTATTGAATTCATGTTAATTCCTTTCATCCTATACTATTAAATTTGAATTAATGTACTCCTATATACAAGCAGGTTAACTTCTAGGACACCACAATCTATGTTACTGATACCCACACCTTAGAGTCAGATCTTTATGTTAAACCCACAGACTGCTTAAATCTCCTACACTAGATGATTCTCATCACCCAATAATTATACCATGAGCCTGACTGGAATGTGAGTTCATTACCGACGATGGCTATGAACTCATTAGGCTATGAACTCGTAACTGACGAAGGCTTGTAATTTAAGGGAGAAAGCTACCTTAAATTTTATGTTCGCGAACCTATGATGTAATAATGGGTCTATCTTATTATGGTTAAAAGTATATGCAACATGCTATTATATATCATTTTAAAGCTTATAACATGCTCTAAACAAATAGCATTACAGATGTCCTCCCAGTCAAAAATATAAATGTAAAAAACCCTGCAAAGCTGAAAACCATCTTTGGATGCTATCTAGTCAAAAACTAAGCATCAATAATTGGTCATTTTAACTTGTAAAATAAAAACTTGTAAAAATTGAGTGTTCTATACCGAATTTGGTAAAGATCCTTACTTAATATTTGTTGCTAAAGCAACAAAATACAGTGTAACACCAAGAGCTCCCATTAATTTGTTGACTGGATGTAATCTATTTTACAAGTTAAAATGACCAATTATTGATGCTTAGTTTTTGACTAGATAGCATCCAAAGATGGTTTTCAGCTTTGCAGGTTTTTTTACATTTATGTTTTTGCCTGGGAGGGCGTCTGTAATGCTATTTGTTTAGAGCATGTTATAAGCTTTAAAACGGATATATAGCATGTTGCATATACATTTAACCATAATAAGATAGAGCCATTATTACATCATGGGTTTGCGAACATAAAATTTAAGGTTGCCCCCTTAAATCATTTTTTTCATAATTTCTAAGAACACGACCCCACAAGCTTTATGCTTTAATTATTATCGTGTTTAAATGAAGTTTTTTTATTTTTATTAGTCTGCCATTAATTTCTGAATATAATATTAAACCTTTGTAAGCCGGGATATTTTTATTTACGACTATAAAGCCACGTAGTCTCATTATCAAAAAGAAATTGATAATAGGCAATATATCATATATTGAGAAATTATCGTGAATTATGGAGCGATATACCAATTATATTTCACAGACACCTTGGATCTAAAAGAAATTAAATCTGTATTAAATTTGTATCAGATTTTCGATGGTTGTGTCAGATAAGATCTTGATCTTGACCACCGAGCTCTCACATAAAGCTAATACTAAATAATAAAGACGTTTTAGGAGAATTATACAATAGTCTCAATGCTCTTAAATACATTCTTAAAACCAGCTGTTGTGGTCTAGTGGTTACCACACATGTCTATGAGCTGGGAGACACAGGTTCAAATCCGGGGTCGGATCTCCACTCAGGGTCTTAAAAATAATTGAGGAGAAAGTGCTGCCTTTGCAATAATATCAGCAAATGGTAATACTTTCGGGTCTTCTTGGATAACGACCTTAAATCGTAGCCCCTCGGAACCCTTATCAATTGGGCTTCTAGCCTGTTGGGGTATTCCGTTCACCTAAGAGTGATAAATCTAATAAACAAAGTTACTAATGACAAGAATCAGAAATCAAAGACCAATACTTTACCTTCGTGGGCATAATGATTCCAAGCACAGCTTTCCTTCGCGTCAAACTTGTACGCCGCTCTGCCATCTTGCTGGTAATATGTTACCCCAGGACTGTGGAAAGTACTGTACTCGCTTTTACAACGACAAGTACAACAGTTCCCACCTAGACATGTCGCCTTCCTCGCCGAACAGTATTCGTCGTTGTGTATGCAATTCTTGCGAATTGGGTTACTAAACAGATCCCGAGTACTTCTGGTAACCATGATCGTCTCGACAAAAATATGAACGAAACTAAAGCAACAGACGATCATACACCATGTTAACTTCATGTTCGTCATCGCGGAGCCTTCATAAAACCGACGCCGAAGCGTTTGAGCAGTGCTGAAACCATATATGAGAGAAAAGGACTGTATTGCATTCTTTCTTTCCCTTTCTTCCATTTCAATCATATTGTCGTTAAGGTGATATAACAAAATAAACGGAATCGGGAGCAATATCGAGTATTGTGTTATAAATTATGATGTTTTGTCTGAGCGATGAGTACCGGTGAAGTTGTATCCTCTTCACTAGTGTGTTTTGAGTTTTTTTAACTAACATCAAAAGATTATTCTTTTTATATTTAATCATTATTCCCTCGATTTCATTATGTCATTATAATATATATTGTCTCTTGTGTCGTGCGTTGTAACCTTTTAAGCTACATTCAATAACTTTTTATTCGTGGGTTCAATTCCAGCCGGAGGCCTTGATGTTGCATTTATCGCAACTGGTCCCGGTTTGGTCTTAAAATGTACCCATCAGTTTTCACTGGCAATTTTTTATTTGAAATAACGCAATTGTCGAGTGTGTTCCACTGTTACTCGACGAATTCTAGTCGGCAAAAACATTGCACGGGTTCATATAATCTGGAAGTTGTGGACATGTCATGGCAGTTGTGGTTTGTTACAGGTTTTATTATATCACATGACAAAATTATTGCATTCTGATTGATCGAAAGGAGTGCATTCATGTTACCATGGTAACAAAACTCAACATGGCATTTGTGTTGGATTTGTTTTGAATCATTTCTTATGGCTTGTTTTTCGCTAGTAATTGAAAATTCTATCGAAATATTTTAATATGAATGAAGAGAATTACATTCGTTATGAATCGTTTTCATTGTTTTTAACAGGAAAAGACGTTTTTAAAGGCGTCAATTAATACGAAGCGTAGGACTCGTTATTCGCACAGTAAAGTACTGAGTATTTAGTAAATAAAGTTGACTTTTTTGGTTTGTTTAGTCATTTTCAAGAAATTTTCTTATGGAAAAATTATTTGTCTTCTGTGAAAGAGCATTCTAGTTATTATTGGTCGTTGTATGGCTAACACATTTTAAGATGAAAATACATTTTTTATTCGACAACGTAACTTTATCATGTATCATAATAAATACATAATCATGTGATTTTGCTCGTGTAATTAAAGGACATTGGCAACGAAAATTACGTTTGTCTAACCAATTAAGATAGTACTGCATGCATTAGTATTTTGTTTTAATAAATTCGTAATCTCTTCTTATTTCTTCTCGATATCCTCTGATGATTCTAAAAGCTTCAAGCTGTGATTTTAAAGACACAGCGACATTCACGTATGCAAATAAATGTTTTCGTTATTGTGTTAAATAATAAAGAATTCATTATCGATGCTTTCGTGTATTGAGGAGTTGTTATCTCAAAACAAAACATTATGTCTACAAGTTTACGGGTCACCAAAGTGTTTTGTTATGGTGTCATTTATTTCTTATCTCAAGTGACTTTCTCTTACTGTGAAGTAACTTGGGTGACTAGAAATGTCACTGACAGCTTCCGAATTGGTCAAGATGGCTGTCTGAAGATTAAAAGTGTTTGCACCCTTCATCAAGCGTCTTGTCAAGACGATGGATCTTGTTCATGTAACAAAGAGAACCCGCATTTTCGAAATCCAATCATACTATTATATGCAGACATCGCGAGATATGGTACTTCATATGGCTGCATTACAGAAACTGCTATTCGTTATAGAATTGGTGAGTATATAACATATCTTGTTATTCACTGAAACATAAGTACAACATATGTCTTTAACTGAACGTTGTTTCTATTCCTCGTATACAAAGGTGAGTTACTCTGTCTGTTCAGTCCTTACCAAGTTATACCGAATGACCACAAACAACCAGCGACACAATTTAATAATGACGTTAGAGTGGAAAGCTGTATATTTAAAAGCTTTGAAGTAAAGTTCCCCAACAACAACAGCCGGACTCGTATTACTTGGATTGATGAAACTTACTTCCAGTTAAACTACTCAACAAGTACATTGTACTTTCTGGTACGTATATATACTCGTCTTAGTCTTATCCTGTGTAACGCGTCATCTCTATAGTTGCCAAATTATGACGTTCTCCATCTTAAATTGATTGACATCTTTAACCTTACATTAGTATATCTAAAGTAAGTAAGTATCCTCAAGTTCATATCCTCAGAAAAATGATTCTGAGTCCCGTACAGGAATCGAACCTGTAACCTTCTGATTGCCGGTGAGACGCTCTAACCATTGAGCTAACGAGACTCAGATGGAGAGCGAAGGTTACAATGATGGTTCAATTGATATATGTACTGCCTATGCGGTAGTCACTATATATATCGGTAATGCTTGGATGCGTTAATATACACAATGTTGTAGTGAATGTGAGAGAGCTCGGAGTAGACAGACGATACGTGGACGATCGTCAAGCTCATATCCTCAGAAAAATTATTCTGAGTCCATCTGAGTCTCGTTAGCTCAATGGTTAGAGCGTCTCACCGGTAATCAGAAGGTTACAGGTTCGATTCCTGTACGGGACTCATTTTTCTGAGGATATGAGCTTGACGATCGTCCACGTATCGTCTGTCTACTCCGAGCTCTCCCACATTCACCACAACATTGTGTATATAACGCAATGTTATTTTTCCAGCTAAAGATATTATAAATTATTGACTTTCAGTACGATCGTTACTTACTGTAATTGTTGTATTTTCATTTTTTACAGTGGAAAAAATCTGTTCCTGAACTCAAAGGATTGCTAATAACAATCAACTTGTTTTGCAAAAATTATAAGAACCAATATGGTACTCAATGCCTGCAAGCTAAGGTACTTGGAACATGGCGGTCCTCTGGTAAGTAATATTTGGATTAAATATTTAATAAAATTGTTCTCTGGGGGGGGGCGGAAAATGCCCGCGTCGAATGAAGGTTAAGATATAAACATTTAAGTTGCAAAATGCGTGTGTAAAAATGAGAGTGGGAACGAGCCTTTATTATTAATTAATTAATTAATTAATTAAATTAATTATAAATAATTAATCAATTATATTCAGTTAATTACTAATGATTTATTATTATTTATAATTATTCAGATTAACTTTTTAACCTGTTTTCATTTGTCAATTAGGTTTCCATCCTAGAACAGAATTATCTACCCAGCTGTTACACAGTACCATTAAGTGGTATGCATCGTCCACACCGTCAAAGAAAACAACTATTTTCCCATGGTTGACAACAGAAACTGTTCAGAGTACCACGACGAGTATAAATAAATAAAATTATTAATTAATTATATTCAGATAATTACTAATGACTTAAATTCGTTTTGACATTTTTGCATTTATTTATATATTTCAAGAAAAATTGCAAAAATACCATCAGGCTCGAAATCGTGCCGATGGTGATAGAGTACGTGCGAGGAGGAATGAAGAATGCAGAAGGGAAACAAATAGGAAAATTGATAACAGATAAAATAAACGCACAGAGAGTAGCTAGGGAGATGCATCAGACAGTGCTGATGGAAAGTGAGACGATTATTAGAAAGATCTTATCATGGATTGTCCAATTATATAGTTATAATGTAGTTTAGTTGATGTTAATTTAACAAATTTTGGTAGTCTGTAAGACATTCCTCCCACTAAGCTGGAAGGTTAAATGCTATGTCCCACATAATGTGTGTGTGGATTATCAATTGAAATAATAATAATATAGTTAGTAATTAATAATGTATATAAAGTAAATGGTTTGAACCTAGGAGTATCATTAGATGTGTGAAGTTGATCATCCAGGTTGTTGTAGTCTTGAGAAAGACTGTTGTTGGTGACTGATGTTTCGATGGTCTCAGCGGTGGTCATCTTCAGAGTCAAGTGATTGAAACATCAGTCACCAACAATAGTCTTTCTCAAGACTACAACAACCTGGACGATCAACTTCACACATATAATAATAATGTATATACTGTATATGAATGAATTATTTAGATTAACTTTTTAACATGTTTTCATTTGTTAATTAGGTTTCCATCCTAGAACAGAATTGTCTACCCTGATACCCAGTACCACCAAACGGTATGGATCGTCCACACCTTCAAAGAAAGCGAAAACAACTATTTTCCCATGGTTGACAACAAAATCTGTTCAGACTACCAAGTCCAAGACGAGTTCAACAATAGCCATCGCCATTTTGGCTTTCTTTCTCATTTTGGTTATTATCATATTACTGGTGGTGGGATTTCTATTTCTTAAGCTTCGACGAAAGAAGTAAGAAAATTATCTAAACGCTTGCAAAATTATGATTTGATACGTCAAAGTACGTAGTTATTATTGTCAGAAATCTAAGACAAACAAAATCCATTGTACCTGTGAATATACTTGATATAGACGATATGTGGACGATCGTCAAGCTCATATCCTCAGAAAAATGATTCTGAGTCCCGTACAGGAATCGAACCTGTAACCTTCTGATTGCCGGTGAGACACTGTAACCATTGAGCTAACGAGATTGAACATATCAATTGAACCAGTACATCATTGTAACCTTCGCTCTCCATCTGAGTCTACTTGACATACAGTACTTGTTTTATGAATCAAATGAGCTATATTTTATTGGAAAACTTTTTAAAGTATAGTTTAAAACACTACTGTGAGTGTTTTGAATGGCTTCAAAAACGACTGCATCTAAATAACCATGTTTACCAACTATTTCAGTGATTCTAACTATTTTCGCCGAGAAAATCGAAGGAAAAGTTTAATGTAAATCAGAACGAATCTTTATCGCATATAAAACCTCCATCATAGACCTCTTTCATAATGGCATTCAAATTAAATATTCATTTATATTAATTTAAATTAGCCTTTCTGACCTTGTTCGTGTGTGTGTAATTCCAAAGAGTCTTTGCTTTGTAATGAGGCCAGATATAAGTAAATATGCTTACTTATTTCTTTGAATTATGAATAATTATTTTCTTAAACTTTTTTCAGCAGAATGCTGGAAGAACGTGTCAATTCGGAAGGTATACATAACGGTTTTGTATATTGTTTTAAAAAGTCTGCACAATTAACCGAAATATATTGCGTTACTAACATTTTACGTTGTGTGTTTTTCGCAGAAATGCAAAGCCGTAACGCGCAAAATTATCCCAACGCCGCCTACGAAGATCCTTCACCAAGTTATGCAACACTCGATGATCATAATAGACGGGAAAATGGTGTCGAACCTGTTTACCAAGAACTGGTTCATGGATCCCAAAAGCAAGGGGATACCATTAATCCCAATACTAGCAACCCCCCAAGCCTTGGTTATGAAAATCCATCAGCACATGAGGACTACGAGGAACTGAAGGATAAAAGACGGGATTCTGCAGAACACGTGTACCAAGGATTGGTTAAACCATCAGAAAGAGGGGAAAATACTTAGAATAATGTCGACACCATAAGGTGACCGTGCTGCAGGGGTAACGACACCGCTGACCATGAGTATTTTAAGTGATTAAAAAGTAATGTACACAGCTAAAAGTCGCGCATGTTGGCTCATAGTCAATCGAGATATGGTCTGGAAACTCGGCAAACTTCAAAGTGACTATAATGAGCTACGTTTTGATGTTGAACCGTACCTTACACCGTGCACATCCTTTGTTGTAGGTTTATTTAACAATTATTGGATGAGGTTTTCGTGATATCCGGATTTATCAAGGTCGAGGTAAGTGTTATCAGTCGAAGCCGAAGGCTGAGACTGATAACACTTACCGAGACCTTGATAAATCAGGATATCACGAAAACCGAATTCAATAATTGTTTTATTATATATTTTAGGAGAAAAAATATAGTACTCATGTATGAAAATCTTTATTTTTGAACCTCGAAAAATTACAACAACAAGCGTCACAACAATAACATGAAAGTATCATAACTGGCAACTTTATATGTTCTTTTTGTGTTTTTGGAGTCCTTGTCGACGTCGTCGAGTAGTTTTTGAATTTCGTCCTCAACGAGCAGCCATATTTTTTGGCTTTTGTTTTGCTTTTTGAAATTGCTTCGCTCGCTGTTATAATATTACTCATCGCGGGCGCAACTTGCACATAACTTAGTTATCTGCTAGCAGATAACAGAGTTATCTGTTGGTTGCGTGATTCTTGCGTGATTGCGATATTTAACCGTAAGCTCTTAGCCAATCAAAATGCACGTAGTAACTACAATATATAATAATAATATTTAAACAACACGGTTGAGCGATTAAACCCAAACGATTCTATTGGATGATTGCTTCATTATACTAAAATACAATAGGTTCAGTGACCGTGCACCGTGCACAAAATTGCATAAAGACGAACAAAAAGATAGAACAAAGACGTTAGCTGAGTTTCCAGACCATATCTCGATTGACTATCGTTAGCTGAATAATACTGAAACAACATGGCAGTATTGTTTCAACCTATGTTGCTCACCATTGATGAACCAACAATGGTTGTTCACAGTTGTTGGAACAGGAAACAACAATATTGATATAACAAGACTGTTCGCTATTGTTATTGTTGTTCTAGCTAGGTTGTTAGCAAGTTGTAACTGCAGTATTGACGGCTGAACAATGTTGTTCAGTATTGTTTCAACCTATGTTCTTACCATTGATGAATCAACAATGGTTGTTCACAGTTGTTGGAACAGGAAACAACAATATTGATGTAACAAGAATGTTCGCTGTTGTTATTGTTGTTGTTCTAGGTTGTTGAAAACATTTCTAGCAACAGCTTTTAGATCTAGAGCCATTGAATTTTGGAATAATCTAGACAATAAGACTAAGAATATATCCTCTAAATCTCAGTTTAAATCCACTATTCGTGAAAAGCTCCATTGGTGTGTGTAATTTATTTTTATCTATTAATTGGCTCTTATTTATTTAATCTAATTTTTATTATTGTATTTAATTTCTTGTGTATCTAGTTAATTTTCTTCTAAGACCTCGTGTAAACTAGCGTTAGCTAACTGTTGATTTTATCAAATATAAAATACAAATACAAGTAATGTACATCGAGTTAAAAATCACACAAGTTGCTGTTACAGTATTGTTTAGCCAACATGTTATAACGCGGATATCATAACTGAACAATATTGTTGAATGAACAATGTTATTCAGTATTGTTTCAACAGTGTTTTTCGCCATTGATCCCTTTTTAATATTTAATAAGGTCATTAATTTGTATTCTTTGTTTATAAAACAACTCTATAAACAAACATGCTAATGTTGTCACGAAATAAGATAGTACTGCATCAGTATTTTGTTGTTGTTAAATTTGTAATCTCTTCTTATTTCTTCTCGATATCCTCTGATGATTTTAAAAACTTCATGCTGTGATTTTGAAGACAAAGCGACATTTACGTATGCAAATAAATGTTTTCGTTATTGTGTTAAATAATAAATAATTCGTGTATTGATGCTTTCATGTATTGAGGAAAACAAAACATTATGTCTACACTGAGGTTGTGGGTCATCAAAGTGTTTTGTTATGGTGTGATTTATGTCTTATGTCAAGTGATTTGGTGTGATTCTGAAGTGACTTGGGTGACTAGAAATGTCACTGACAGCTTCCGCATTGGTGAAGATGGCTGTCTGAAGAATAAAAGTGTTTGCACCACAACAGCAACTTGTCAAGACGATGGATCTTGTTCATGTAATAAAGAGAATCCACATTTTCGAAATCCAACTGTACTATTAGATGGCACCGCGAGATATGGTACTTCATATGGCTGTATTGGTGTAACTGCTATTCGTTTTAGAATTGGTGAGTATATAACATATATCTTGTTATTCACTGAAACATAAGTACAACATATGGCATTAACTAAACCTTGTTTCTATTCCTCGTATACAAAGGTGAGGTACTCTGTCAGTTCAGACCTTACCAAGTTATACCGAATGACCACAAAGAACCAGCGACACAATTCATTAATGCCTTTCCACCAGTGGAAAGCTGTACATTTATAAGCTTTGAAGCAAAGTTTCCCAACAACAACAGCCGTACTCGTATTACTTGGATTAATCAAACTTACTTCCAGTTAAACTACTCAACAACCAAATTGTATTTTCTGGTACGTACTCGTCTTAGTCTTATCCTGTGTAACGCGACATTTATAGTTGCCAAATTATGACGCTCTCCATCTTAAATTGATTGCCATCTTTATATATTATCTTGATATTATCTTCTATATTATATTGATATAATAAATTATATATCTAAAGTATAAGTATGATATGTTACCATATATACCATATGTATATACATATGGTTTACTATAGAAATATATAAAATAATCTATTGACACCGAGTCGATAACGTACGATATGTAGCTAGCATTAGTTATGGCGTTGTGACGTCACAATTTATAACAAACCATAGAATGTGTGTCCTGCTCTTAGCTAGCGTCTAGTTAATCCGCCAATTTCGTCATGTTATTTTCAACATTATTTTGCCATTAGTTTGCAGGGATGCATATCCCTCCCCTATATCCCAACGAACTTAATCGGCAATTCGCATGAACTGGGAAGTGAAATAAAATAGTTGTATCCAAAACACGGTACGAACTTCCTAAAGCACGTTAGTGCAACCTAGAAAATCCTAAAATTTTACCATGAGTATTTTTATATTTGTCAATCTTTTAAATTCGGTTATTCAAAATACTAACGTTTTCCGTATTGATCTCGCAATGCTCTCTGACTGGTACTCGATCTGTCGCTTGCCTTCCATCATATTTCCCTGCTTTTCCAATTCAAAATTTCTGCATCCGTCCCTTGATCCGCCATATTTGTAACGGGGCGTAATGTTTGCGAGTTTTTTGGTAACAATGTTATTTTTCCAGCTAAAGATTTTATAAATTATTGACTTTGAGTACGATCGTTACTGTAATTGTTGTAATTGTTGTATTTTCATTTTTTACAGTGGAAAAAATCTGTTCCTGAACTTAAAGGATTGATAATAACAATCAACTTGTATTGCAGAAATTATAATACTAAAGGATATGGTAGTGAATGCCTGCAAGCTAAGGTGCTTGGAACATGGCGATCCTCTGGTAAGTAATATTTGGATTAAATATTTAATAAAATCGAGACCTTATTTTTTAATTAATTAATTAATTAATTAAATTAATAATAAATAAATAAATAATAAGTTAAATAATCAATTACTAAAATCCAGTTAATTAATAATAATTTAAATTTATTTTGACATGTTTGCATTTATTTATATATTTCAAGAAAAATTGAAAACAAACAACAGTTAGAGGTGTGCTTCAGGGTCGAAATCGTGCCGATGGTGATAGAGTACGTGCGAGGAGGAATGAAGAATACAGAAGGGAAACAAATAAGGAAATATAATTGATAACAGATAAAATAAACGCACAGAGAGTAGCTAGGGAGATGCATAAGACAGTGCTGATGGAAAGTGAGACGATTATTGGAAAGATCTTATCTGGGATTGTCCAACCATGAGAGTTATAATGTAGTTTAGTTGATGTTAGTTTAAGGTGGCTCAATAGTCTAAATCATCAAAAATTGCATTTTCCCGCATAAAAATACTTGTAATGCAGATATGAGCTTCATCGTGGTGGTCTTGTGTACTTAAAAGTTTTATACCCTCAATGTTTACCTGAGTGTAGAACTCGTGTTTCCAATAAATCCAGAAAAACAATAACAACAACAGCATAAAATCTGCCACTTATCATAAACACAATTTCTCTAGATATACAAATGCTGCAAGTGTGAAACGTTTCAATAATCAAGACCACCGCTAGAGCTATGCAATGAACCAAAATAAAGCTCAGATCATTACAAAATCGAGCCACCCTAACAAATGTTGGTAGTACTTAGTAGTATTTTCCTCTCACTTAGCTGGTTAAAGGCTATGGCCCACATAATGTGTCTGGGCTATCAATATAAATAATAATAATAATAATAATAATAATAATATATAGTTAGTGATTAATAATGTATGAATGAATTATAAATTATTTAGATTAACTTTTTAACCTGTTTTCATTTGAGAACAGAATTGTCTACCCTGTTACCCAGTACCACCAAATGGTATGGATCGTCGACACCGTCAAAGAAAAGGGAAACCACTATTTTCCCATGGTTGACAACAAAAGATGTACAGAGTAACAAAAGTTTGATAATAGCCATCGCCATTTTGGCTTTTTTTCTTATTTTGGTTATTATCTTATTACTGGTGTTGGGATTTCTTTTTTTTAAGCTTCGACGAAAGAAGTAAGAAAATTATCTAAACGCTTGCAAAATTGTGATTTGATATGATTAAAATTGTGATGTGATTTTATTTAATCAAATGAGCTATATTTTATTGAAAACTTGTTTAAGTAGTATTTAAAACACGAGAAGGAGCGTTTTATCATATTTAAAACGCCAGCGCGTAGCGCGAGCATTTTAGATATGATAAAACGCGAGTTCGAGTGTTTTAAATAGCTTCAAAAACAATTGATTGTAATCACCAGGGAGTGTACTGGTTTTTATTTTCTATTAGAGGTAAATTGGGTTGATGTATGAAATGCAAATTAGCAGGAATTTTATATAAAGTTCGTAGAGACTTTATATAATTTTCATGCTGATTAGTATTCATGGTTTTATCAGGTATAAAAAGCCTTGCGCGTGACTAAATACGGAAATGTGATTGGACAATTTGGTTAATGAATATTAATGAGTTTTTGAATTACGAATAATTGTTCTCTTAAAATTTTTCAGAAGAATGCTGGAAGAACGAGTCAATTCGGAAGGTATACATAACGGTTTTGTATAATGTTTCAAAAAGTCTGCACAATTAACCGAAATATATTGCGTTACTGCATGACATTTTACTTTACGTTGTGTTTTTCTCGCAGAAATGCAAAGCCGTAACGCGCAAAATGATCCCAACGCCGCCAACGAAGATCCTTCACGAAACTATGCAACACTCGATGATCATAATAGACGGGAAAACGATGTGGAACATGTCTACCAAGGACTGGTTGGATCCCAAAAGCAAGGGGATACCATTAATCCCAATACTAGCAACTCTCCAAGCCTTGGTTATGAAAATCCATCAGCACATGAGGACTACGAGGAACTGAAGGATAAAAGACGGGATTCTGCAGAACACGTGTACCAAGGATTGGTTAAACCATCAGAAAGAGGGGGAAATACTTAGAATAATGTCGACACCATAAGGTGACCCTGCTGCAGGGGTAACGACACCGCTGACCATGAGTATTTTAAGTGATTAAAAAGTAATCTATACAGCATATAAAAGTCGCGCATGTTGGCTGAATAATACTGAAACAACATGGCTATCATGGCTAACCAATATTGTTAAATGAACAATGTTGTTCAGTATTGTTTCAACCTATGTTGTTCACTATTGATGAACCAACAATAGTTGTTCACAGTTGTTGGAACAGGAAACAACAATATTGATATAACAAGACTGTTCGCTATTGTTATTGTTGTTCTAGCTAGGTTGTTAGTAAGTTGTAACTGCAGTATTACGGCTGAACAATGTTGTTCAGTATTGTTTCAACCTATGTTCTTCACCTTTGATGAACCAACAATGGTTGTTCACAGTTGTTGGAACAGGAAACAACAATATTGATATAACAAGAATGTTGGCTATTGTTATCATTGTTGTTCTAGGTTGTTGAAAACATTTCTAGCAACAGCTTTTAGATCTAGAGCCATTGAATTTTGGAATAATCTAGACAATGAGACTAAGAATATATTATCCTCTAAGTTTCAGTTTAAATCCACTATTCGTGAAAAGCTCCATTGGTGTGTGTAATTTATTTTTATCTATTAATTTATTTTTATCTATTATTTATTTAATCTAATTTTTTTTATTGTATTTAATTTCTTGTGTATCTAGTTAATTTTCTTCTAAGACCTCGTGTAAACTAGCGTTAGCTAACTGTTGATCTTATTAAATATAAAATACAAATACAAGTAATGTACATCGAGTTAAAAATCACACAAGTTGCTCCAGCACGTTGGCTGAACAATACTGTAACAACGCGGATATCATATAGCTAATAAACAATATTGTTTCAACTTTCAACAACGTTGTTCAGCATTGATGAACCAAGAATGGTTGTTCACATTTTTTAGAAGATTTACAGAAAAACAATACTGATAGAACAAGAATGTTCACTATTGTTATGAATGTTGTTTACATAGATTTGTATTGTTATCACTGTTGTTTACATTTTTTGAGCTAAACCGGGAAGCTGCAGGTTCAATCCTCTGTGACGCTGAAGATGAATCCGACGGAAACATATTTGCCAAGCCAAACTCAGATTTCTGTCCAGTTGAAACGATACAGAATTACCTGAAGCACTTAAATCCCAGCTGTGATGCTCTTTTTCAAAGGCCAATATGTTCAAACGACGGAAGCAAAGTAGTTTGGTACTGCAATTCGCCAGCTGGTGACTCAACCTTGGGAAACATGCTCCGACAGATGACTTGAAGAGCAGGAATAAACCCACCTCTTACCAACCATAGTATAAGAGCCACATCTGTGACTGCACTTTCTGATGCCCAAGTCGAAACGCGTCACATCAAGTCTGTAACTGGCCATAAATCCGACCAGTCGATTGAAGCATACAGCAGCCGTCCATCAATCCAGCAACAAGAGAGAATGTCATCACTATTATGTATGTTATTGTTATCACTGTTGTTAGTAAGTTGTGACAGTATTGATGGCTGAACAATGCTGTAACAACCTCGTTATCATGGTTGAACGACCTTGTTGACAACATTGCACGCTGCTGACAACTTGCAACAGCGATTGTGTGTTTCACGCATGTCTACCACGTTCCTGAGCCGGTCAAATATATAACCCTCATAATAACTGTAAAGTTTCCAACGACCTTGCAACACAACCCATCTTCTTTTGAAATTTAAAGTAAGAATGACATCTTGAAGTCTATATTCAACCTGTTTTTATATTATCGTTTTCATGCATATATGCGACATTTTGTTGATGAACGGGTTTCCAACTTAAAAGGACACTCCGGCCCAAATACAAATGTAGTTCATATGAAAGATCTTACTGACTTTAGTTTATTTCCAAAGTTTCAGCGTTCCTATCAATTTAGTTAAGAAGATGTAGCTAGTTGAAGTTGGAGAGTTTGTCCAATTTCGACGCCATTTTGTTTCTCAAATATGACGTCACTGAGTGACGTGATCTCGTATTATGCCTAAGAAGCTCCTCTACTTTCCTGCATGAGGAACTAAATAGTTTATTTCGACTAATTTTCGTCCAAAGACCATTCACAATAACTATCACTATGTGATCGCCATCAAAACAACTCCACTGACGATAAAGAATCACTCAATGACGTCATATTTTCAAAACCAATATGGCGTCAAAATCCACAAATTTTCAACTTCAACTAGCAATATCTTCTTAACTAAATTGATAGGAATGCTGAAACTTTGGAAATAAACTAAAGTCAATACGATCTTTCATATGAACTGCATTTGTATTTGGGCCGGAGTGTTCCTTTAAGACTTTTTTGTAGAACCTACATAATAATAAACTACATTAATAAACTCTCAGAATCTTGACAATAACGGATAATCTATTAACCTAGTCCTCACGGCATATATAATCCAGCCAACAGCAGACAAAGACTTTCTAATGACATATTATTGATATATTTTCTTACTAGTATACAACGTTGAAAAGCAAACATGTTTATACTGGCAAAAAACATACATTATATGTACCCATTAAAATCTCCTGCTCTATTTCTGTGGGGAAATGGATTTTTTTAAATAATAAACAGAACAATATGTTCTAAGGATTTATGGTAAAAGAAAATTTCGAGTGTTAGAACAATATACATTTAAACATTTAAATGTATCTTCCAACACTCTAAATTTTCCTTCACAACAAATCATTAGAACATGCAGTTTAATCGAGTGAAATGCCAAATATTACTTGTAATAGACAGAACAATACATGGGTGCTTGGAAATATTGAACTGTTTATTTCTTGTATTGAACTGCATGATATTACACTCCTTCAATACTCTCACTCGTGAGATATCTTGTTCAAATAAATTCAATATATATATCTCGACTTACTGTTTTTCTTCAAGGCCATCAATGACATTGTACCTATATCAAGCGATATCCTACCCGAACGTCTTGTTCCCTTAAGGCTTACTAGATCCTCCGCAAATACCAATACGATCTCATTCCGTCAACGTAAATGTAAAACAACTACTTTCAATCGCTCATTTCTTATTAGAACAACTAGGACTTGGAACTCTCTCCATGAACACTTAAGGCTAGATCATTTAAACTTTTAAAAAACTTTTAAAAATTTAAGAAGTCACTATCATAGACTATTATAATATAATAATGCTCTATTATCCTGTTACAATGTTGACGATCCTCGAACTTGGAAAACTGTCTGCCTAAAGTGCAACACATCGCGAAGCCTCACTGAACCCATAACTTGCTGTTATTAGTTATTATTTTATTTTTGTAAGGGCCCACTGTAATTGGTGTTTAACTGTTGTGGTGACCCTGCTTCTTCTATGTATTTTTAAGAGGCGAAGCTAAATAAATAAATGAATATTTTAACGCATCCAGGTATTTATCTCTGTATAATTGACAGAGTTTCAAAGTCAATTTATTTCTTATTTTTGTATCAAACATCGAACTCTATCAATGCAGGTTTCTAAAATATGTCGGAAATTGATATAATAATAATCTATTTCATCATTTTCTATTATCGTAATTGATCGCTTTTTAATATTTAATAATGTCATTAATTTTTATTCTTATGTTTATAAAACAACTCTATAAACAAGAATGCTAATGTTGTCACGAAGTAAGATAGTACTGCATCAGTATTTTGTTTTAATAAATTCTTAATCTCTTTTTACTTCTCCTCGATATCCTCTGATGATTTTAAAAACTTCAAGCTGTGATTTTGAAGACAGAGTGACATTCACGTATGCAAATAAATGTTTTCGTTATTGTGTTAAATAATAAAGAATTCGTGTATTGATGCTTTCGTGTATTGAGGAGTTGTTACCTCAAAACAAACATTATGTCTACAAGATTATGGGTCACCAAAGTGTTTTGTTATGGTGTTATTTATCTCTTATGTCAAGTGACTTGGTGTGATTCTGAAGTAACTTGGGTGACTAGAAATGTTACTGACAGCTTCCGCATTGGTGAAGATGGCTGTCTGACGAATAAAAGTGTTTGCACTTTTCATCAAGCATCTTGTCAAGACGATGGATCTTGTTTATGTAATACGAACGATAAGCCACATTTTCGAAATCCAACTGTACTGTTAGATGGTACTACGAGATATGGTACTTCATATGGCTGCATTACAGAAACTGCTATTCGTCATAGAGTTGGTGAGTATATAACAGATCTTATTATTCACTGAAACATAAGTACAACATATGTCATTAACTAAACGTTGTTTCTATTCCTCGTATACACAGGTGATTTACTCTGTCTGTTCAGACCTTACCAAGTTATACCGAATGACCACAAAGAACCAGCGACACAATTTAATAATGACCCTAAAGCGGAAAGCTGTATCTTTCAAAGCTTTGAAGTAAAGTTTCCCAACAACAGAAACCGGACTCGTATTACTTGGATTAATGAAACTTACTTCCAGTTAAACTACTCAACAAACACATTATACTTTCTGGTACGTATACTCTTCTTAGTTTTATGCTGTATAACTATAACGGTCTCTATTTATATTGATTCACCTCTTTAACCTTCGTCTAAATTGTGATAGGTTTTTTACTATATCTATGGTTTCATATAGAAATATATAAAATAGCCCATAAACTATGGTATATCATACGATAGTTCTAGCTAATGTTATGAAGTTGTGACGTCACAATTTATAACAACCCATAAAATGTGTTACTCTTGGCTAGCGTCTGTAGTTAATCCGCCAATTTTGTTACGTTATTTTTAATATTATTTGCCATTGTAAGTTTACAGTGTGCATTTCCGTCTCCTAAACCCCAACGACCTTTTATATATATTTTTGTTTGTAAATGTAAATTTGGATGTATACGTCGCACTTTTATAGCATAACTTAATCGGCGATTCCAATAAACTGTGAAGTGGAATAAAATTGATTTACAATCTTAGTTTTATACATGTGTATACAGTACGAACTTGCTAAGGCAGGTTAGTTCAACCTAGAAAATCCTACAATTTCGCCAAGTATATTTATTTGTTAATCTTTGGTATTTAAAATACTAACGTTTTCCTTATTGACCTCGCAATGCTCTCTGACAATTCAGCTGGTATTCGAGCTGTCGCTTGCCTTACATCATGTCTCCCTGCTTTCCTAATTCAAATTTCTGCGGTATATTTGTAACAAAATCCGGTATATTTGTAACATATTAGCGAGTTTTTTTGGCAACATTGTTATTTTCCAGCTAAAGATTTTATAAATTGTTGGATTCCAGTACGATCGTCACTTAATTGTTGTATTTTCATTTTTTACAGTGGAAAAAATCTGTTCCTGAACTTGAAGGATTAATAATAACAATCAACTTATATTGCAAAAATTATAATACTAAAGGATATGCTAATCAATGCCTGCAAGCTAAGGTATTTGGAACATGGCGATCCTCTGGTGGTAAGTAATATTGGGATTAAATATTTAATAAAATTGTTCTCTGGGCGGGGGCGGAAAGTGCCTGCGTTATAGTTATACGGCTCTGAAATATCTGGATTTTTCCTACATTTCAGTGTTTGCTTTATTTGTTAAAAAATCGTGGTTAATTATTGAATACAAAAAAGATTCGGAATATTTCAGAACACCTACACTGAATTGTTTTAAAAGGTTTAGTTTTAATTATATTATGTGTTTACTTATTCAAAGTTTCATTATTACTGATGACGTATAAGATGTCAGAATTTGTTGCCATGACGATAACAAGTGTAACATGTATTCAGATTTAGCATATCATCAACCTGTAGAAATGTCATTGCCATACATCCAATAGTTTTAGAGATGTTGACTGCGGGCACTCCTCCCTCCCCCCAAATTACAAAACTGCCTACTTACATCTTTAAACTATTGTAATCTACTACGATATTCGAATTATTTTGCTTTAGAATATTTCTTATCTTACCTTTTATAAGATAAGAAATATTCTGTAGTCAAAAAATAAATTACTTTTAAATAAAAGGCCTTTAAGTATAATGTTTAGAAATGTCAATAGTTTTACGGTATCTGCTCTTGTACTCGAGAAATAACGTTTTCATTCTCGTATTCTATGCTTCTGAACGCCGCCATTTTAGAGTTTGCTCGACGGCTCAAACTCGTTGTATAGCGGGGATTTATTTTCGATTTTGACGTCATTGAGTGCTTATCTTTTGTTCCTTGCACTCAATGACGTCAAGTTTTAGTCGTCGAGCAAATGGCGGCGTCAAGAAGCATAAAATACGAGAATGAAAACGTTATTTCTCGAGTACAAGAGCAGATACCGTAAAACTATAAAAATTTCTAAACACAAAAGTTTTTTAAATTTTATTTATTTTTAATTCCAGTTCTCTTTTAAGAACTATCATTCTCTTGTTATTGTTTAAGATCCCGAAACTCCATCACCAACTGCAGCCACTAGTAGTATCTCTGGTTTATCGAGCACGAACACCGGTACCATTCCTACAACCACCAGTAATTCTACGAACGCTGGTAAATCCAGCGGCGAAAGTGAACTTGATGAAGGGATGATTTCAGTGGCAGTTGTTGTTCCACTTATTGTTTTAATTGTTGTGATTTTGGTCGCCATTTATTTGATGAAACGAAGAAAAAGAAACAGGTTAGAAACAGTTTTTTTTATTGGACGTAATGGTATCAATTTTTCAGCTGTGCCGACAGTGTATAGTCTCTGTCATCTATAGACCTCTGTCATAATGGTGGCCAGTCTAAATATTCTTTTATATGCACGAAAATTAGCCTTTCTGGCCTCGTTACAAAGCAAAGATTCTTTGGAATTACAGACACACGAACGAGGTCAGAAAGGCTTATTTAAAGTGCCTATGACACGAAAATTAAGTTTGCCTTACTTGAAAGAACACTTCAATTGACAGAGGGACATCTTTTGAGATTTTCCGTTTCCTTCGTTGTCAAGATATTTCATAATATTTCATAATGGTGTGACGTACACGTGCATAATGACTTATCGGAGAAGGTTATATATGTTTTCTATTATAAAACCAAATTTAATTTGAATGAAGCATGTGCGTGAGTATATCCAAAAACATGGAACTTGTACAATTTCAAGTGATTTTCTTTGATAATAACAAAGATATATAACCTTCTCCGATAAGTCATTATGCACGTGTACGTCACACCGTTGTCATTTGCATATAATACAAACTGAAATATCTCAAGAACGAAGAAAGGAAACGAAAAACTACAGAAGATGTTACTCTGTTATTTTAAGTGTTCTTTCAAATAAGGCAAACTTAATTTTCGTGTCATAGGCCGAATATAAAATAAAATTTAATTTGGGTGCAGCCATTATGAAAGAGGTCTATAGACTTCACGTCAAATTCTTTTGATACATGTATTGACAAATTCCGTATTAACTTACCAATTTGTGAATAAAGGTAAATAGTATTTAGTTGTGTAAATTAACAATCAAAATTAGTTATTTACAAATGACTTTTTGTTGTGCAATTCGTATAGCACCTTACTCTTGTATTTTACTCGCAGAGACAGAAATATATCCAAGCGTTCAACCTCGCAAGGAAACAATGGTAAGGAAATGACATGGAATATATAAACTTTAAGAAATAACTAATATACGAAGATTGAATAACTTGAATGTGAAAACATTTGTATCCAATTTTCTTAAAGTGCCTATATGTAATGAAAAATTCAGTTGTAAAATAACTCTTTTGTTTGAAAGAACTCTTGAAACTATAAAGACTAACCATTTACAACTTTTTCATATCTCACTTCACTCTTGAGATATTAAGATTTGTTTAATATGTAAATGATCATACTTATGACATCACAGCTGCATAATAACTTATTGAAAACGCTTATATATCTTTGAGATTATGTAATGAAATCACTTGAAATACAGGTACATATGTGCGTGGATGTATCCAATGACATCAAATATACAAATCATCAAACGATTCCATGTGATAATGGTAAAGATATGCAGAATTTTTCAATAAGTCATTATGCATTGTGATGTCATAAGTATGATCATTTACATATTAAACAAATCTTAATATCTCAAGAGTGAAGTGAGATATGAAAAGTTGTAAATGGTTAGTCTTTATAGTTTCAAGAGTTCTTTCTAACAAAATAGTTATTTTACAACTGAATTCACTTAATCACTTCAAATTGAATCACTTTAAACTTTAAACCATACTTTTACACAGGCACTGGCCATATTAACTTGGGAATGTCGTCTCAAAATAAGAACTCACAAAGTACGTCAGCTGGTACATATTCCGCATACATTTCATCAGGCTCTGAATATGCTGAGCCTGACATTTCAAGAGTTGTGGTCAATGGAGACACGTATGCTGTACCTGACAAAAATAAACCAAAGAAGGTAACACATCTTCTACACCTGCTCCGAAAAAATAAAGCACTCAAATGTGTTTTGAACTTAGAAATGTAAAAACAAATTGAAATTGGTTGTCCCCGATTCACAGTTTTATACAACTGCTTGAGACAACCACAAATTTATTGGTTTAAAATGTTTTATACTAATAATACGTGAATTCTTACTCCACCTTAGGACACAGCTGTCGCTCCAAATGTTTCCTCAGATTCTGAATATGCCACACCTGACATAGAGAGGATTATGGTCAATGGAGACATGTATGCTGTATCTGACAAAAATAAAAATAAACCAAAACAGAAGGTAACATATTAATCTGGTACACCTGCTACGAAAAAATAAAGCATTAAAATGTGTTTTGAACTTAGCACTGCATGTAAAAACAGATTGACACAGAAACAAATTGAAATTGGTTGTCCCCGATTCACAGTTTTATACAACTGCTTGAGACAACCACAAATGTATTGGTTTAAAATGTTTTATGCTAATAATACGTGAATTCTTACTCCACCTTAGGACACAGCTATCGCTGCAAATGTTTCCTCAGATTCTGAATATGCCACACCTGACATAGAGAGGATTATGGTCAATGGAGACATGTATGCTGTGGCTAACAAAAACAATACAATTAAAAAACCAAAACAGGAGGTAAAAGAATATTAAATATTTGCGTTTAGAAAAATAAGATTCCTCAGAAAAATAAAAAAAATAAAAATTTATAAACATTTATAAAAAATTTATTAAAAAAATTAAAATATTTCCATACATTTATTTTATCCTACTATATGAATTGACGTGGCAAGTACTGTATGTGACGTGTATTATATGATATGTACCGTATTATTTATATAATATATTAATACACCAACAACGTTTTAGCTCAACTATATGGATCCTGAAAATCTTGGTCTCGATGAAAACAATCCGGATGCGGAAGAATCAACTCAACCTACTGAATACGCTGCCATTGTTGGTGTTATGCATGAAGAAAATGAATGAACAACCAAGTACCACTGATCTCGAAATAAGACTGGATCGAGTAACTATTGTTCAGAAAATGAAGCCGGAAGTCCGCCATTACTAAGGGACCAACTGAGGATCATATGAGGTTTTTTGTTGGATTATGTGCTCTTACCATCGACAAAATAAATAATTTTACTATAAAGAGGACCAGAAGACATTTTTCAAATTACTGGGTAAAACGATTCATGGCCTACCTACAGATTTACTGCGACTTTGGTCCCTTAGTAATGGCCGCCGTTGGCTCTAATTATCCCGTGAGAGAAGCCTAATATGAGACGTCAAATTAGGTTCAAGATTTTATGCATTTAATGTTAACAAAGAAACTATATTGGCCAGATACTAAACCTATTTCGCGAGCGTCACAGTTTGATTTGCTTGTAAACTCGGAGCTTCTAATGATCTCTCGTCTATTTACATTATGCAACTATGCAAGCTTCAAAATCAGACTCATCAGATACAACAGAAAGCTCAATCCAGTCTTATTTTTGAGATCAGTGCAAAGTACAGTGTTTACATGTAAATCATAACTTAATCAAGTGTTTGTAATCGAGTATATTAACGTTACCTTAAAAAGCCCAAGGTCAATTATATGACCAGAATTATATGCGAGAACAAAAATGGGCCCCACTCCCACAAAGTGACGACATATGTAGAGGGGTCTGGGGGATTCTTCGCCTGAACATTTTTGAATTTAGTGTCTCTAAAATGTCATTTCCTGTATTTTGAGAGCAGTTTTGAGTAAAATCTAAAGACCACAAATAACTTTTTTTGTGGTGTATCCATTCTTTGTAAGAAAATATTATTAATAATAGCACCATTAATAAAAGGAGACAGTTTGCCGGATAGGCTGATGGGCCCCCTCGACCCATGGGCCCCGGTGCGGCGCACCGTTTGCACACCCTTAGTGCCGCCATTGTTATTAATTCTTTGAAAGTCTACATGGCAGTGAATAGAAGTTCTCAGTATAAATTTGTCTTCATCAAATTGAATACCGACCATTGTCCATTTAACCACAATACTTAATGTCTGATCTGATATAACCAAACACTTAATGTCTGATCCCCCGGGAAACTAGTCAGTTGTTTTTTTCATCGACAACCATGGTCATGACCACTTATAGACATATAAGCATTATTTTTACTCTGAAGTAAATACAAAGTACTATAGGCAACTCTGTAGTTGTGGAATCGCACATATTCCGTTTTAAATCGAATTAATTTCATCCGGCGATGTGCTAACTGATTTTTATCATTGAATTGTAACTGTTTTAAGCAAGAGATAATGTATATCGTGTGACATCCCGACGTTCGAGGGATTTATCTGACTTTTTACATGATTGAGGACAGTAGCGTCGCCAGACCTGGAAAGATGGCGGGGGGGGGGGGGGGGGGGGGGGGGTGGGGACAAAATGATATTGAATTTTTAATTTAGAGTCTCTGAAATACCATTTCCTGGACTTCGGGGGACGATTTGACAGAATTCTGATGGTCAGAAAACGGCGTTATAGCATGTCGAAATTTACATCCAAAATTGCCATACAAAATGCCCTCTATAGCGGTGAGCGATGAAACCAAATAAAGAAGAGAAAGGAAACAAGTTTATTTTGCGAAATATCAACTTCTAAACATATTAACAATTAACATAATAGTATATTCGATACAATTATAATATACCGCTTCCAGTACTTCATGTTAAACTATTATAAAGCATTCAGTACAATCGTGGTTATTCCGAGTTATTTTCTACAGCAGACATTCTCACATTCATGCTTTTAAAGACTGTTCAGACTTTGTTGATGTGACATGAACATTTAGAGTCATAGCGTACCCCCCCCCCCCGCCCCATCCTTTTTCACCGGATTTGAGAGAAATCTCAAAAGTGATTTTGAGGAGAACTGGGGGGGCGTGTCCCAGTCCCCTCCCTGGCGACGCTACTGATTGAGGAGGTTTTCTAACAAAGTTTTGTCCATTTTTCCACCTTGTCCTTGGACAAAGATTTTCCTAGTTTTTTCTTCATTTCTTCGTATATATATATTGATAAAATATATATTGATAAAATATATATTGCAAAATATATATTGATATCTCTTTATTGTCTAGAATCTGATGGTGTTAACTGATATTGGCACAAGCTCTTGTTATTTTAGAGCCACAGTGTTGTTATTAACTTATTATGCAAAGGATTTTTGAAGTTATGAAGAAGGCGTTCATAATTCCTTATATATAAGCTTGTTGAAAGCACATTTCTCCAGCAAATCTGATATCGTCATGTCTACTACGAGATTGATGACTATAGAAGTGTTTTGTTATGGTGTTATTTGTCTATTATGTCAAGTGACTTGGTGTGATTGTGAAGTAACTTGGGTGACTAGAAATGTCACTGACAGCTTCCGCATTGGCGAAGATGGCTGTCTGAAGAATAAAAGTGTTTGTACCCTTCATCAAGCATCTTGTCAAGACGATGGATCATGTCTATGTAATGACAACAACCCACATTTTCGAAATCCGATAATTGTTATAGGAAGCAACGTGAGTTATGGTAGTTCATACGGCTGTATTACAGACCAAGTCATCGGTTACTCAAATACGTTGCTTGGTAAGTAAACTTCGTGCTTGACGGTATTATTAAAATATTGATGAACCAATATATTCCATTAATTGCATTGTTTTTGCTTAATTTCTTCATATAAAGGTAAACAGGACTGCCTATTTCGACCTTTTCAAATTATACCAAACGACCAAGAAGAAGCAGAAACAGAGTTTAATAACACATATGATGTATATGATCTTGAAAGCTGTATCTTTAGAAGCCTTGAAGCAAAGTACCCCAACAACAAGACTCGGTCTATGGTACCGTCGGTGGATAAAACGTACGTCCATTTAAAAATATCAATAGGAACTACATTGCATTTTCAGGTATGTATATTCCCCTTTCATCATGCTCCATTTGTTTTAGTATTCTTTTACCTTTTGATACAAGTAAGAGTTAGATCCCGAGAAGGAGGGCTTTATATAGCATAAAGCCCGACATTCGATGGATCTAACTGATTTAGTTCATGATTGAGGAGGTTTTCCAACAAAGTTTTGTCCATTTTATCCACCTTGGACAAAGATTTCCCTAGTTTTTTCCTTCATTTCTTATCGAATTAGCCCGCTGTACATCAAAGAAAACCGACTCAATCATAAACTAAGATAAAGTTAATGCCGTGCACAAAAGATTGTCTTTTACAGGTATCCATAACTCTTTACCTCATTGACTTTACCTCAGATTTTTCAGACTATAATATCGCATGAATGCGTGAAAACCTTTGGGGTAAGGGCCTTGGTAATGGTATACCGCTATACTGTTTAAACTGCATACATTATAACGATGAATATCAATAATATAAATAATAATTATTAAACACATGCTGTTCAATTATTTTGCGCAATGGTACGTAACGTCAGTTTCTGTTTTCTTTCAAAATCCAAGAAGTTGTTTAATATTAGAATTCTTAACTCTGCTTACTACAAGTTCGTGTACCATATTTTTGGTAATAAAGGGAACTCTGCGATGGGCAGTTAACATACCCATGCATGATGCACTTCATATAAATTAATAGACATTTGTTAAACTTAGCATGTAGTTTTCCTTTTTCTCCAATCCTATCCATTTCCTTTTTCTCCATCCTATCTATTCTATTTTAAAACTTCAATGACTATTAATATTCCAGATGTCGATATAAGAAGCTAAACCTTTTGTGTATCAATTACATTTTATTACAGTGGAGAAAGTCTGTTCTTAAGTTGTTGCAAGGATTGATTATTATAATTAACTTGGAATGTACAAGATTACTAGGGCAAGTTGGTGAATGCCTGCAAGCTAAGGTGCTTGGAACATGGCGATCTTCTTCTCGTAAGTACGAATGGGAATAAAATAGGAATCAATTTGTGGGGGTTGCAGTGGTAATGAGGATGAAGAGGAGGGTTAAGGATGAAGATGAGGGTGAAGATAACAGAGGTAGTGGAGATGCAGATGAAGAGAAAGAGGATGAAGAAGAAGCTGAGGATGACGATGTGAGTGAAGATGAGATATGGACAAGGAATTGAGAGTATGAACAAGATTGCTTTACAGATTTACTACTTGGAAATACTTAATGTGGTGTTTGCTATGAAAACGTTTTTCAAAAAAATTACCTTGCGCTTTTTTGATATTTGTTAACCGATAGCCGTGAAACCAACCAATGCTGTCTTCACTACTAAATCATCCAACAGTGACCTCACTAGCAAATCAATCAAAAAAATAGCTTGGGCAACGACAAATACAGAGTTTAGTTCAGCTTTGACAAAGATTACACCGTCAAACGTCTATACTACAACAGGTTCAACAACATCGTCCTCAAAATCAAACCAAAGTGAATCAAGTTGCACAGTAATCATTTCTATCTTAGTTTCCATCATTGTTTTTCTTCTTCTTCTTCTTCTTCTGGTGTTTGGATTTCGTTTCCTTAAAAGGTAAGAATGCATGAAGAACAAATAGACGAACCAAGCGGAAAGCAATATTGGTATAGGAATGTCAAAGCGCACATCATATTACTTTGAATAGATTCATAGTGATGGAGATGTGAGTGATATTGAGAAGAAAACTAGGAATTGAACTGAATTTTATTTTTGAACTGAATTTTATTTTTGTTTTATTAATGTTTAAGAGTAAAGCAATATTTATGAAGAAATATCTACCTGTATGTTAAACCATTTACAATAACTTCAGTGAAAGCAAGATGTAAGTGTAAGAAAATCAAGTTGGTGTGGAATGACATTTTGCACGTGTGAATAATTATCCAGGTGTATACTATGCGTCAAACATTGGAGTAAGCACAAACAGATACACATGTAACGCATTTTGATAGCGAGAAATCTCATTGTTAAACTTGAATTAAATATAATAGTTGTTTTCTTAACTTTTTGTTAGAGTGAAAGAACGGCGTACAAATTCAGAAGGTAATTTTGTAATTTCCTAATTTTGGTGGCTGAATTACTTTTATTTTGTACTTGAGTAAAAGTAAAAGTAATTCACTTCAAAACGACTTTGAGTAAAATTAAAATTATCAGGGTAAAAAGTACTTGAGTAGAAAGTAAAATTACTTTTTAAAATTACTTGAGTAGAAAGTAAAATTACTTTTTAAAAATGCTTGAAGTAAAAGTAAACAATAAAAGAACAATTAGACAATTGTAAGATACGTTGCCTGGTAACTGGGAAGTCCGAATTATTTAATATATTAATTTATATATTTCTTCGGAACTAAATGAAAGTATTGAAGTAAAAAGTAACGTTATAAATGACTTTCACTACAAGTAAAAGTACTCTGGCAAAAATTTACTTCATTACATTCCCACTACCCGAAAAACGTATTGTAACGAAGTACCTATACTTCTTTACTCGTCACCACTGTAATTTTGACATAGTGTATTGTAATTACACTGACCTATTTTTATTCTATCCTATATCCTATTATATCCTATTTATGTCTTCATGTTGTTTAAAGTGCCCCTAACCTCAATTGTTTATTGTCTTATTTGGAAGAACTTTTAAAATGATAAAGTAACTTCTTTTGAAGATTCTCGTTTCTTCGCTTTCTTTTTGAGATATATCAGTTTGTTTGATATGCAAATATCTGGAATTTCGTCACACATCCATAATGAGTTATCAGAGAATGTTATATATCTTTGCGTTCATGCCTAAAAACACTAAAGTGTGAATAACACGTGTGTGCGTTTCTCCCACAACACCAAACTTCTTGATTTTAAAGGATTACATTCGAGAATGAAAGAGATACACACATTTCTCCAATAAGTCATTATACATGTGTGACGAAATTCCAGACATTTGCATATCAAACAAACTGATATATCTCAAAAAGAAAGCAAAGAAACGAAAATCTTCAAAAGAAGTTACTTTATCATTTTAAAAGTTCTTCCAAATAAGACAATAAAACATTTTGAGGTTATGGGCACCAAAGAGAACCCCAGATTTATCAATAATTATATTGAGTTAACTCCTGCAGACAACTAGTCAGAAACATAAACATACACATATTTTCAAAAATATTTTTTAGATTTTTTTAAATGGTAGAAAAATTAAAAAGATCATTAAATAATTATGTTTTCTTGGCATAGAGCATTTAAGCTCCCGGTATTATATTTACCCAAATGTTTTTCGATTTCATTTTTAATTGTCAAAGCATTTTAAACAGCGGGGACGGTTTTCCATGGAGAAGAACAATAGTTGGTTTTAAATTTCAATATCGTCTCCAAAGCCTCTGGATTTATCTAAATCTGTCTACCCTAACGGCTTAACTGAACCAACATTACCTATAAATACAGCAGATAATGAATCTTTCCTGTTCTTCTGTGGCAGAGATGAGACGTATATCGCCAAATGTACCTGATGTACCTGATGTCACTTATGAAGAACCTCAACAAGATTACGAACCTCTCCATGGTAATCGACAGAATGAAGAAGCTGAGAGTGTTTATCAAGGACTTGTTGGAACCAGTAAGAAAGATAATAAAATTATTAGAAATCTGATGTAATAATCCAACTAATCGAGATTTGATACATGGACGATCATCAAGCTCAAATCCTCAGAAGATGAGTCCCGGACAGGAATCGAACCTGTAACCTTCTGATTGCCGGTGAGACGCTCTAACCATTGAGCTACGAAGACTCAGATGGAGAGTGAAGGTTACAATGATGTATCTGTAACCTTCTGATTGCCAGTGAGACGGTCTAACCATTGAGCTACCAAGACTCAGATGGAGAGCGAAGGTTACAATGATGTACTGGTTCGATTGATATATGTACTGCATATGTGGCAGTCACTATATATCGGTAATGCTTCGAAGCGTTAATATAAACACAATGTTGTAGTGAATGTGGGAGACGATACATGGACGATCGTGAATCTCAAATCCTCAAGGACTTGACGATCGTCCATGTTTCGTCTGTTTACTCCACGTTTTCATATTTACTACATCAATGTATATATTAACATAACTGACATTTAAAAAATAATTAGAAGGTTTATAATTGACTGCACAATAATGAGACAAAGAGGTGTAAACTCACTAGTGCACGAGGCACACTTAGTTAACTCTCATAATTTGGTGGAACTGAAAAAACTGGTCTGTTTGGTGGCGTCCAGAGTCTTTAAAATATATTCTAGTTGTTAATTGGAGAGATAATTAACTTCAATCGAACTTTGTTTTAGATGAAAACTATTTGAATATATTAGAATATATTAGAATATATTAGAATATATTAGAATATATTAGAATATATTATAATGTATTATAATATATTAGAATATATTAGAATATATTAGAATATATTAGAGTATATTGGAATATATTAGAATATATTAGAATATATTAGAATATATTAGAATATATTAAAATATATTAGAATATAATAGAATATAATAGAATATATTAGAATATATTAGAATATACAGGTATTAGAATATATTAGAATATATTTAAAAGACGAATATTAGTAGAATAAATAAAAGTTGTTCAAGAAATCTGTTTTCATTTTTTTTCAGACGTTTCCGCATACATAAGTCCATCTTCGCAAGACTACACGGAACTCGATGATAAAAGACGAGATAGTGAACACACCTACCAAGGACTGGTACGAGCGTGAGAAAGATGAGATAACATTTAGTTCTTCAAGAGACAGTATGATCCTAAATCATTTTAGTTGCTGTAATGGGTAGTGATGCGGACTACCAAATGCGAGAGGCATTTGAATCAAAAGTTGGTCCGCCATTAAATTCTTAGAGCTCCAAATCGATTCCGCCAGCTATTGAGTACTTTTCTTGTTTCTATATAAATTGCAAACACTGATTTTTATGCTTTTAACAGAACAAACGTTTCATCAGAACAAACGTTTCAACAGAACAAACGTTTCAACAGAACAAACGTTTCAACAGAACAAACGTTTCAACAGAACAAACGTTTCAACAGAACAAACGTTTCAACAGAACAAACGTTTCAACAGAACAAACGTTTCAACAGAACAAACGTTTCAACAGAACAAACGTTTCAACAGAACAAACGTTTCAACAGAACAAACGTTTCAACAGAACAAACGTTTCAACAGAACAAACGTTTCAACAGAACAAACGTTTCAACAGAACAAACGTTTCAACAGAACAAACGTTTCAACAGAACAAACGTTTCAACAGAACAAACGTTTCAACACACATCAGTGGTCGCCATTGTTGTCTGCGAGGGTGTCCGTGCCCACAAACACGCAACTGGTCAGCGGTTTTTATAAAAAAACGTTGACGCGCACAGCAGTGGCGGCACTACGTGGGTGTTGACCCCGGTGCGACAAAAAATTTAGGCCCCCTCCCGGGATTTTCCGCCAGAAATATTTGAATTTAGGGTCTCTGAAATGGAATTTCCTGCATTTTGAGAGCACTTTCGAAAAAAATCTAAAGACCACAAATCACTTTTTTGTAGTGTATCCATTATTTTTAAGAAAATATTATAAATAATAGCATCATTAGTAAAAAGAGGCAGCTTGCCGGATCGGTGCCTGGCGCACAGTCAAAGATGACGCACGCGCAGACCAGAAACAGAATACTTTTTTAAGGTGGTATTCCACAATAGAAAAGAAGTTCTTTATGAAACATACAGAATATAACTATCAGGTTTGGAATAGCTTAAAGAAGTTTCTATAAAAACATCCTTATGCTCAATGTTATGTTTGAATTACCCACAGTGAAGTTCAAGCCAAAGAATGAAGTTCACAAACACTCCACAGTTGCTGAATTTACCTTCGCTCAGTGTAGAACTGTTTTCTCGCTCATAGCTTCGTTGATAAACATATCTTCGTTGATAAACATATCTTCAAACTCTGAAACGAGTTCTGATACGAGTAATGGCGAATTGCGAACTTCATATATAGACTAGGTGACGTCACAAGCGACTCGTCTCGTTTGTCGGCCAAATTAATGGCGGCCGTAAAAATCTTGGAGAAGCAATTCAAACTCGATAAATTATAAAGACTTTGGTCTTTCGTTATAGAGTTGTTACGTGCTTTGCGAGCTGCTAGAATTATTGAACAGCGTAAAGTTGAGCCCCATGAAATAAAGTGTATTTTTAACTGGCCGTCATTACAATCACGTAGACACTATCAAATTTGTCTACTTGTGTTTAAATGCCTAAATAGATTAGCCCCAGCATATTTACTTGACGAATTTAATCATGCGTATAATGTACATTTGTATATGACGCGTAATAGAGATCTACTTTGTCCACCACTAGCTAAAACGCAAAAATATCAAGGATCCTTTAGAATTAATGGGGCGAGAGTATGGAATAAGTTACCACGAGATCTTAGGCATGTAACAGATCTAGATATCTTTAAGATAAAGCTAAAGAAACATTTACCAGTCTTGTTAATGTAATTTACTTATTTCTGTTTCTATTTATTGTGATGTAATTTTGTTAACAGGGCTCCATTTAAATCAGCGTTTAGCTGAATTGGGCTACCCTGTATAAATATTGAATCAATCAATCAATGTACGTTGTTTAGGTGAGTTAAACCATGGATAGTAAATAGACTGGATAGGAAACTGGCTGACGTCAGCGTTGAAACCTAGTTGCAATTCGTGATGTCACGAAGATGTCACGAATACACAGATTTTACTGAGTTTCTCTTCGACGTCTCCATATTTTCGCATTCATAGTAGCTATATTGAGATTCCAAAATGTTTCATCGTCTTACAAACCTGCCTAAGCCACGACCAAATGATCGAGGTAAATGTTGTTCGTCTTTGTTTCAGCTGTTTTCGTTTTGTGGTGAAGAAACTGGCGTCGCAAAACTACCGTTGTTTTAGTTGAAATTTGGGACGCGTTTTTCACCGTCTAAAGTTGGATCTTTTCGCCTAAAATGAGTAATGGTAGTCGGATATTCCATCGTAAAGTGGCATTGTGATATTTTTTGGTAGTTTGACTATCATTTTTAGCTGTATTATCGCTAAACGTTGCGATTTATGGTGTTTTTGTTACGTCACGATTTGCAACTAGGTTTCACGCGACCAAACGCCATCAACTGGTGTCTAAACCAATCAGCATGCTGGAAACGTCGCACGTGATCTTAGTTTCCTATCCAGTCTTTACTATCCATGGTTAAACTAACGATTAAGTAGAGCAAATTGAGAGATTCGACGAAATGGATCTAATTGCTGCCCCTTAAAAATTAGAGTATACGCCCATGCTGCATCATGGGTAACGGTATCAGCAATGAACACATAATCAGATGAACTAGCTAAACTATGCTATAAAGGCACATTTTTTAAACCGGCTATGCTGAATTGAACATCCCTCATTAAACATTGCTTATATCACTCTCCTCCGCAGAGGCTTCTTGAGTTCTATTGAGTCTCTTGGGAGGACGGGCGGAGTTTTATATTTCTTTCAAAGCTGTTTTATATTTCTCTGGCTACAGGGTGTTTCGGGAACGCGTGGAGCCTAATGGGGACGCGGAAAGAAGCCTCTGCAGTATGAATTGTAATTGGTGATGAATTATTATTGGTCTTGAATTATGATGAATTGTAATTAGTCTTGAGTTGGAACATATTGCCATATATTCAATAAGTAAAACAAAAAAGTTTGAAAACAAAATAATCGGGCGCTTTAAATTTTAGAATTTTATTAAATGTTAACTAAACACTAAATGTTAGCAAATTTTCACCACGAATCTTTTACAAGATCGTTGAAATTAAATAGCTCAACAAATAATTTATTCCTCCACTTGATCAGATGAATCGAGCTCATGCTGTGATTTTGAAGGCACAAAGATATTTTCATATGCAAATTATGTTTTCTATGAAGTCATGAGGAACTAGTGTACGAATGCTTCCTTTTATATAAGATTGTTAGAAGTTATTCCTGATATCAACCATGTCTCAGGCGACATTTATGGTACCTCTCAAAGTGTTTTGTTGTTGTGGTGTTGTTTATCTCTTATGTCAAGTGACTTGGTGTGATTGTGAAGTAACTTGGGTGACTAGAAATGTCACTGACAGCTTCCGCATTGGTGAAGATGGCTGTCTGACGAATGAAAGTGTTTGTACCACAACAGCAACTTGTCAAGACGATGGATCATGTCTATGTAATGTAAACAACCCAAACTTTCGAAATCCGATAATTGTTAATCTAGGAACGAGCGTGAGTTATGGTAGTTCATATGGATGTATTACAAACCAACTCATAGAAATATCAAATACGTTGCTTAGTAAGTAGATTTCGAGTTTAACGGTATTATTGAAGTATTTATGAACCAATATATTCCATTAATTGCGTTGTTTTTTCTTAATTTCTTCACATAAAGGTAAATCGGACTGCCGATTTACACCTTTTCAAGTTATACCAAACGACCAAGAAGAAGCAGCGACAGAGTTTGTTTACGATAATCGGTCCAGATTGGTCTTTAAAAGCTGCACCTTTACAAACCTTGAAGCAAAGTACCCCAACAACAAGACTCGGTCTATAGTAGCATCGGTGAATGAATCGTACGTTTATTTAAACACGTCAAATAACAGATTGTATTTTCAGGTATGTATATTCTATTTTCAGCTGAATCTGTACCGTATACAAAAGATTGTCTTCAGTTATTCCTAACTCTTTACCTTATCGACTTTATACCTCAGAGTTTATCAGACTATATATTGCACGAATGCGTGAAAACATTTGGGGAAATGATGCCTTGCTATGCTGCTACTGTTCAACTGCATACATTATAAGTTAACGATAAATACTAATCAGTCTCATGATCAGAAATATTTTCTAAACAATCAATAGTACCGATTAAAACTAAAAGCCCATTTACACTAGCGAGTTTTGGTACGAATTTTCTCCTGCTGGTGCATACGATCGAGTGGATTCATGACCTACAAAACTATCGGACCCTTTGTTCAAAGCTATGGATGGTTTGCAGTCGATCCCTTGAGACGCAGAACACAAAGGTTTGTTTGACGGACATGTTGATACCACAAACAAAAGAAGTAAATGAATTATTTGGTTGAAGTTCCTCCAACAATATGAAATTATACTTTCATGATCATCCACTCAATTGCATGCCCTAAAATGAGAAAAATCGTACCAAAACTCGCCAGTGTAAATGGGCCTTATAACTTGGAACCATGTATTCTTTTTTCAATATTTTCATATTTCAATAGTTTTTTCGAAATCCAACAAATTTTTTTAATCTCTATAATTCTTAATACTGCTGATAATACTCTAAAACATTATTGTAATAATACTAATAATAATAAAGACGTATTAGGAGCATAATACAATAGTCTCAATGCTCTTACAACAAATTCTTAGTTTTACTTAAGTTACTTTTAAGCTAATTACATTTCATTATAAAAGAGATGAAATAGAAAGATGAAATATGAGTTCCCGTTAAAATTGACGACGTTTATCGCGTTG